>JAFBJS010003523.1:3044-51037 GCA_016785265.1 Paraplagusia blochii | reverse complement strand
CGGCAGGAGGGGGGGGGTGGTCTGACACACACACACCGACACACACCGACACACACTGACACACACATGCCTTTTAAGCGCTCCTGATGGGAGCTGATGCCACTCTCTGTGTCTGGATGGACTCTGTATCGGAGTCATGGATGAACCAGTGAATTCGATCCTGGATCCGAGTCTCCCCCCGGCCCTGGCCTGATGCTTCCTGATGGACACATGTGGATTTTTAGCTCGATTTTTTTTGCCCTAACCCGTGTTCTTCTGCTCCCTCCAGGGTGGACTCTACTCCCTGATCATCTTTGTTGAACCCTTAACGTTGTATGGAAATTGTTCCTGGATGGACCTGGGCGAAAACAGCTGGTCCATGGTCAAACGCGAAGTGTCCAGCAGCCCAGGGTCGCCGGCGGAGCAGAGCTACCTGCCCGGTGACAGCAGGAGGGACGCGTCCTCCTCGGAGGGGCTGAGGACACCTCCGGGCGAGCTCGACGCGCTGGGACACCGCCGGTCACTACACTCCTACGTCCACTTCGGACACCACAACAACAGCCTGGCCGCAGCCGCCGCCGAGGACATGCCGCTGTTCACGGACTTGGACCAGGGCAGTAAACTCGTCCTGTCCGGCGGCGCGCACAAGGCGAGCCTGCTGGTGGACTCGGCCGACGTGTACCAGACGCTGGCCATCGCCGCCGCGCAAAGTCAGACTGGATACGACTCCTCCACGGGGGGGTACATGCACTCCAACCCCAACTCCCCCGTCTACGTGCCCAGCTCCAGGGTGGGTCCGATGATCCCCAGCCTGTCCTACCTGCAGGCTGGCGGCTCCGCGCAGCCCAGCCACGCCGTGTCGGGCCACTCGGTCTGGTCCCAGACCACGCCGGAGAGTCCGTCGTACAGCACCGGGAGCCCGCACACCTCCAGCCGCTTCCACTACCCCCCCAGCCCGCCAATGAACAACGGAACGCCGAGAGACAGCGGTTACAGCAACACGCTGAACATGAGCAACAGAGACCAGTACGGACTGTCCAGGCCCCTGAGCGGGACTTACACCAGTCCCTACTCTCCTTATGTTGCACCCCAACTCTCACAGCTGCCCTCCCCATGGTCCGGAGGGGCTTTTGAGAACACTATGCTGCACACTCTACAGAGCAGGAGTGCACCCCTGATCCGAGGACCAAACGGAGGTAAAAAAAAAAAATATATATATATATATAAAAAATCTGAAATTAAAAATATAAATAAATAAAAATCAGAGTAGGTCACTGTGATGGATGTGAAATTGTTTTTGGTAATAGAACACCACATCTGCGTAAAAGCCAAAAAACATCACATCCAGACTCAAACTATGTTTGACAAAACCTTCCAGAAAAATCATCTTCACTTGTTAGAAATTCGTTCTGAATTTTCTCTCAGTAAAAATATTTTGGTAACGACATCATCGGGCCATGAAAGTGACGTTTGGATGGGATTTTTTTGTGTCTCCCCTTGTCCTCATGTGTCACGATCACAGACAAATAACAACAAACCAGTTCTCTGACTCCTCTCTTCTCCCCTCTTCTCCTCACCCTTTAGTTTCAGATATTCTGGATGACCTGGGGGAGAGCAGGGAGTGCGTCAACTGCGGCTCCATCTCCACGCCGCTCTGGAGGCGCGACGGCACCGGACACTTTCTCTGTAACGCCTGTGGCCTGTACAGCAAAATGAATGGACTGAGCAGACCGTTGATTAAACCGCAGAAACGCACGGTGAGAATGAAGAGTGGGACAGGAAAAGAAAGAGGGGACGGTGGACGGAAAACGGCGGCTGACCACTCTCCCTCCTCTGGAGGAAATAGTTACATTTACAACAAATTCGATGTATGAGTACATATATAAAAAAGGAAAAACAGAGTGAAAAAAATCTGAATTAAAATAATTATTCTTTGTAAATTATTGTTAATTTAATCAGTGAAATAACATCCAGTTCATTCTGACCGAATACATACAACGTTATTTCACCCAATCATTACAATTACTGCTAAAAATATAAATAAATATAAATTCATATATTTTTAATTCATTATTTTTGCGTTAACAATTGACTGCAAATTTGAATTTTTCAGACTTGTTAAATTTAAAAATCTTTTTTTTTGTTGTTTTTTAAACTATTGTCAGGGTTTTTACTTTTTTTTTTTACTTTTTTTATAATTTTAAAAAACTTTTTTCAGACTTTTTACTTTTTCACATGTATTTTTAAAAACTTTTTTAAATACTTTTTTTTTAACTTATTTTCTAGCCAAAGCTCGAGCCTCAAACCAGGGCAGAATAACGTAACTCCTTGTTAAAAAAAAGTAAAATAAACAGGGACCATAATATTTCCTGTATTTTCTTTAGGAAATGGGTTCAGACCAGATGAATTGTCTTTCCATTAGTGAAGGGGGCCTTCAATTAAAAGAACATTTATTATTAGTGAGAAAAAGGCAGAAAAAATGTATAATAATAATAATAATAATAATTGTGTGTCTTGTCTTGTCCCAGTCCACGTCCAGGAGAATCGGCCTGTCCTGCGCCAACTGTCAGACCAGCACCACCACCCTGTGGCGCAGAAACGCGGAGGGAGAGCCGGTGTGTAACGCCTGTGGCCTCTACACGAAACTACACGGGGTGAGTGGAGAGGATTTTTCTACAAATTCCTTTCTCTACCTTATTTATTAAACGCTTCAAAAATCCAATCCTGATTCACTGGGATCGAGAAATTCCTGCTCCAACGCTGCAGCCTTTCTCCACCTGCAGGTGCCTCGGCCTCTGGCCATGAAGAAGGAGGGGATTCAGACCAGGAAGAGAAAACCAAAAACACTGAATAAAAGCAAGGGATCCTCTGGTGAGTCTCTCCCTCTCTCTTTATAAATATTTTAGATTTTATTTTGAAACATTACACTGATTTAATATTATTATTATTATTTTGACAGGAAATAACAGCTCCATCTCTATGACTCCCACATCAACTTCTTCATCCAATTCTGAGGACTGTTCCAAAACAAGCTCTCCATCTGGTCAAGTGTCAGGGGTAAGATTATAAGATTATGGAATTATAACAAATCTGTGTCTAATCCTAATTCTAATCCTTACTCCAAACTCAACTTTGTGCATGAAACATCCTCTCTTATTCCACACTGGTATTTAACATCTCATAAATGACTTATCCACTACATCATATGTGTCAAACTCAAGGCCGGGGGGCCAAATGTGGCCCGCCAAGTCACTTTGTACGGCCCGAGGCAGTTTACAAAGCATTAATAAGGTCAATGCAGCAGATTTGCTCGAACTGATAAAGTAAAAAATGGTTTCATTGCACAGTGAGGCCTAATATTGTTATGTAAATAAATCATAATAATTCAGTATGTTATGGAGTAGTCAGTAATAGTAATCTAAAGTCTTCCAATACAACCTTTAAGGAAATCCTATTGTTGAAATGAGTTTATTGTGGAAATATTGTGGACATTCTTCAGGTCATCACAGAATAAGACTGATGACCTACAGAGTGTCCACCTCAGGGACAACCTGTCCACACATGTATATTTCTACAGCAAATCAAGAAACAGAGACAAAGGGAGAGAAGCCTGGTTAATCTACTAAGATTAGTTATTCCCACCACCGCAGGTCCAGACATGTTGGATTGATTTGATCGTCTTAGTTTCCTCTTCAAACTCAAGCAACAATATTTCAGAAAGGGTCAAAGTCACCGGGCCGTGACTGCAGGGATGTGGAGGAACTACACGAAGCTCCGTCGTCCAGATTTTGATTGGACGACAGAGTTTACCGTGGACCTTGTTCTTTAGTTTTCTCTGCTGATGATTGTGATGTGATGATGACTTGTTTCTGTTCACACGGTTGCTGGAATTTTTCACTACATCTGAAGAATATTTAGAGTTGATCTTGGAGCAGTTCTTCAAAAAGTCCTCCCACATTCTTCTACACAATACAATGTTCTTACAAAACTCCCAGTTTCAGGGGAACTGAAATGTTGCTGCAACATCACATTAACATCTCAGCTCTTGACTGTCTTTTGTTCTATTGTCTTTTTTCTACTTTAGACTCTGCTTAATTATTTACACAAACATGTATTTTTTTTCTCTTTGTTTTTCCTTGTGACTCATCCCTTTTCAGCAAATCAACATTTTCCATCTCCCTCTCTCCTGTGTATCTTCTACTCTGACTCCAACTACCTCCACTTTGTCTCCTACATATTTTGAATCATTATTTCCTTTTTATATTACCATGGGAATCTCTTATCTCTAAAAGACTTTATCTATTAATATTTATTTTTTTGTTTTACAAGAAGTAGATATTAAGAATTTATTTTTAAGACATGTATTTATACGACATACTATTATATGATATGTGTATATTTGTTAATAAGACATATTTCTCCTCTCCCATTGCTCAACTGTCTTTTCTCCATGTCTTACTTGTTTGTCTCTGCTGTGTTGCAGGTCAGTTCGTCTGTGCTCTCCAGTTCAGGAGACGGAACAGGCGCCGGCTCAGTGATGAAATACTCGGCACAGGACGGTCTGTACACCAGCGTTGGCCTGACCCAGTCTTCAGATGTAGCTTCAGTGCGCGGTGAATCCTGGTGCATGGCCTTAGCTTGATCAAAAGTGTTTTTTTTTCCTCCCTGGAAGGACAGTAATCTCTGGCCCTGTGTGTCTGGATGCTACACGTTGTGGATGTATTTTTGGACATTTTCTTTTCCTCCCATCGAGGCGAGGAGTTGTGGACAGTGGGAGAGAAGAGGGAAGAGTGAGACCACTCTCTGCAGTTGCTGCAAGCTGGGAGACGGAGTGGACAATCTGGGATTTCAAAAAAGGAGAAACTCCAGGCTTGATGATCAACCCCGATGGGTGGCCTGCTGTGGATGGTCCCTGGACCTGCCATGCACTCGACATCTCGACCATCCACGGCCCTGCAGCTGCCATGTACTGTTGATAATGTGTTTTTTCTCTCTGAAGAAAAAGCTGATGATTGGATACGAGCGCTTGGTCGAGCGCTGCACTCTCTGAGAACATTTAGATTTTTCATTTTCTTCCCCCAACTGGAATCATGCCACAGGTGCCTTGACAAGTTTTACGAATCAGAAAAAAAAGAAAAAATATTTATAAATCTTCTAATGTTGAAAACATGGTTATGATTGTGAATAAAGATATCAGTTTAGAGTAGAGGATGAACCCTTTTGATGCCTTCCTTTCTTCTGTAGTACAGTAGTGTTGAATCTGCACATGTTTTCCACTGAAAGCTCTTACTGTATTTGACTGAAGCTCACATGGTTTAAACAGGGTATAAATGGCCGCGTCGTCCCGTTTGTTTTGTTTGTTGCGTTAGTTTGTGTTTAATCACTAGTGAGAATGAACTCCTTCAGACAAAGTCTCGACGCTGAAACACTGTGGCGTGAAGGTACTTCCCTCAGAGCAGAGCTTCAGAGACGTGAAGCAGTTGGACGCATTTGTTTGAACAAAGCACACCCAGAATAGCTGTGAGTCCACTGACCTTTGTGTTACAAGACATAAAATGCAAAATGAAGACTGTTGGCTGCACAACCATGTGACTCATCACTAACAGTGTAATATTCACAGCACAAGCATGAACTGTGTTTCAAGTTTTTTTTTTGTTTTTTTTTTTAACTGAAATTAGATTTAATGTGAAGAGTCTCGTCATCTCTGAACAAACACATGTTACCTTGATGACAGTAAAGAAACTCCTGCCAGGGTTTAAAATGTAATTTTAAAATGTTTTTTTTTGGACATTCATGTGACAAGCAGACAATCAGACAAATAAAGAGCGGTGAAAAACGACCGGAAGTAAAATTTATAATAATTCATGAATATTCTGATTTATTTTCTTTGTCTGTTTGTTTTGTTACCGTTGCCCTTCGTCAGGTTTAGTCGCCAGAATAAACTCACAACAGACAGTCATTATATTTTTCCACTTCATCCTTTTACCCTCACGGATCTATTTATTTCTTGTACTACGTGTTCTGTTTTTTAATTCTTGGAATTTGTAAAATATTTAATTTGAATCCATTAAATTGTTTTGGTGAGGCAAATGAAAGAGGAGTCACTCTGTGTTTTTAAGAGAAAATCAACATTGTGTCTGAACAGTGACTGTTGTATGGATTTCATGCGTTTCAAATGTTCAAACCAGTGAAAGATCTGGACTGCAGGCAGGTCAGTCAAGCAGCCAGAATCCAATTATTCCTGCAACATCCTGTTGAATGTTCATGAAGGACACAGATGTCCTTATTATTGTCCAAAAACAAGGTGTCTCAGCTGAGCCATAATATAATTATAGTCACATGGACACATATATGGACAGGATCAGGGATGAGGTGATTAGAGGGACAACACAGACAGGAGGGTTCGGAGAAAAGGATAAAGAGGACAGGTTGAGATGGTTTGGACATGTTCAGAGGAGGGACAGTGGATACAGAGATGGAGCTACCAGGTAGGAGACAAAGAGGAGATTGATGGATGCAGGGAGGGAGGACATGGAGATAGTTGGAGTCAGAGTAGAAGATACAGAGGACACGCTGTGAAAAGGGACAAGCTGAAAGGAGAAGAAAAAAAGACAGATATATACACTACGTAAACACTACACAGACTTTTTGCCGTAGCTGGACCAGACTGTTGTCCTGGTTTCTAACCCTGCGTCCTCTATTTGCTGTATTGATTCAGTTGACTTTATCAAGTGTGGAGGAATGTGTGTCACCACCCAACAGTCACATCTACAGTTTTGACACAGGATAAAAACCTCTGTTGTTGCACCCTTTGCCTGGAGTTTTGCAAACTCCTGTTGGAAAATTGACAGACCCATTGATTGACCTCCATATCAGGAGGCGAACGAGTTCAGACTGAGTTCCATAGGTTTGACTTTACTGAACAGAAAACACTACTTGTTTCGACTGCTGAACCAGTCTAGATAACGGCTTTTCTTGGTCCGTCCAGTTGTGAATATGAGCGTGAGAGACCGTTGGTGACTTCTCCCTGATTGGTTGGGATTTTCTGAATGCACTTCAGTCAATAAATGTTTATTACAGTTCAACACTGTGACTTTTTGTTTAGTTAACCTCCAGTAGATGATAATACCAGATATGAACACTTTTACTTTCATCTGTGATTATGAGCTGATGACATATAAAAAGCACTTTATGTCACAATAGGTTGAAAAGTCATTCATTCATTCATTCATTCATTCATTCATCTTTGTCCTCTTGTCCATTACCAGGTCACAGGGGCAGCAGTCTCCACAACTGCCACCCAAATCACACTGCACCATACTGTGACTTCCAGTTGGGACGGTGCACAGTTTAGAGCAAATACTGCTTTGCTGGATATTATATAACGCTTTGCTGGTCACTCCTTGTCTTCTGAGGAGATAAATGATAAAACCTCTCAGGCAGAAGTGGAAACAGCAGTAAATATTTAATATTTCTTGGATCATCATGGGGTTTTACCATGGCACCATCTGACCAGTATCCATGGTGCAGAGATGGAGGAGATGTAAACAACAGCTCAGAGATATCCTCCCTTCAGAAAGCTAACGTTCACATCAAGCAGAGACGTTTGCCAGACGCAGTGTTTTCCAAGACATAACTTGTTTCTTAGAAAATATAATAATCATAGATATGTTATATATGTATATGAAATGTTTTTAATTTAACATCCATTCAACATTCTATTGTTGAATGAACTATACTGTTAGTTCATTATATTATATATTATTATAATGTTGTTGAAATATTGTATGTTCATTAGTGATTTCTTTGAAAAAATATATTTCCGGGCTTTTCGCGTCACTTCCGGTTTTTAAATTCCTCGTCTCCGTATCGGGAATCGCAGTCGGGCCGGTGGCCGGTCCGAGGCTAACCATTAGCATCCACGATGAAGCAGTTTCCAGGCCTCGCTGTAAGTTTGCCTACATGTTCATATGTGTCGAGTCGTGATTATTTTTGTGTCATGTTCAGACGTTGTGTTGTTTTATAAACATATACATATGTTATAATTATCATATTGCTACATTAAGTTCTGAAGAGGGAACTTAAACGCAACAGAATGCCCACAGTGGACTAGTTCTTTTACATGTCTCACAGTCTCATAGCCAATTGTTGACAAACTCCTGTATGTCCTTCAGGGGACATCAATGTCCCAAGGCCTGCTTGGATTTTTCTGTAACTTTATTTGTAAAAATGCAAAGAAATGCAATGATCCAAGACTCAACTTAAAGTATGTTCACACCTCTGTCTCTGTGGACAAAATAAAAATGATATAACAGGACCTGTCCTTCTTCTTCTATCGACATGTCCCTTTTTCAGGGGTTGCCCCAGTGAGTCAACATTTTCTATCTCCCCTTGTCCTCTGTATCTTCTACTCTGACTCCAACTACCTCCATGTCCTCCCTCAGTGCATCCATCAATCTCCTCTTTGTCTCCTATACCTGGTAGCTCCATCTCTAGGATCATTCTTCTACCAGTGTATCCACTGTCCCTCCTCTGAACATGTCCAAACCATCTCAATCTGTCTTCTCTAGCTTTGCTTCCAAACCTTCCTGTCAGTGTTTTGTTAACATAAACTTTTATTCTGCACAATAAACCACAGCGTCTAAAGAAATGCAGAAAATTCAGGAACAAACTACTTGAAGAAAATGTCTTTATTCTCATATTGGTGTCTTGGGGGCAGTTGTTGCTTAGTGATTAATGAACCAAACAGGGTTTCAGGTTCAAATCCACCAACTACCAGGTTCCCACTCACTGCTCCCTGGATGTGTTAAATTTAGAGTCATTTATGTTGTGTGCAGTGGTGTTTGTTACTTGGACGAGGAGTTTGATTTCCTTCCTTCCTTCCTTCATATTGATGATGCTACACTAACGTAAAATATAGGAAGTATTGATTACAGCTGATTGAAACCAAGGAGCAGCAAAACAATCAGTAACAAATATCACTGTCTTGATTGACCTGATTGATAAAATCTGTTCTAATGTTAAGTATTATTGAGAAACACGGGCATTAAAGGAGTCACCAAAGACAGACTGAAAACATAGACTGGCCTGGAAAACGAGTAGGAAAATGTGGAGATGTCTGTGCAGAGTTGAAAGTCCTACCAAAGTAAACAGTGCATGTTAACCCTGCAGCAGCAGCAGCAGCAGCAGCCTCTCAGCTCCAGGCTGGTTGACCGTTGGGCAGCAGCAGCAACAGACTGCAGCTCAGTGGCTCCCCCAGGAGATGCCTGTTGATCTTTCCATGCTGCCTTTGAAAGGAGGGCATCGTTGGCCCTGCCTCCGGAAGAGATGTGATCTCTGACTCAGCCCTTTTGGGTTTCCTCGACAGACACAGGGGTAAAATTCTGGCGGCGGAGAGAAAAACTTTCCGGTTTGTTATAGATATTTAATTGGACCAAACAGTCACAAATGAAAGTGTGTTTCTATATGGATTATGGATTATTTTTCTGCTCTTTGTCAGATTATTAGAAACCTGTCGTAGTCCGACCTCTCCCTGTGATTTGTCAGCAGTCACAGAGAATCATGAAGTAGAAAATAAAAGGCTTCCCCCTCCACCCTAACCAAACTATGAGTCTCAAACACAGGAAGTGTGTTTCACTTAAGAGGAAGTATCAAAGCAGAATGACGGCTCAAACCGCCGCTCTGGCTAATAATTAATCATTAATAGGAGCAGAATTTGTAAAAAGGCCACACGTAGTGTTGTGATGACATCATAGGTCTCTGAATAATCCAGTTCGTGAGAAAAAGAGGGAGTGGGTTTGAGGAGGAGTGGGAAGGGACAGTGGGACACACCGTCCCTACAGGGCAGAGACAATCACAGGGTGGGACACGACTGTGTGGCCTGTCTATGTGAGTGTGGACACGTGGTGGGCGAGTGTTGCAAGAATAAGCAGGAAGTTGTCAACGATGACGATTACTAGGTGGAATAAACTCCATCATCCATCCATCCTTCTATTCATCTACTTATCCATCTATCTTTCTGTCTATATGTCCATCTGTCCATCCATTCATCCACCCGTCTCTCTGTGCATCCATCATCTGTCTACCCATGCATCTTTCTGTCCGTCACCATTAGGGTTTACAAGATGAGGAAGGTTGAATTTTTTTACGATGACTAAAAGCTGTTCTTCCACCTGTGCTTCTTCACCATTAATTACGTCCTTTGGTTTATTTTATTCCTGTCTTCGCACCACGACACATTCCAACACTGACGTCAGCCTGAATTCAAAGAAGATTTTGCAGATGAAATGAATAAAACCCTGGTGATTTCTCTGAAAGTCGCTGGTTCGTGCAGTCGCACCGAGGACAAATGCACTTTTTCCAGTGAACACATACTGGACATACTTCGTAACGCACCATGTTGGCACCAATCCAGGAAACAATAGTCCGTGGATATTGGTCCAAATGGGCACTTAGGGACAGACAAGAAGGGGTTTCTAAGTTCCTCCGGTAATCGTCTGGTGACAGATGAGAAAAACCAATTCATTAATAACACAGTGTTCAGCTGGACCCACGCATGAGTTTAGTTATCAGGTTAAATATTACCTCCACACACAAATATGTCCATATGAATGTGGACCGGACTGTAATCAGTGTCTTTTCAGAACCGTTCTCCAACACGGCCGTCGTCTCTATATCTGTGGAGGAAAGAAAAGAAAGAAAAGACAGGTTGGACAGTGGGATTTGACTATCAAATCCATTCCTCTTTCCAGTTAACGGAATCACAGGTGCACTATCTACAGTGAACGGTCTCCTGCTGCTTATTTCCTGTATGTTCAGGGCTACAGGTGGAGGTGCAGTCAATCCCAGTCATGAATCATTTACACAATCACAAACAATTAAGAATCTCTGGCTAAACTTGCTTGTTTTTGGACCAATTTTGGAGAGAAATTCTTGTCACAAACACATGCCAGTTTTTATACACTGGCTCTATGCAAATGTAATGTCGTCTAAAAAGTAAAAATGTGACTGACTCTGTGCCAGAGTCGTATACTACAGGAAATCAACTGCAGAGAATTCATTATTTGCCAGCTCAAAGTCCTCTCAGGCAAATTAGCGCTTCAATCGTTCTGTGACATCATAATCATGTGATAAACAAATAAGCCAACAGTTAACAAGTTTCCAGATTCTTGAGATGAAAAGGAAACCAGTGATGTGGGGTTTCATTTTCCTGAAGTCGATCCAGAAACATCCAAGATTAGATGCTCCTGGAGAAAGAAAGTTCTGAAGGTAACAGTAGAAGAAAAGCCTGCAGCCTGAACCCTATGTATTTCATGAGCTGAGTTCAACTGGAGGTTACAGCCCGATCCTGACAGTTTCCTTGTATCCAAGGCATCTTGAACCAGGTTCAGTTTGCCTGTGTATGTGAACCCAAGATTGTCGCCAAATGCAATAGTTCCCAGAGTAATTCTGTCAGAAGTGTGGCCTTCCAAAACAGACCAGTCAAAGTAAATCAGCCCTGAATGAATCAATTAAACATCTGTCATCGAGCAGAAATACTATTCACCGTCCAGAAGGGCTGAGGACCTTCTCCTTCAGTGATGCATGGTCACTTGTTAGTCCATTAATTGTCTCTGAGCGTCCGTCCACGGCGGATTGGGTTACAGTTCCTGGACTGATTGGTAAAATACAGCAGCAGTTTCAGTTGTAGCTGGTGGCATGGCCCTTTTCCCATTGTCTCGCTGTCGCACTTTATTAAGAGTCAGTAAATCAGACGCCTCTGAATCACTGAGCGCTGCTTTCACTGCACCGTGATGTGCAGCATATTTGGACGTTTATGTTTCTGTGTTTGACTTGGACGCGGAAAGAGAAGTTCAGCTGAAACGGTCAACCTTCTGAAGAATCTACACAGAGTCATAGCGTTGCTTATCTGGGTCGAGCCACGGATATAAATTATTGGGAAGTTTTTTTTCCGCTCCTTCCCAGAATGCACTGCAGCTTCTCAGTCTAGGACCCACACGCTCTCAGAATGAGGTATGCTTATGTAAACACCATTTGGCTCAATGAAAGTTTGATATGTAATAAATTTCCATCTACAGCTTAAGATAGCTGCTGAGCCAAGTGAGGACTGGGATAAACCATGATTCCAGAACCTTCCTGGCTCTGTTGTTGGACTAATTCAAGACGTCATCTCTAGTACCAGTACCAGACACTTTGACACAAATCCAAAAAGCATTGTTGCAAGTGTGAAAGTCATGTGATGGGGATCAGTCATGTCCGATCTGTGGCGTCAGATGTTGAGCTCCAGGCGTCGGACCAGCACCCCTTTCCACTGCCCATTGTTTTTGTCCTCTATATCTCTCTCTGCTGCTAAAACTAACATGACTTCAGCGCCTGGATCAACACCAACATCAGAACATTTTCATTTAACTTTACTTCATCAGAGACACGTTCACCATCACTACAATAACCCATTAAGGGCAGGGACCATGAGTAATGTCTTGTCTAATTTTAATCTACAGACAGACTGTCTATAAAACCTAAAATCCTATATTTCTTATACCTCTTTTAGCGTCATCTACTGGGGAAACCCATTGTTGCAGTGAAAAGGTAGAAGTATAATAATATAAAAAAAAAAATTCAATTGGACAGGGTTGGTGGGCAGCATTAAAAAGTGTGTCCATGTCTGATCTAAGCAGAGAAAAGTCTAAGTTTACGTCCATAAACAGGATGTTGAGATGCTGTAAAAAGGAAGTTTAGTTTTTGAGGATAGAGAATAACTGGGAGACCAGAGCGTTGAGAGAAACAAGACTAAACTAGTTTAAAATATTAAATGTTACATATTTCTTGCCTAATTTTCCATATAATGATTTTATGTCTGACTCAATTTCACCATCAGAGAAGCTGAGTCATCTTTTCCACTTGTTTTGTTTTTATCTTATTTGTGTCATACAGCAGCTTTAGTCAGGAGAAAATCTGCTGAGAAAACCAGCCCGTCCCCCTTGAAGCCCCTCCTGTGCTGTGGTCTTCAGCTCCAGTGATGTCATCATTGAAGTCCTAACCTGTAGTAGGTTCCATGTGAACCCAGTGACTGGGCACAACAACAAGGACAAAGACGCTTCCTTGTGTTTCCCTGACCAGGCAGACCCTTCTGCCGCGGCGTCCAATTAATTATAGACATGACTCTAAAACTTCCTGTTTTTTTTCCCCTCCTTAATTAAACCAACGCGCCCGGAGAGGAAATACCTCAAAATAGTTCCCAATTTCAGCACGTTCAATTATTTCAGTGCAGATTGCATCAGCGGTGCTAACATACGGATCGACAGTGTTTGATCGCAGGGAAATTGTGTCTGTCATTTCTTCCTGCTTCGCCCTTGGAATAATGTGGGAATTGCGCGGGGGCCTGGTGGCCGTGATGGGCAACTACGTGCCATTAGTCAGAACCATCGCACATCAATCTCCGTCCGACGTGTTTATTGTTAGGCTCATGTACTCACTTATTCTGAGGAACGGGGTTAGAAAAATCCCTGATTTATGTTTCTACTCTTATCCTTTCCTGCACTCATTTGTGAAAACAAAATTCCAGTGAATTTCTGCAGTCAGAATTCAACCGCAGAACACGCTCTGGTACTGTGTGTGTGTGTGTGTGTTTTTTGTGCAGTACTGCCCGCAAACTGACAAACTAACCTTGACAGCAGACACACTCCATATCTGTCTCCCAGTAACACTGCTGCCAGTGCTCAAGAGCACTAAGTCAACTGTCCTGTTATCACAAATGTGCGGCGTTTGTTGAATACCTGCCAGTGTTTTCCAGAGGCGCCCTCTTCAACCCTGAACTGAAACTCACCTCTGGGCCACGCCCCTCTTTGCGTTGGGAAACAGGACAAAAAGGAGAAAGTGAGTGGAGAGACATTAGAGGCGAAAGGGGAATTTACGTGGAGTTTACTGAAAACTCAGCTGTTGTGAAACATACGCTGCTGTCATAGTTGGTCAGCAACAACTATTGTTCTCTGAGAGACTTTGCATTGGATTCGTCATGACATTAAAAACTGCTCTTCTAATGTGTTTGTTAACGCAACATTGACACAAAGTCAGAATGAAACTGCAGAAAAAATCTTTCCCATGTGTTGAGACTGGTTTATTTTTCTGATTTCCTCATATATACATATATACTTTTGCTCCTTAGTTGTCACAGAGAGTCAACAATTTCCATCTCCCCCTGTCCTCTGTATCTTCTACTCTAACTCCAACCACCTCTATGTCCTCCCTCATTGCATCCATCAATCTCCTCTTTGTCTCCTACCTGGTAGCTCCATCTCTAGGATCATTCTTCTACCAATGTATCCACTGTCCCTCCTCTGAACATGTCCAAACCATCTCAATCTGTCTTCTCTAGCTTTCTTGTCTCCAAACCTTCCTGTCTGGTTTGTCCCTCTAATCACCTCAGTCCTGATCCTGTCCATCCTTGTCCCTCTTAAGAGAACCTCGTACATAAATATATAGGAACGAGATCATTGTGATCCACTCCACTGCACTCCACCAAATGTCACCTGTGCATTTAACCAATCACCAACGTGAACAGTGTTCACCTTTGATCTTTGTCAGTGGTAACTTGCAGTTGATGGATTCGAACCTGGAACCCTCCAGAACCAGTGTGGTTCTATTACATACTGCCCCAATTGGACAAATGTTTTCAAGACACATCGTCTCAAACGTATTATCATAGTCAACCCTTTAATATAACATGTCGTCTCCACAGGATGAAATGAACCAGTGTTTTTGTTTTTGTCCATTTTTATCATGACCTCTAGGACTATTTAATTGGACTATTTCTTCCATAACCACTAGGCCACAGCTGCCCCATCATAGAGTTACATAGAAGAAGAATATAGGAGTTAGTATTCAATTTTACTCTGATAATAATTCTACAGCACATACCTAGGAATTACGCTCAAGGCACTGTATGCATTTTTAATGAAGTCATTTTTTAAACAATAATAAGTTGTAATAAAAGTATATATTTTATCACCTCAATATTTAATATTTTACAACAGTCTGGTTCTAGGGATTTTACTGCTTTTAATTAATTACATCAAAATACACAAGTTAAATTGGTATTTCTGTGATTTCCTTCAGAGTAAAACCACAACAAATTATCAGCTGATGGAGAAGAACGATTTGTATTCTTTCCACAGGGCGTTCAGAAGGTCCCTCTGGTCCAAGGGTTGGTAGTTTGAACAGCGACTGTGTCAGGACCATTTTCACAGAATTAGAGTCAAATTTCTGTATCCTTTCTGAATCCTGTAAATCAAAAACTAACTTTCCTTCAGCTGGAGCCACTGCTGTTGGCGAAGGTGAAGTGATGTCTGGATTTGGTGACATCATCAAAGAGGAAACCCTAGCGGACCTTCTAGCTGTCCCCCTGGAGGCCCCTCCACAAACAGCCTGGTTATCACATCACTAACATTTGCTTAACCCTTCTGCAGGAGGTGTGTGAGCGCAGAAGAGGGAGCCGTACCCGGAACCCTGACGCAGCCTCTTCTCCAAAGTGGTCGGACAGACCTGGCAGTTGAAGCACACAACAGATAGCAGGGTGAGTCAAAAAGTTCCAAGACGGGCCTTGTACAAAGCAAGTGTTGAGCTGCGTTTACACTTTACTTGATTCTCGGATTTTCTACTTTTGTCAAAGTGAAAACAAAAGAAAAAACCTCACGAGAAAGACAGTCATAAGGATGTTACAAAGAAGGAATTCTCTGAGCATATAGTGCAGTGTGTTTTCCTGGTGTGTCCACACAGCATCCTCCCTTAAACTCCATTACTCTCCATCCAACACAATTCATTGCCCCAGAGTTTGGCCGTCTCTCTGGGACAGAAAAACGATGACTTCAGTGGAGAGAGAGAGAAAAAAAGGTTGTTGGGTCAGAACAGAAAAATGAAAGGATGGGAGCATGAAAGGATGAGAGAATGCTCTATCCTTGGATACCTTGCGCCTGCCTCACACTAACCCCCGCCCCCTCCTCCCAACTTCATTCCTTTCCTGTTTGCAGTGAGACGGTGCATGCGGCTCTCTCCCACACATCTCCACATCCCAGTGCCAAGGCCCTGTGTTTTTCTAATTCATTACTTTAAGGAAAGAAATGCAGCCCATACCAAAGTAAATAAAGCTCTGTGGGATCAGACCGTGTGTCATAGCGCGATAGCTCCTCTGAAAAGACTCTTGTTTTCACTGGACGAGGATGGAACAATCTGCCTCTGCTAAGCGTCTGTCACTCTGCTCTCTGTCTCTGTCACAGAGCGGTGGCGTGCAGCCTTATCGCGGGATTTGAACCTAAATACACTGCAGGGAAGGCTGTGGTCAAAGCTCTGAGAGGTGGAGCAGGACTGAGCCACCGTGGAGCCCAGGAGCCCAGACTGAACTGTAGCTTTGGTCCTAAGACACTGAAAGAAAGGCACTGAAGAGGGCCAGTCGGTCTGGGTCTTCTAGTCATCTTCTACCCATGCAGTCAATACAAGAGCAGCCATTTGCAACCTGTGGTTCCTGGGCCAAAGTCGGGCACAGTATAGTTTCATGGTGGCCAAACGTTGGTTGTTTTGATGTTTCACCTGATAAGAAAACATCCAGACTGTGAAGTTTTTTAAAAAGGTCTTATTTTTTTTATTTTAATATCGGTCCACTGATACTATCGACCCATTTGCCAGTGAAACGTTGTCGTGTTGTACACAGTTATTTATAGAATGCCTTAAGTGTCACTCTTAGGGGATTCAGGGGAAATCACCTGCATCGGTATTGGTTCATATTGGTATCGGAAATGAAGTGTCTGGGTAATATTGGTTAGTATTGGATATTGGTAATTTTAATAAATTCTCATTTTTTTACGCCCAATAACAGCCAATATATTATCATATCTGCCCAACATCAAGCAGTGAGTCCAGCGACTGACTGTGATGTGTAAATGAAAATGATCTGAGCAGTTCAGCTCCACAGCACCTCATAGTGGTTGCACTGCTTTAGTTGTGAATGTACATGTCTGAGAACTTTAATCCAACTTCTGGTGTTTGGACACAAGTCCTCTTTAACACTAAGGTCAAAAGGTTTACCCACATCTGGACAAGACAGACTTATTCTCTTTGCAAAATCAAGAATTTCGGGCGTCATTTCTGTAAAATTCAGCAGACTTTTCCCTGCAGGCGTCTTCATGTAGCGTGCTCCTAGACTGAGGTCTGTTAACTGGCCAATTGAACACTCTGTCAAGCAGAACCTTCCTATGACCCTACACACACACACACACACACACACACACACACACACTCTATCCACCGATGGAGTGCGGCACAATACTTTGCTATAACATCAGAAGTTTGTTTATAATTAGCCCTGGCACCTCTCCACTACTTAGGGAGAGTGATTGTTTTTGAAAATGGCCCCTGGGGCCCTGTTGACTGATTGGCCTGAGGTGGCGGCCGGCGGGGGGAGAAGGAAGGGAGGCAGGGAGGGAGGGGAAGGGGGTCGTCTGCAGTTGCAGTGAAGGGTCTGTTGCTGGCCCAGGGTTGTGAGCTGCATTCCTGTCCAGCTGCTCTGGACCTTGGTCTGACAGCCACTCTGATAATAGCCCAGAGCTGATAGTGCTGCAGGGCCAGTGTGTCTGAGTCCTGTTCTGAATCACTCAATTAGTGCTGCAGCAGGAGGAGGAGGAGGAGGAGGAGGAGGAGAGAGTAGGAGGAGGAGGCGGAGGAGTCGGGTTTGTATCACTCTGTTCTCCGAAGTCAAGCGTAAAGGATCTGGACAGAACAGTGGGACCAATTAACAGCAGTGGTGTTTGTGCAGGGAAAGTCAATGAGTTAATAGAGTTTGTGTGGTCCTCAGGCCCAGAGTCTGTGGTGAGAAGAAATGTTCTCGCTGTGTCTGTCAGCTGCGTGTTGACAGGGTTAGGAGAGGAAGATTAAGCTGATTATTAGTTTATAATTGTCAGTTTTTATTCTGGTCCAAGTTAGGAGCTTGTATTTAGGGCAGGGGCCTCAAGCTCAAATAAGTTGAGGGCCTCCACCCACACTTTCATTTCACCGCGTCAGCTTTCAGTGTGTTAAACAACACTGAACCAGAAGGAGGCTGTGGACCAGGTTTGGAGAACCATAAAATATGGAACATTTTTCAACTTTCACATCAAGGTGGGGGCCGCAAAATATTGTTCCACGGGCCGCCAATGGCCCACGGGCCGCAGGTTTGGGACCCCTAATTTAGACAGTTATGATTGTCATTATTAATGTCATCTAGAAAACGACCAATAATGTGACACAATAATTCCATGGTTCCTCACTGGTTCCTCTTCCACGTTCTTCTCTTGTTCTTTGTTTTTAAGGTCATAACAAATTTACTACCTTCTGACATCGCCGCGCCCAGGCTCAAAGGTCTGAATGGAGCGGCAGAAAAAAGAGAAAAGATCAGTTATTAACAGGTGAGACAGTGGAGCGGGAGGATACGAAAGTACAAGGATAAGTTTTCAGGAAAACTTTAAAGAGAAATGTAATAACAGTAATAAAGCTGAGACAGGACGTAGGACCAGGTCCAATATACATTAATGATTGTCTGTCTGTATATACACCGGGCACATATACATCCCTTTCTATGCATATATACTTCTCTTTTTTAGAAATACATACATATATATATATATATATATATATATATTATCCCCGGGCTATTTTTTTGCATATTATTTATTCTGTTGTTCTACTGGGAAATATTCTACTTTACTCTATTATCTAGCTGGTTTGTTTAACTAGTTTCATTGGTTTTTATTCATTCATTCATTTTTCTTGCATCACATTGCTCCATACTGTGAGCCTTCCTGTGATTGGTTAGCCCACCTGCTGGCAGCTGGTGGATTCAAACCTGAAACCTCTAGTCCGCCCCCTAAACCACTAGGCCACCGCTGCTGCTCCTACAAAAGAAAAAAAAAAAATAAAATGTATATAGGACATAGGATTTACCATAAAATGTGGAGAATAAATCTTTAAAATATTTTTATAAATTTCTTTCACATCAAGGTGGGGGCCGCAAAATATCTTTCCACGGGCCCCAAATGGCCCAGGAGCCACAAGTTTGAGACCCCAGTTTTAGACGTTCCTGCATTTAGACACTTTCAAAACTTCGAGCCTGCAATGTTCATATCATGAATGACCAACTTTAGAATTAAAAGAATCTGACAAATATTTCAGAGACTCATTATTATAGTCGACCCTTGAATAAACAGGTCTTTTCCACTCTCTACTTTTTTTTCTAGGACTATTTAATTTCACGGTGGGTGTGAACCCACCTTTAATAAACGTTAAGGTCTATTTTTCTTCAGCTGTGGATGAAAGTTCCTGTTCCCTCGGCCTCTGGTTGACTCCTCACCTCCTGCTGACCCTGTTACCTGCAGACACCCTAAGCCACAGGCTTTGATGTGCTGTTGACTCTCCTGTACAGTAGGGGTTAGTCACACACCTTGAGAGACCAAGGTGGAATGCCATACAATGGGCACACAGGCCTGTGTTGGCTGAGGGCTCAAAGTGGGATTAGAGATTAAAAGGCAGCCAGTGTGTGGAGTAAACAGTGGAGAACAATATTTTACCTGCTCCACATTCAGTCGGCGGATGTTGATGTGAGTCCACGCTGGGTCACGGCAGAACTGTTTGCTCTCTTCTTAGATCCAGTTAGTGGTGAATTCCCCAGGAGTTTCTTTGACATTTATTTGTCCATATTCTTACTGTCTGTTGAAAAATAAATCAGAGTTCTATAGTGACCACAGTGATGGGTATTGGCCTGTACACTGAATGGAAGTAATTATACAATTTTACCATTTGTTATAGTTAATTTCTATCCCTTTATTTCCTAAACATTTAGCTAAAAATTACATTTTAGATAAATTTTTTATTTTAAAAAACTCCCAACAATGATATATTACATTCTCAATGTAAAAGTACATTTATTTTTTTTACTTTAGAATAGTTTAGGATTTGATATTTGGACATTTAATGCAAATATATTGACTTTATTTCTATGCAATTTTCAGTAAACATTCTCATCATTTACTCTATGTGTCCTATCTCTCAATATTTATATAATAAATAATTATTTTTTTATATAATATATTGAAATACAAAATATTTCACAGGTAAAATAAATTGGGAACCGCTGGTGTTGAGAAATTCCGTTCCAAAGATGTAAATGTCTCTAACTTGCCGTACATCAAAGCTCTGTACATTTAAAGGAACGGACAAAGTTTGTCATGTTCTTGTTGCTTCATCACATTCTCAGGAATAAAAACAGCTTCATCTCGGCTGATCTTCTAAACTGAGAAGTACAGCGTAACCTTCCTTCATCAGTCACTGCTGCTCCAAACCTTGGCTCCTGCTGAAAGACGAGCTCTTAAGAACCAGAAACATATTCCCTGGACCAGTGAGCATGTGTGCAAATGGTGCATTAATTGTAAGGAAACACCTCTGGTCCAGAACATGGTCATTCACATGTTAATTGAAAGTGAAGCCGTGAGTTATGGCACAGTAATGTTGCATAAAAAGCACCATTCATTTCTGTGACAGAAGAAAAGTAACTTGACCAAAAGTCAGCGTCTCTCACAGGGATACAGTAACTGTCGTGCTGCGTGAAGGTTCATTGAATGCACCACATCATCAACAGTTTCTTAACAGAACAACAACTGAAGAACAAGTTTATTAAGTAAAACTTTTGGAAAATCTTACGGAATATCATAGCAATCAGTAGGAAATAAAATGTGTTAACAACAGGACTATCTGTCAGTGCAGCACAAACTTGATGAAATGCAACAAAATAGTTGTATCTCAGTTACAGCTGTGTGACGCTGAAGTCAAAGTCAGTTTTCACAGTCATCCTTTAAATCAAACAAGGGCAAACTAAGGCCCGTGGGCCAGATGTGGCCCTACGGGTATTTTAATATGGCCTGCTAAACCCGTCTAAATTGAACTATTAATTTATATTATTATTACACTTCTGCCTTTTCCATGCAATGTCTGCATTCCCCCAATAGAAGGCATAGAAAAGACTAAAATGATTTTTTTTTAAATCGTCATTTTTATCATAGGTCACACAAATGGCCCCATGTCAGCATTCAAGACCCAATGTGGCCTCCAAGGCAGGTGTCTTAAAATATATATTCCAACGATTAGAATAAAGAAAAGAGTGAAGAAGGAAGCAGCAGCAGCAGCAGCAGCAGCAGTGAGAGTGTTTCCATCCTTCTCTGGTAGGTGAAGGCCACCACAGGTCCCTGACACTTTAGACTGGGAGGCCTTCACTGGAAACATTAGATGCCACACATTCTGACGCGCTGGCCCTTTAAGTCCACTGCCGAACAGCAACTGTCCACACCACGTCCGGTCAATGTCCAATGACGGTGGACGCCGTCCTGTGGTCATATTGAGAGTATGTGGAATTGTTTCTAGCAAAGGTGTCAGCAGGAGTCAGAACTTCCTCGTGAACCAACCTCACTGCTCTTTGCACAACTTCTCCATCCCTCCTACTGGAATCTGATGACAAACTAGGTTTAACCTCCCAGCTATGAGGAGCTGAGTTCAGCTGCTTATTGCTCTGTGCGGAGGAGGCACCTGTCTGCTGGGAGATGAATGCTAGTGGAAGGGTATGATTCAGGGAGGGAGGAGGTTTGGATTGATGTATCTGCGTGGACGCTGATGAGCAGAGTTGGTCAGAGTCGGTCAGTGTTGGTCATCCTGACAGATGGGAAATGTGTCGACTACAGTAAAGACTCTGCAATTGAAGGTTAACAAATAAAAATGTCTTTTAACCAAATCAAGTGAAGTCATCGTTCATGGGAGATTGAAGTCGACGTCATGTGAGTTTTTCTTGAAAGCAACGTAACATTTTCTATTTCCTCAACAGATTTACAGTATATATTCAGTGCAACAGTATTGTTGTTTCTGTCACTTTCCCACAATGCTCAGCACTTGTGACGAGCGCTGGAACAGTTGAGGTTTTATTCACACTTCCCAGGAGGTTGACTCGACTTCTCTCTCCTGGCCAGAACAAACTGAAGCCCAATCCTTTAACGGCCAGATTCCATTGGCTGTCAGTCATATCACATGACACTGATACATTCATTCCGCAAATGCTTTATAATTTATTAGTTTTTAAACAATCATTGTTTTTAACAGGAAAGAAAGACTGTATTTTCCAAAAAAAGTCTATAACAGGCATGGGCAAACTAAGGCCCGGGGGCCAGATGTGGCCCGTTGAGCATCTAAATTAGGGCCCACCAACCTTGACTAAATTAAATAATATATTTTGCATTTTCCCTGCAGTTCCCCTGCAGCTGATATAAGAAAGACTATTATTATTTTTATTAGAAATGTAGCATTATTTAGTTTTTAAATACCATATCTTATTTCGAGGAACCATCCAGCTTTTCGCTCTCAGCTGTGCTCTAAATATAGTGGACCAGGGAGGAGATTAAAAAAAAAAAAAAAAAAAAGAAGGTAGTGAAAGCTCAATTATCTGGACATCAAAGCAGTGAAATTATCAATACTTTCATGTGGCATTTCAACCCGTGCCAGTTCTTTCATCTCCAGTCCTGGAGGGACCAGGCACTTAGAGGGAGTCAGGAAGTGGCTGCTGCTGCTGCTGCTGCTGCTGCTGCTGCTGCTGCTGCTGCTGCTGCTGGTTGGCAGTTTGAGACGTAGTAAAATGGCTACATCACACTGCACTGCACTGCATCATAAACAGGAAACTAATCCTTACAGGACCAGGCTTCAATCTCCCCAATAAGTGACTTTAGAGGAGACTTTTTGTTTGTCATGTCCACTGGTTCTGTTTGACAACCCGGTGCCGCCGACTTCTTCCACTTTACAAATGGTCCACATTTCCAGCCCGTGTGTTTCCTCCAGAACCGCTGCCCAGACAAAAGGAGGCAGAAAGCGCTGATGCAGCAGGAGGGACAGTGTTTTCATTAGCGCTGCAGCGTCTCTGTCCCAGAGCTCTCCACTCACAGCCGTCCATTATCTCTCTGTGGGACAGAGGACGTTATCTTGGGGACCCATTGTGTTCGCTGTGGAGTTTTGCCTGTGTGTATATGTGGAACCTTCACAGTGCATACAGGAGGTTGTGTAGGAGCCCCGGCGCTGGAGCCTGGGATCCCAGAGGAAAGTCTTGGCTCCAGGGGGGCCCGTCCTCACCTCTGGCCCCCGCTGGGCTGATTGGGAAGCCGCTCATGGAGACAGTAGGGTGGAGGAGGCAGGGAGGGAGGGGGCGGGCGGGCGGCGTGGAAGCAAATGAGCAGAGGAGGTGCTGGGCCGGCTCTTGCCCTCTTACTGACAGGATCTGGTCAATGTCCTGCCGCGTAGGGTCGCGGCCCAGCTTACGCACACAAACTTATCTCCAGTGCATCTGCCGGGCCGCCTGCGCAGTCAGGCTGTCTCCACTGCAGGCCATGAGCGTTTTCCTGCTGGGGTGAGAGGACGATGGTGGGAGGACAGCAGGAGGAAGGGATAAGGGAAGGGGGGGCTCAAAAGGGGGAGAGAGGAGTGTGAATCAGCAGGGGAGGGGAGAAGGGTTCAATGTGAAAGTGCCCCTGCAGAGGCCTGCCAAGTCACTGGAGTATATGGAAAACACAAGGCTCCTCCGGGGTAACTGGACCACTTTTGTGTTTCTGCAAACATAAATAGCTCCAACGTCTGGCTTGGACCTCTCTGCTTCTCTGGCCCCTGTCGCTCCGTGCACGTCTGTCACTTCCAAATTCCCACAATAAGACCAAGCTCATGTTCAAACCTAAACAACCCTGCAGAACAACTTCACGTACTGGGGAGCGGAACTGAGATTTGTAATAATTGTGAGGAGCTGAGTGTATTTATCATTCCTCCTCGTCTCTCGGCTGGAGATGACCTCTTTGTGACCATTTGTGCGGACCTCGATCAAGGTCCCTTTGGTGAGACATTTCATCATTTACGCAGCGCGAGCTCCAATTCTCATGACCTAATGCGTTGTAGAATGCCTGAAATCTGCCGTCCGTGTTTTCTCTTCTCTCCCTCAACCCTTTCTCATCCGCAGCCACGGGGAAACATAACAGGAAGACACGGCTGACAAGGTAGCTAGCATGTTTTCAAGGCAGGAATGACACTTGAAGCTCTTTAGTTTAGTGTGTAAAAAAAAAAACCAAGAAAGGCATCTTTGCTTGTTCCATTTTTGTCAAATCAAACTGTGTGAAGATGGAAAACAAACAGGGTCCGAGAATTCAACTGAGGTTAGAGTCTGTGCTTCGCTCTAAACTGTAGCTCTTATATAATGTCCATTTACATTATTGAAGAAAAGTCAGATTAAATATTTTTGGTTAGAACATCATCAGCACCAGACTCTTCAGTAAATCATAATCCTCTTTGGCCTCGTGTTTTCAACTCTTTCCTCATTATTAACTGAGTTTGACACTTGTGATTTATAGTTATTCACTCAGTCCTGACATAAGGACATTACTGTAGGAAACAAACAAAAAACACAGAACATGTACATACTTCTAAAACTCCCAGCAGAGGGTGCTAAAAATAGATTAATGCCCCTTTTCATATATACGGCCCACAGATGGTACTAAAATTTGAGTTAGGGGCCAAAGTCAGGATCAGACTGACTGATGGGAAATGAGTTTGGACAAGTTTGACCGTCCAAATTAAGAAGCCAAACAGGCCACACGTGGTCCCCGGGCCTTAGTTTGCCCAGGTCTGCTCTCTCTATGTTTTCCAACCAAGACCTGCAGCAGATCCTAGAGTCCAACATGGCGGCCCACCTGACACTGACACATGTTCACCTATAATCCCCACACACACAACTCCCCTCATCTGCTACTCATTGGCTGCAGCGTCAAGGCAGCGCCTTCAACACAAAGGTAAAACCCAGTTGATGGGTGTTTACAAGGCAAAGTTTAGCCATGTGACCTCCAACGCTAAAACACTCTGACACTGACTGAAGGGGGGCGGGGGTAACGGCAGGGCCAGGGCGTGATTACAGCGCTCTTCAACCTTTAGACGCTCGCCACGCCAAGACGCAAACAACGGCAAAAAGGTGAGATGAGTCACACGGGTGTAAATAAACGAACACGTACAGTTGGTTTCGACTCGTGAGTTTATTGGTAAAAATATATACATATATTTATATAAATATGAAGCGAGCGACCAGCAAGGGGTGAAGAGACACGTCCTTCTTCAGGGACATTCTGTTCTGCTTTGGCTGCGATTCACAAGGCTGCATGTGCTTCTCTGTGTGTGTGTGTGTGTGTGTGTGCCTGTGCGTGTGTGTGTGTGTGTGTGCCTGTGCGTGTGTGTGTGTGGCGGTGCCAGGCACAGAGTCTCTTCTGGCTCACAGTGTTGACCCTGCCCTGTACTCCCCTCCTACTTTGGGCGAGGCCTGTTGGTGCAGCACGTAGCAACACTGTGGTAAAACTGATATGTACACACACACACACACACACACACCCAGACAGACACACAAACACTTAAGGAAATATGATTTGTTCCTGGTCATAAATCAAAGATCAGACTCTGCTTTTCTCTGGTTTACTGTTATTAACTACATTATTTTCTCACTCACTATAACGACAGTCGTAGGTTTGTTCATTCTGTCCAATGGGAACAAAGGAACGATATGTAACAAACGTGAGCACTCTGTTACCTGCAGGTGGTGCTGTGTACACCTTTGTACCACCTGATCCACTGTACTCCAGCGTCCACTGAATCCCCTCCAGCCAATCAAACTTCACCACTGACTTATCAAGGTTACAGCTGAATGGCTGATAGAAAAGAAAATTTGGAAGGGGGCGGGACAACAGTTTGGATTGGCTACAAATTCAATACCTTTCCCATAGATTTTTACATTATCAACCAAAAGTCATAACCACGGATAACAAAGCATCACCAAAACATTACAGATGAGTGTGGACTCCACTCTTCCATCAACTGCAGCTTCACATGTGAAACTGCAAGAACGACACTCCTGCAAATGTGTTGTGATTTAAAGCGTGAGCCTTGACTTCTCAGAAAAGGAAAAAAAAAAGAAATCTCCATTTTCATGTGGGAGAGTCCACTTCTCCTCGTCGCAGCCTGATGGTATCTCACTGCCAGTTTAGTCTGTCTCTCACCCACTCCATTCCAAATGAATATAAACGACTGTTTTCATTGTGAGCAGCAAGGAAAACAGCAAAGTATGGCACCAAAAACACTGGCTGATACTCTTAGAAAAAAAGAAAAGAACAAACCTCTTTGAAAGAAAAACAAGAGTGAGGAATTCTAGCAGGGAAAAAAATGCTTCAAAAAAAGGAAAAGATGACAGCTTGTGTTTTTATGTCTACGTTTGGCTCATGTACAAACTGCAGGAGAGCTGGAGCACGAAGGAGGAAGAGTCCCAACCGTTTAGGATAAAATAAGACACATGGGTGTAAAAATGGAGTTTTACATAATGGTATTATTCGTGTTTTTTATATACTGTACATATATCTTTGTTCTTCTTCTGCTCGTCCGTTGCCAGGTCGCAGGGGCAGTTGTCTCCATCCTCACATTGCACCATGTTGTGTGTCTTCCTGTGGATGGTGAGTCCACAAGAACTTACGTGGGTCAGGACTGGGCTCACCTCAGTGGTAACCTGGCAGCTGCTGGATTCGAACCCTAATCCCTGATGAGTGAGTATGTACAGTATATATATATATACATCCTCTATACATACATACTGTATATAGTTATGAACGTATATATGTATATATTTATATATCTGTCCATCTATCCATCTTTATCTGCTTATCCTTTACCCTGTTGCAGGGGCAAATAAATATATCTATTTATATAAAATATATTACCGTATATATAAAATATATATTTCTGGCTATATAATGTATGATTTTAGTGATGTGGCTTGTATAAATATTTATATATATATTTGCCCCTGTTTTTATATATATATATGTGTATGTGTATATATATCTCATAGTGATATATATGTAACAGTAGAGCAGTAACAGAAACACAAACATGTGACTGGATGTGACAGGAATTAGTGAAGACAAATAGTGAGTCAAACTCTGTGGTATTAATTGTGAGGAATAGAAATATCTGAGCTCATGTTCTCAGAGACTGATTCCATCACTAGTGTGGAATCCTGGGAGACGCCAGAAAGATGTCAGAAAGATGAAGGAGGTTTTTGAAACACATCAACGCTGTCGTCTGCTTCAGGGTCTCACAGTCGGTCGGTCAGTTGGTCAGTCGGTCGGTGCCGACCTGGTAACAATGACCAATACTCACCACCGGGCGAGTACAGAGTCTATGGATCCAGTTTTTATCATCGTTCAGGGTTGAGACGGACGTGGTTTGATTGGTGGTTGAGTCCCTCAGTGTGGGACCTGGACTGACATCTGGTCTAAGCCTCAGTGTGGCAGACGCCTTGGCCCCTTTAATCTTGTGAGGAGATAAATCCTTGGCTGGACCTGGTCTGCCTCAGTTGAAAGTGCAGCCTGAACATCTCCATATATCAACATTGTCCAACATGTTTGATGTTGAAGGGCTCTGTGGCACAGGGGTGGGCTCTTCTCTCTCCCTGCGACCTATACTGGAGTCATCAATCCTGGGCCAGAGCCCCAGACCCCGTCCACCTCCACCTCCACCTCCTCCGTCTCTGGCCTCTGGACCACAGACCACTAACACTCAGCGAGGACAAGTCTATCTGTCTGTGTCAGACACACAAGTCCATCCTCAGCTTCTGACACAGATTCTTTGTCAACAAATGAAAAACTCCACCACATTTTTATGATCTTTCTACTTTGGTATCGTTTTAGCAGAAGTGGCAGGTTGTGAATTTCAACCCTGACCCTTCAGTCAAATTAATCCACCTCATCATCAACATCACTGACACCAGGACTTGAGAATCCAGCTCATAAATCTTCTAGTTCAGATTCAATATATTGCAAGATGACATTGTCAGACTCTTGGGAACTTGATCCAATCACTAGACACGAAACTGTTGCCTTCTACGTTGCCGACAACTGGTCCCTACTTAGGTCCTGAGGTTCAATCCTGCGTGATGATTGGTCAGAGCGCTGTAACCTGAACGGTTTGTGTCCATTCACTAACAGCGAGCAGAGCCTTCACTTCTGATTCTGAAGGCCCTGGTGGTGACAACACCAGCTGAAATATGTTTAGATTGGATAATAGATGGATTTAATGTCCAAACTTTTTATATTAATAAAAATAATAATACAATTTGATTTAAAAATATTTATGAATAAATGTGTTTTTCTGAGTTTAGGCCAGCAGAGAAGGGTTTGCTGGACCTGATCTTTATTTAAAAAAAAATCTTTATCACATTCCTTATGGCACAAACAGTGTGTGTGTGATTTTTTTTTTCATTTGGTAAATTCCACAGAGATGAGCTTGACTAGTTGCTGACTCACAAATAATTCCACATCCCGTCCGACTTCCTTCTCCAACATACGTCTGACATATTTCCCATCATTCTCACTGTGGTAAAAGTGAATGGCGCTCACTGATGACTTCATCACCAGGCTATCTAAATGTCAACTGAAAGCCGACGCTTAAACTGAGGTGAACTTCAGGGAGCTCTTTAGATTCCTCTGATAAGACCCCGGTCCCATTATGATGAGTCGTCCCCGGGTGAGAGCTGGACGCGAGGCCTCACACACTCCGTCTTATCTTAATCCTTCATCAACACACACCTAATCTGAGCACAGCTGCTAATGTTGATAGATTTGATTTCACACTGGGAAACAGAGGAGAGAAAACTATACAATAATGTTGACATTTTCATTATTGTTGAAGTTTCAGTCTTAAGGCTTTAACATTAAATTAATAAGAAGATTCTTCTGCCTTCAGCACAGTTGTACCTACAGTGTTAGCAACACGACTTATGTGACTCAATATTCTATCAGTTCAATTAGTGTTTTTGGTTTTATTATTTGAGTTTGGCTCAATATTTGGCTGAGAAGAAAAGGACAATTTGGACCAAGACTAAAATCTTCGGTGTGTCCCTTAGTTTGGGGTTACCACAGCAGATCAATGTTTTCCTCTGTATAGTCTGAAGACATTCATCAAAGGCCGTACTGTCCATCAACTTTTCTGGCCACTGTGTGGAGGGTGGTGGACATCAAGGCTTGGACACCCCCACAGATTGACTGGTCAAAAACACATCAGGGAGGGAGGGGTGAGAGACAGCAAACAGACAGGGACATTAGCACCACTCCTGAAATAGCCTGATTGCTCCACAGGCATTTTAATTGCCGTATCCTGCCCTGTTTCAAAACACTATTTAAAACCAGGGGACTATTTCCCAGGAATAGTTTGTCCACTGATCCACTGCGCCAATTGACGTCAGCCACTGGGTGTCGTCTTAAAAGACAGGCTAACTGTACGTCCATGACTGGAACAGAAGAATAAATACCTGGATGAAGAAATGTGAACTTCCTATTGTTGTTTCCCTTCTCTTCCCTCAGGTTATATTCCTGGCCCTCAATCCCATTCCTCTTCCTTTGGTTTTAGGACCTGAGAACTTGGGCCAAATTCATTAAGAGATTGTGAAATAGTTATGACTCTGGAGAATAATTTATGAGGCCTGCTGGCATGTTTGTCTTTAATCATTGTGAGCGTAGTAGCCTCATGTGCATGAAGCCTGACAATGAGGTGCTGAAGTACTTCATGAGTAGGAAACCGCACACAAACACAGGAAGCTCGGTGTCTTTGCTGCCCTGCGGCGCAGACTGATGGGACGCTCAGATTAACGAGGGCCAAAGAACCTGCAGTTCCTACATTTTATTATTATTATTACAAAGTCTGTGCAGAGAGAGAGGCGTCTGATCTGCACACAGTCACCCAGAAACTAACTCTTAAATCTCTGCAAAACTCACATTTACAATAATGTTGCCTCCATAACATAGTGATGTCATTGCTTATTAATAAAAACATAATTTTATTAAACCACGTTTTTTCAAATCTTTTAATTTATTTTTAACTAAACTCAACGGCACAACTGTAGCTCCAGTTTTCTCAACCCTGATGCAAATATATAAACTGTAAAAGAGTAGCAGCTCTGCTGAAGCCTGCAGGTTTAAGATCCGACAGAGCCCTCTAGTGGCACACAAATGCTGTGCACAGAACTCAGCAAAAATAATTCTATTTTCTTTGTGGAAATGTAAATGATTCAATTTAATGTACTTGAGACTTTGTAAATAATTGTATTTCATGAACTTTAACGATATTTAATAAGTGAGACGGTTCACTTATGTGAAAGTCACTCTTCTTAAAGGTTATTATTTAAATAAATTATATTTTTTTATTGTTTCTGCACCAACTTTAACCATTTTTGATAGCTGGCTTCTCTTTAATTAAACTTATACTGTCTCTAAGGCATTGTTTGGTTTATGTTTGACAGTCGAGGCTAAACTGAGGCTGTATTTATTACATTTATTTTGCTGAAACAGCAGAAGAAACTGGTCTGTAAATGCACTGATAGACCATGAGACAGTTTGTAGAAGTTTGGTGTCTGTCCACAGTCAACAGTTTGTTTTATTACCAGTTTCCCAGAGAGTTTGTTCTTCATTCCTTCAAATCGAGTAAATAATGGTTTCCTCAATAGTTCAGGGTTAGAAACAGATTCTCATCCACTGTTCAGTGACAGGAGGTAGAACCTGATGAATTATGGAGCTGAACAAGTAACGTGTTGGTCTCTCCTGAGCCTTAACCTCAACAGCAATGAAATCATTTCACAAGGTTGGACCGAGTGAACACTGTGCCTGTATTACAGGTATTTTTGCTCAGATTTATAAGGTAGAAACAAACATAAGCTTTAAACAAAGGTGAATCAACTAAAATAAACATTATTGGAATCTTTCATTTTGTTTCCTTAGAAAACTGTTCCCCATGCAATGCACATCCAAACCACCAGATGGCATATGTTTGGGGAACGCTAAAAAGCAGCAGACGCAGTGCGTGTCACGCAGACAGATGGCGCAATTGCTGCAAAATGCTGACTCGTCCAAATTTGCCATTTTTTTTTTCTTTTTTAAAAACAAACAGCAGAGACCAGGGCCTGGTCCCAGTCTGTCTGCAGCTGCAGGATGAAGACACTGGTGTCTGAGTGACATCCCTGATCCATGAAGCTCAGCTCAACAGACTTCCTAATAATCCTGAAGTTCTCTAACGACCTGCCTGCAGGGGGGGCCCTGGAGAAGGACTGGATGGAGGCTGTTTTTGAATGAAAATGTACAAAAGATCCTTCGTTGTTTTCCTGCTCGGTCTGTGTATTTTGGACAAGTACTGACACACAGTCAGGAAAAGGTATAAAAAACACACACGGTTCCTGGATGCCTATTGGTCCACATTTTCCCTGTGCTGCCACAATACTGCACACACGTGACCTGCCTGTTTTCAACCCAGTTGAACGCATGTATTATAAGACAGGCCTCTGCTGTTGACCAGCACAGGCAGCAACAGGACAGTATTGATGTGAGGACGAGGACAGGAGAGGACAGGAGACCCTGCTGGAGTCGGATCACCCTCTGGAAAGTGGACCATGGCGGCTGCCACGAGCAGCAGCAACTCATCCACCGCCACGCTTCAGTTGAAGCACCCGAGTATGGAGCATACGCGGAAGCGCATCGACCCACGGAGGAGACAAGCGGCGCTGTCCTTCCTCAGCAACATTTCCCTGGACGGTCGTCCCGTGCAGGGCGACGCGGAGGAGCAGGGCGAAGGCGGAGATGGCTCCCTGGAGCCCAGGACTAGACACAGTTTCGTGTCCCGGGATCGCGCGTCGTGCGGTTCCGCCTCCGCCTGCCCCGCCACCGCCGCTGCGGCAGCGGCAGCCGCCGCCACCACGGCAGCCCAGGCGCTCGCCCTGGCCAACCAGGCTTTGCTGGCGGGCAGTCGAGGCAGCTTTGGGGCGGTTCATCCGGCAGCCCCGTCCGCTGCGGACGTGGAGGTGGACGCGTTCGCGGCTTCGACGTTCAGCGCTCCCTTCTCCGCCGTCCCCCCCTCGACCAGAGGCAGGCTGCAGACCTACACTCAGGGAATCCTTCCTGCCTCCTACTCCAGACAGTCCTCCCAAAACTACTGCCTGGAGGGCGGACAGATCGCCAACTCTGCCGTGGAGCTGCAGAGATCGAGGTAAGCGCGTGGAGAACATGAACTTCAGTGTTGGTCTAGTGTTGGAGATCAGCTCCTGGTCTGCAGCTCTGATGGTGTCACTGTGAAAACACAAACATGGGACACGTCTCCAGACATGTCCACCAGCGCTCATTCATGAAAGTCTCTCCACAGTCTTGGTTCCATGGGTTTTTTTTCCACCCTGAGTCATGAGCCATCTTTCCATCCAGTGGTTGTCCCAGCCTTTTTAGCGTCCTGGGCCAAGGGCCCCCCCGGCCCCCTTCTCAGTCAACTCTACTGTACAGTTTTTGTTGACATCTGGGGGTCTCAAAGTTGCGACCCGTGGGCCAATTTCAGCCCGAGGAATGATATTTTATGGCCCAAGCCTTGATATGAAGATTCATGGAGAGTGGACGGTGTTGAAAATGTCCACCTCAGATGAACTCACAGGCTCTGGACCAACGACCCAGAAGATTTGTCCATTGCTCTTTCATCCAACCTAGTTTTCAGAATCTATAAAATCCCAGGATGTTTTGCAACTTTCCATGTAAATGTAAACCTAGATACAAACAACACACATCTCTTCATAAACACAAAAAGAAATCTGCTCACTTGTCTCCTCCTCCTCCGTCCTCTCAACCCTGACCCAGTCTCCTTCATACAGATGTTGTCATCACATCTTCACGTCTTGACAACAGAGTTGTTATGATCTGATCTACAAAAATACTCTTGTTGTTTCAGAGGCCAGAGACAAAGTAAAGCCTCTCCTTCCATCTCACTTCTCCTTCAAACTGGAGCTGAAACTCATCAGAATAAATAACAGACTGAAGCCTCATTGTTAAACAAAAAAAACGTTAAAAACCTTAACATTAATATATTAATTCATATTTCATTGAGGTCCAAAGTAATTGCCTGCTGTGGTTTGGGTTATTTTCTAATTAAAAAAGTCATTATCATTACATTGACTAAAGTAAAGGGTTGTTCTTGTGGAATGATGGTCCAAAATCCTGAGCCAAGATGGAAACATGAAAGTGGGCCACAGTCCAGAAGACTCAGTGTGTAGTGTTACAGTGTCCAGGCCCTACATCTGTCATATTGTGGTTTTGTAGCTCAGGTCACATCTTTTTAGACACACGTTCAACCTCCAGACTCTTTGACTGAAACTCTTTTGTGATGTTGTGAGGTTGTTGTTCTGTTTGCAGCTCCGTGACTCACCTGAGCACAAACACAGACAGTTGGACTGGGTTCAGATCTCCACCAGCTGTGGAGCTGTTTCCTACTTTCAGACCTCGTGACTTTCTCCCTGCGTTGTTTGCTGATCAACAAACGTTTCCTCCTCTGTGTCACATTTAGCACCTGAATTATTTCAGGGTGGAATGTCATTCCCAAAACATGCTCAACACCTGCTGCCTTTCTCCCTCTCCTCCGCTCCTGCTGTAACTCGACACCACAGCGCCGCCTGCTGCTTGTGGGACTTTATTCTTCCTCCTGTTTGGCTGCTGCATCTTCATCCTTGCACTGAGAGAGAGGTTCTGGGCTCTCACCTGACCTTACTGTTGGACAGCTGTTGCTAACAGTCCTCTCATGGCTCCTTCACTGTCAGAACCTGCTGTCCGACCCTCACTGCTCTTCTTTCAACTGGGAGCCCCCGTCTCAGCCCCCGTCTCAGCCCCGTCTCAGCCCAAATGCTCTTGTTTCTATGGTGACCGTGCCAGAATTTGCAGGAAGCTGTGTTTCATGGTGCAACAACTCAGCGAACATCAACTTCCCCTTTCCCAACTCTGGGGACTTGAACTCCACTCCACTCCACAGCATCTGATTCTGTTTCTATTTGTGCATTTTCTTAGAAATATTTATCGGTAATTTGGTTATTTTCCCCTCATGGTGCACCAGATTTCTGAGGCTCTTCCCAGTTGGGAATTCTGGGCAGAATCTGGCAGAGAATCTTGTATTTTATTCACATCTTCAGATGAAAGCAGAGCAGAAGAAACCCTGCAGTCTGAGGGCAACTTTGTTCTTCAGCCCAGTGCTAATCAGCCGAGACAGCGTCCTGGTCCTGGAGCTGTTGGAGCAGCGTGACCTGACTTTAATCTTCATACACAACCCCACCCATTGACCACGTCCAACTGTTGTCCAACTCTGAATGCAGTAGTTGTCCTGTACTCATGATCATGTCACAGGTGATTGTTCTATTTCAGTAACAGCAATAAAACAGAACAGAGTAACATAAGAGGTGACTGTAGATGAAATACTCAACAGACCTGTTGACCAACCCATCCTTACCAGGTTAAGATCATTCAGCTGTGGTTTACATGTAAATGACATTTACCCAGTAACAGTGTGATTTCAGCTTATTAAGGCTTTAGATCAGACACGGGAAAACGTTTTGACCCGCGGGCCACAAGGGCTCCCAAAACTGGACACCGGCGTCGAGTGAAGAGCAGAAAGTTGGATCATTCATTTGAATGAAGATAAATGAAACGTTAAAGTCATGTATAAAACCTAAAACACTACATTTTTAATAGCCTGTGTGATGCCATCTGCTATAGATAAATTATTTAACTCAGATAAGGTTGGTGGGCCCTATTAAAAAGCTCAGTGGGCTGCATATGGCCCCCAGGCCTTAGTTTGCCCATACCTGATTTAGGACAAGCATGGATGGGTCTGTTTGGCTCTTTAATCCAGGGCCAACCTGGTCCAACCTGACATTTGAGCCTTTATACATATTTACATGACATTTAATTTAGTTCACACTAATCCAGTTCCATCTTTGTCTGTTCCTGCTTCAGAACCAGGAACGGTTCCTTCCTGAGACAAATGACATTTGCACCAGAATGTAACTCTCTCCCAAACTTGGATTCAACCTGTTGATTCAGCAGAGCCATATTCCACTGCTGCACAGCCAGACCAGTCCACTGCACACTGCCTGGGTTGTTTTGCGAGGGCAGCTGGTGGAAACGTGTCCAGACGTCCCTGGCTTGAACAGGCCAGATGCCCAGGCTTTCTGAGAAGTAGCCCGGCTCCCACCTCTGTGTTTCTGTCCTTCACTTCCTCCCTGGGGCGTAGGAGACACACTCTCCCCTCACACTCTTTGGCCTTGAGTCCAACTCTTATTCAGGAAGTTCCAGAGCCTCTGATGTTCCGCCAGCACAGACTCTGGAGCCTGGACTTCTTCAGACCAATATCCCAGTCAGGACGTATTGCATGATAACGACTGTATATTTTCTTCTTCACCTCCTTCCTCTCCTCCGTGTTCATCCAACCAGAGGAAGCGTGCCAAGTCTAACACGCCTGGTACCATCTGGCCTGGTCTCTTTGGAGATGTTGAGCAACATCACGCAGACAGTTGACATCTTTGAGTTTCATTTGAGTTTTTTTAGCTTCATATCCTCCGCACATTCTTCCAGAATGAGGCGACCGTGACCTCAGCCTCACAATTCATGAACATGCAGGACACAGTCTGATGAGATGGTGTTGATGTTGTCCATAATGACTCAACTCAATAAAGTGGTTCAGTCACATCTACCCAGGTTCCATGGCTCTACTGCTCTGCTGCACCACTGTGTGTGATCACTACCATGTTTTAGTTGGTTAGTGTCTGGTGTCCAATAATAACCAATAACCCAAAGTTAAACTCACTACAAGTCACTTGAAGGCAACAAAGGCAGGAACTGTTTGACTGAAGCTTGTTTTTCCATCTTTGTTTGCAGTTTATGTTGAGGCTGCAGTGAAAAGGTCTTGTTAATGTCCCACAGTGGTTGTGTCTCCACTGTCTCCCCTGTGAATGAGTGTCTCAGTCTGTGTTATTGTTTCCACAACTAGTTTGCAGCCACGAAAACATCCTTTTGCACTGAAACCACAGACGAGCGCCGTCTCTGGAGTTAAGTGGACAACGTGAACTTTAGTCCTCGGGGGTGAAGGTCACTTTTTAAGAATAATGATTCACTGATGTTTGGACAGAAAATCCATAATGTGTGACATGGAGTCCACATTAGAAACAAGAACAGTTAAAGTCTTATGAAATGATGATGCAGAAATTTGATCAAGTCTTTTCTAAAAATCTCCAGTTAAATAGAATAGGTTTAAAAAAAAATCCCATGTGACTTTCTGGAGTCGTCAGCTTACACTATCTATACCAGTACAACTGTCCAATTCAGGTGTAAATCACATGACCTTGTCACCTGATTGAAATATTCATTAGTGCAGTTCTGGATGGACTCCAGTCTAATACAAGGTTCTGAAAATGACTCTTAAGAGTAGATGCTACCTTTGTAATCATGAACAACACCTTACAATAATGTGTAACACTTATGACTCAGAGTGTTTATTTTGTGTTTATTAATCCTCACCCAGTCCAGTCACTCATCACTGTGGCTGCAGGAGGACAGTGTTTCTGTGGGACTGACCAGGAATCACATGATGTCCCAGCGGTCAGACGTCAGTCTCCTTTATCAGGACACTTCACAGTTTATTTCTGCTGCTCTGATGTCTTTAGAGCAGCTTCTTTGTCCTTATTACACTTCATGATCACTGCAGTGATGAGTCTGGTTCAGGCCGTGGACCTGGTTCACGTTTCTCACCCACTGTGTTAGTTTAATCCCCAGGAGATGTTCAAGCACCAGGTCATCTTTTGTTAATCTGGACCTCATGCTCTGTTGTTTATTAACTGACCACTGGCTGAGATGATTATTGGAGAGGAGCAGAAATCAGTCACCTTTGCTGCAGTATCTAAAGACTTAGAAGTTTTTATTTAGATTTAGTAAAAATTCAATAGTAATAGTAAAAAACCAGTCACCGATGCACTGAGCTGAAACGACCTCCTGGACCACAACAGCTGAAGTCAACCAACGAGGGCTGGTGTGAAATATTCTTGCTGAGCTTCTAAATCTGCTCAAACGGGGAAAAAATGGAGATGAAAAAGGACTGGGTTTCACACAACGAATGAACCAAGTCATTTATCACTAACCTGCACTACCAAGAAAAATGCTGAGTCAACATGAAGAGCCACCAGTTAGTACAGAGAAAAACAGCCGTAACATCAACACGGTCCACCAGGGAAGGATTCTGTTGAGCTTTTGGTGAAAGAAACATCAACAAATTTCATTTCCTGACGAAAGGTTGTACAAACGACTGAAACTGGACCAACTGTAAAAAGGTCCGTCCAATAAAAGACTTTTATTGTGATAAATTGGTGAAATAATATCCTTACATTATATCAATAACACACACACACACACACACAAACGGACTTTTGAACCTGATACACACCCTGTACAATATTGATGATGTGAAGAGTCAGTTACTGGCTGAGCTGTGGCACAGCGGTCAGACGGCTGCACAGCTGATATGGACTTGTTGACAGATAAGCCTCCTCCTGTGCAGACTATTTATTATTCAAGCAAGAAAATAAAATCCACAAGTTTTTGTCCACTTTGTTGGACGCACTGAGAAGACATTGTTATTCTGGTAGTAGTTATGTAATTACAAGCTAATTCTGGAAGAGCTCCGTCAGTTACATGTGGGATTGTTTCTCATCCTGGCAGTCGATCATTGAAAAGTCTTTGGGCAGAATTGGCCTGTGGAGCAGTGGGAATCAAGGCCATCTGTGAAGGAAATGTGTTGCTCAAAGCTCTGGAAGCGGCAGCTTGATGGTTATCATCTCAGCAGCCTCAGATCTTGGAATATTCTCTGTGATCTGTGTGGAGAAAACAAAGTGATCATTGGCCCTGATGTGGTGTTGATGCCACAACTCCTAACATCTCCCATCTTCTTGGTGCAGATAGACTGCAGAACAAAGAGCAGTGAGGGATAATCAAACACCTCTACACCCCAAACCCATTGTACTGTGACAGAAGATGGTTGATACAAATAACCCATATGTGTCCAACTCAAGGCCCGGGGCCAAATGTGGTCCGCCAAGTGCTTTCTTCTTGGCCGTGGGAGTTTGCAAAGAATTTTATAAAGTTGATGCAGCAGAGTTGGATGGAGAAGGATGACTCGCTGTGGCAACCGCTAAAAAAGAGACAAAATGTCTCCTATTGACAGTGGCAGGTTATGTATTTTGACCGTTGGCTTCAGTGACGTCATAGTTTTGTAAATGAATCCACTTCATAATAACATCAGGACGACACAAGGACCTGAGAATCCAGCCAGTAAATCTCCTAGTTTAGATTCAATATGTTGCAAAATGACATTGTCAGACTCTCAATCATGGGACACGCACATGTTGATGGCCTTCTACGTTAGGGCCAGCTAGAAGGCCATCAGGTGATTAGTCTGAGTGCGGTAAACTGAACAGGTTGTGTCCATTCACTTACAGCGAGCAGAGGCTTCACCTTTGATTCTGAAGACTCAGACAGAGTTCATGGAACCTGGGAATAAATAGTAATAACAATTTTATTTAAAATTACTTTTGAATAAACACATGGGTTTTTCTGAGTATGTTTAGGCCAGCAGAGAAGGCTTTGCTGGCCCTGACGGCCCATCCCTTCCTCTTGACAGATATCATAATAAGACACACGAGGTCAGCTAACAAGCTAACATGTCAAACAAGAAACTTCATTTTACTGACTGTAGCCCAGACATTAAGACACTGCACTGACCTCCTCCAAGTCCTCACCTTTGACTCATCGTCAAACATGTCACAGCGGTCTGGCTCCTCCTCACTGTCAAATCCAACCCCCAGACGTCAAAACGCCACCACACTACGAAGGCTGGACCTGAGTTATTGAGTTATCACATCATCACCGATGTTTTGCTCTGTCAAATCTAGAATCAACCAGTTGTATTTGAATGAGACGTTTAAAAGACAGGAATCATTCCATTGTCCCCAGAGTCTCTTACAGTTTGTCAATATAGATTTTTCTAAATGTCCCCGCTCACTGTGTTTTCAGACGAAGACTCATCTCTCAGCGGTCTTCGCTGGAAACACTAGAGGATATTGAGGAAAATGCTCCTTTACGAAGGTACAGTTAGAAGACAGAAGACACCCCCTGTGTCTTCATTGATTTTGTCTCTGCTCCATAAAACATGGTGTGTTTTGGCAGTAAGTGCTGATCATGGGTGTGTTGTTTTTTTTTTCAGATGCCGAACCCTATCTGGTTCACCGCGACCAAAGAGCTTCAAGAAAGTCCACTTCATCAAGAACATAAGGCAACATGATATACGCAATGGAAGGTACGGAGACGAACAGCCCCGTCCCACAGTCCAAACAAACCCTGGGGTGGATGATGGCAGGATGCCCCGGTCAATGAGGAGCAGTTTGGATGTAGCTCACGTTACACAGCCCATTGAGTTGGAAGGTCCTGCCCATTCACACCATGCCACCAAGTTCAGAATCTGAGTTGACAGAACTGGAATAGAGTTTGGAGTCTAAAGAATTTACATTTCCTCCTTTTTATTCCACATCAAATAAAACAATTGGTCCAAGAGTCATTTCTTTGACCTGTGGCTAATGTCCAGGATGAGGCTTTTCTTCCACAAACTTTAAAGTCAATAGAAATCTGACGTCAATGTTACAGTGAAACAAAGGTGTAATTGACCAGAAGTGAAGAAAAGCTCAATAAATACATGACGTTAACGTTCCATCAAAAACTGCTCAAACAACACAGAGAAGGTCAACAAACAAACAAGACATCATGTGACTCAAGTTGGCAGTGATCAAATCTGTCGTTATTCAACACCTGTAATATCTTCCTACCCTCTGTTTTAAAGGTGGTAGCACATTTTTATAGATGACAAACACCCATAATATATATATCTAACAGCTTGGAAAGAAAAGTAGGAAGATATTATGGGTGTTCTAAGTAGTACAGGTAGACTACTTCCACTTATTTTAGTAACTTGACATCAGCAACCTGAGGCCCCCTGGTGGCCAGGCCCATGTCTGCAGCCACTTTAGTCTATTCTTTTAATCTGGTCTTGAATGTTTTCATCTCTAAACACCAACCAAATTCCAAAAATCTAAATCCTCAACATGAGAATATCTCCTGTTCAGCTGTAATCTGCTCCACATCTAAACCCAGAACCACCGACACTGACACAGATCTTTGTCTCCTCCTGTTCCTATTTCAAGTTTTTATTTCCAACTTGAACCTGTGGATCTTTCCGGAGAGTCATTGATTGGCCTGTTTGCCATTTTTGTTTTTTTAGGATAGTCCTTATCAGTGGCAGAAGATCCTTCTATAGTGTATTTTCTGTCCTGCCCTATCGAGATTGTAGCCAAACAGGGTATGTATCCGACAGCATGCCGAACTTTGTCACTTCCAGCCTGTGCTCCCTCCTCCTTTATGTTTCCTCATCCCCTTTCCTTTGGGTGAACTCTCCTGTGGCTGTGCATACCTTACATCAGCGGAGGCTTTGGTTTGGGTGGATGCATCATTTTTACCGTAGCGATCAGAACAGTTGGAGTAAAAGGGCGCTTTCATTGTCGTTTGATTTGTCTTTAACTAGATGGCATCGCAGCTTAACATTTGTGGCTTGTTACCTTTTTGTTTTTTCTGCGGTGGCTTTGGGCTAATTCTGTTTGTCTGGCTGTCCTTACTGTCTCGCGGCTTCTTTCTGTCCCGAGATGTTGACATTTTGACCTTTACTTGGAGCAGCTGCTCTGGGAGCTAATTATCTACAAGTCCCTCAGACGGACACTGCTGTTGTGTCTCAATTAGGGACGTTCTTATTAACCATTTTACTCTTTTTCATATTTGGACATTTTTTGACAAAACAAACATATTATCAGACTGTTTGTTTAGTATCAGCTCTGGCCTGGACTGGGTTCTAAAGTCCTCGCACTCTTATTGAATGGAGAAAAGATATTCGACAAATACCAAGTTTAACTCCAGGGTTTATGGAGGAATAAAAACCCGTAGTGTTGTTCAATTTACTGCTTCTCATTGAGAACTGACTTCATATCACGTCTCGATAAAAAACCCACCAAGTCATGTTGTTTGGGCCACAGTTGTAATGTTTATGCAACGGTTTCTTAACCTGGTAAATTATACGTTGGTTTATTAAACGTCACTGAACAACAGTTGTAACTTGAATGAAAGAAAATGAACTTCAGCCACATGTAGTGATATGATGTGGAGAAGACCTTCTTCTTCTTCTTCTTCTTCTTCTTCTATACAGACGTCCGTTTACAACTGACTCTTCAAGGAACTGTGTTGTTGATGTGACCTCCCCGTAACTTTGACTTTGACACCATGGCTCTAATCCATCTTCTATTAAAACAAAGAAAACAGTGGAACTTTCCCAAAGTATTTATTAACGCCAGAAAAACAAACGTTGTTATTGTTACTTCTACGTCGGACACATATTACACAGACGAGATTGGAACGCGATAATTTTTAACATTTCAACTCCACATAGAGATCTGGTTGCAACATTTTTTGGGAGTTGTTGTCAACACCGTTACGGTAAAAAGACAGAGGGGAATATTTTCCGGTGTAAAAATCTCTGCCCAAGTGGACGAGGACAGTGTAAGTAGTGACAGTTTGTCTTTTCGTTGTTGTGGACTGTATTTTCTTTCTGCTAAAGAACTTTGTCTAATTAATCAAGTACGGTTTCAAAGAGTCCGACTGGACGTAGTAGGTTTCATGAAGACTTTTCACTTCTCATCCAAGAAGCTGCAACAAGTTCTGAGAAGTTCTGAGAACTGAGGAATGAAACGTCTTCAAGAGACCTCCTATGTCCAGTTTACCCTCAAAGTTAGTATATTTTGATTAAATGACCTGGATGACAGAGAATTGTTTCTGTAAGAAATCAGTTCAAGACGTCACTGCAGGAAACAGATTTTAGATTTTTTTTATTTGTTAGAGAAGCTTTTATTTCAAGTAGGTTCCACCGCCTCCTGGCATGTTTCCTTCTTCTTTGTGCATGTTCTCCTCGTACTGAAACCTGAAGATCCCTGCATGTTAACCAATGCTACTGGCACAGACATGGAATCTTCTCATTCAAACCTTCTTACAGTCGACAGGTTACAGAAGACAGTACAGATAGAATCTATTTTCAGAAGATAAAGATGAAGTCTCTCTCTTCTATATCTAGTGTTTTAACCCAGTCGTACTTCATCATGTCAAGATTTCTTCATTGAATTCATCTGCAGACTAAGACTTGAGTCTCTTTTCCCTCTTGTTATTATTTTCCCCGTCGTACTTTGAAAAACGCCGGCCGATGTCTACTGGTGTTCCAGATAACAGTGTTTTCATTATGAGAGCTCAGCCACGTGCACTTCAACAGTGGTCCAGTCATGTGAGGACCCACTGTGTCTCTGCTCTCTGCAAATCAGTGTCCTGATTAAATAGAAGGAAACCATTGTTGGACTTTATTTTACTCTGCTCTTCTGCAACGTAAACATATTTTTGACTCAGTGTTTTTATCATTTTCCGAGGACGTTTTAAGGACCGATTTGAAGAAGCAAAATGAATTGACTTTTTTTTTGCATCACTATAATGTGCTGTTTGGGTGGAGGTTTATTATTCAGACACTGTTTCAATGTCATTTCATGGCTGTGTTTTATTTGTCGACAAGAAAAAGCAAAATATTTGGCGCCTCTTCCTCTGTTTGCTCCACTGCTCCCCTTCACTCTCGTCTTCTGTTTCTGACCTCAGCAGGACGACACGACTTTCTGCACTGACTCGGCTTCTGTGCATCGAGTCAAGTGTTTTCAAGTAGCTGCAGTAAAACATGTCACTTCTCCCAGAGGTGTTTTTCTTCTCTGATTGCCTCAGATCGTAGCCTCAAACAGGCAATTATAGAAACCGGGGCAAATCCATACTGTGGCCTTTTAGCCGAGTTTCATTGAGGTGAAGGTCTATGTGCTCACGACGTTGTTGCTGTGATAAAAAAACAAGGCGTCATGTGCTCATCGTCAGGGATGTGAAGCTGGAAGGAGGGCGACAGCGACACCCGTCGGGCAGCATCAGCGCCAAGGAGATGGTGATCGGACTGGAGGGAGTGGAGTTAGGAGCAGACGGGAAGGTGAGATTTGTTCAGATACGACAGAATGATGAAGTTCTGGGCTTGACCTTATGTCTCTGCGTATACTGAAGCAACTTACCATAAAATAGAAAAAAAAAAACTGGATTCCTTCTTGTATTCCACTAGGGCAGACCTGGGCAAACTAAGGGCCGGGGGCCAGATGTAGTCCGTTTGACTTTTTAATGTGGTCCATCAAACTTGTCCAAATTATTTTCCCATGACCATTCACCATCAGGCCTGTACTGGAGTAAAACTACATCCCATGTCTGTGTCTACAGACTGTGTCCTACACCCAGTTCCTGTACCCCACCAATGTGCTCGGAGGTCGGAGAAACACCATCGACTCCACCTCCTCCTTCTCCCAGTCTCGTAACGCGAGCCATCGCAGCCTCAGCCTGGGCCGAGCCAACAGCAACCAGAGCAGCATGGACACAGGTATGAAAGTGTCCAACTCTGAGGTTTTTTGCTAGTGTTTCTACCTGATTAAATGAGTTTTGTGTTTTTCCCTGCGTTGTCAACCTCAGTTGTTGTGTTTGTTCAGGGAACGACTTTGTGGAGCTGCGGGAGTACGACCCCAATCTGCTGGATGATCCACAGTGGCCTTGTGGGAAACACAAGAGAGTCCTGATCTTCCCCTCATATATGGTGAGACAACGCAGCCGCGTCCACAGATTCTACAGCGTTGTCCTCCTGAGAGCAGAACTGAAAGGTTGCTCTGATCCAGGACATGATTTTTCTCACACGGATCCACTTCTGTTCTGGCGTTTTTAATACAGTGTCCGACTCAAACTCCTTGTAACCTGGAGCAGTAACAGCAGACTGAACCTCATTTGTCTGCAGGACGTGTCTGAACGGCCCTTCTTAATTTGATCAACTGTTTTCTGAAGCAGTGAGGAGATTTTTCAGACTGTTTTAATCAGGAAGGTCACATGGCCGGGATGTACCCCCACCCTTGGCGCCTGGAAGACTGCTTCATTCCTGCGGTGGTAGACCTTCTCACTCCGTGATATCTCAGTGCTGTAGCAATAAAACACAGTGAGGAAGAGAACGGATGTTTATTTTAGCAGAAAGAATGAAAAAAAAAAAATCACCTCATTATTTCCTGGGCTCTGTTTTTGTTGTGAAGACTGGCAGAATCCCAGAGCAGGAGTGACATAGTTGAAATATTCAGTCAAGGCCAGACTTTTCCTCCCGTCTTCCTCCAAACACAACACACAGCATCTCCCAACAATGGCCATTGTATTGACTCCAGAAAGTTGTCAGCGTTTCAGAGGTTGAACACAGGACACTCAGGAGACGAGGCTCCAGCAGAACTTTCTAAGTTCACGTAGGAGAAGACTGTAACTTCACTGACCTCACGCTGTCATTTAGGAAACATTTTGACTCAGACTGATTTTTTTTTTTCTTTTGTTATGATTGGTTCTTGGAATCTTGTTGTTTGCGTTGGAAAATGATTCTGCAAATATCATTTCTTTCTCTATCTTTAACTTACTACTGCAATTTCTTCATATTTTGCAACAAATGTGATTTTGCCCCAAAAATGTGTCCATACACAAGTGAAAAGTTGAACAAAACAACACTAAAAAGAACTGTAAACGTGAACCAATGAGTTCAAATCAGAACCTGAAATTTGGCAAATGTTGCAGAGGAATCCTGGTCATGTTGGATGGACTGGGCCTTGGACCAGTGCAACATATTGATGTTAGTGTGGTGGGGAATCCAACACTAACATGTGAGGATCCACTGGTTCCTCAGGGCTGAACGTGGGCTCATCCTGACACCAGCTGTGGTTTTGTTTTTCAGACGACGGTCATCGAATACGTCAAACCATCTGACCTGAAGAAGGACATGAACGAAACCTTCAAGGAGAAATTCCCTCACATTAGACTAACGCTGAGCAAGATACGAAGGTAAAAACCCCAGTTTTCATGATTTCAAAGAACTCTCTGAGGTCTCACTGTTGTTTTTCTTCATTCTGTTTGTCCGTGCAGCTTGAAAAGAGAGATCAGGAAACTGGCTCAGGATGAATGTGGCTACGAGGAGCCCACGGTGGCCATGGCTTTTGTCTACTTTGAAAAACTCGTTCTTCAAGGCAAACTGAACAAACAGAATCGTAAGCTCTGCGCTGGAGCCTGCGTTCTTCTGGCTGCAAAGATCGGTGGAGACCTGAAGAAACACGAAGTCAAGCTGCTGATCGATGTAAGGCCTTAGATCAGACCTGGGGAAACCTAAGGTTCGGGGGCCAGATGGGGCCCCTTTGGCTTTTTTATCTGCCCGCCAAACCTGTCCAAATTATACTGTTGATTTTTATTTTTTTTATTTAATGGCAGCATTTCCCCAATAGATTCCCCTAAAGCATTTCAGCCACATGTCCACAACAAAGACAAGTGAACAATTTAACTAGTCATGACCAGCAGGTTACAGAGGTTTAAACCCATACAACATGAACATGTCTTCTCCGTCAGTAACCAGTCGAACTGCAATGGTTCAAATATATTCGGGTGTGGTTATGAGTCATTATCAATATATTGTTGTTCTTCATCTTTACTCTTGGCAGAAACTGGAGGAAAGGTTCAGAGTCAATCGCCGAGAGCTGATTGCCTTCGAGTTTCCTGTCCTGGTGGCGCTGGAGTTCAACCTACACCTGCCTGAACATGAGATCATGCCTCACTACAGACGCCTGCTGCAGGCCTCCTAGCATTAGTGACCCATCAGGAGGTCCTCCAGCTGGTGGTCCTCCTGATTTAACCTCCACCCTCTCACCTCTTTCCCTGTCACCAGCTGACAGCTTGAAGGTACCGCTGGTTGTGACTCAGCTGCAGCCAGACGGTGGCAACACCGGGTTCTTGCCTTTCGTTTTCACTTCACCGAAACACGACAGAAGGTTCATCATCATCATCTCAACATCTTTGTATATTTTCAGTCCATCTTTGTATTTTAATCTTGACTTTTTTTTTTTACCTTAACATAAGATTTTTTTCTTACCCTCATTAATCTCCTTCATATAAACTTTGGGATGATGGGTCACCTCCAGACCAGGATACAGTCCAAACAGGACCGTTCTTCATCTGCTCCACGTCATCAGCTTCAAAGTGCACTTTTTCTAAATACTGCGGGACGTGGTTGGACCGTGGGTGATTTTAATACGTTTGGAAACTCAAAAAAAAAAACATACAAAAAAGTCAGTCGCGTGGACTCACGATTGGTTTTCTACGATTTTTCGGTGATTTTCTAGACGCAGCATGATTGTTTTTACACAGGTACTTGCAGGAAAACCCTGGACGTTGATCTGTTCACTGAAGTATTCTTTTTTTTTTCTACCAGTTTATTGTTTGCCATGGATTCCTGCAGACCAGACCCACTTTTTATCAGTGTTGAATCTTTTGTGCTCTATGTTAGAGTGAATTGCGAGCACATTTACGGTGCTGTGACAGTGATTGAAATTTGTCCATGACAAATAGACCATCAACCCGTGGTGAGAGAGAACAACCAGGGCCTGTGGTTTTGGGGGAGAGTTTGGGCCTCAGCTGATTGTGCTTAAAAACCCTGTGCCATAAGTATTTACCTGCTGAAGTGTCCTTAATCAGACAAGTCCACAGTAGGACATTGGTCTTCAACTGACTCTGATATAGAGGACATTTGTAATGTTCAAGAAATAAATAATAATTCATTATGAATCAATTTGATATTTTTTTCTGTGCCAATGTGACCAACTGATAACCTGGCGTTGTTAGAATATTGATTTTTTTTTTTATAACCAAAAATGATCAATCAACAAAAAAACACCAAGAACTGAGAAGCAATCAAATTTACCTGAAACACGTCTACCTAAACACTGAATTATTTATTTCTCGTCTTTGATTTTAACGTGATTTGGTCTGGACCAAATGTTGTGATCAAAAATGACACTAATTTTTTGTTGTGATTTGAAGAAACCCAAAGATTGAGCTCTTCCTTTGGATTCTGTGTTAGGAAACACTGATGGGCCTTTGGTTCCACCTGTGGATGATTGTAAATAAACAGCTTGACTTGTTTAATCAATGCACGACTGTGGTGTTTCTGTTCGTCCACCATCACAGCAGGTTAATAATTCAAGGTCCTGCAAAGTCACAGACAACCACTGAGTAACGATGAGACTAGTGACGCACTAAAGCAGACTTTTTGACTCACTGGCCACCATTGGTCCTAATATTGGGGCCAAGGTTTCTGGGCCGCATTAAAAAGCTCAGCGAGCCGCATCTGGCCCCCGGGCCTTGGTTTGTCACTAAAGACATTCTACAGTTGACACAAACACACAGCCTGTTAATGTGTAACAGTGTTTTGTTGCCTGCAGGAATCCTCGCCGCCGCCGCCGCACCTGCAGCTCTGATGCAACCTGACAGATCTGTTTCTCATGTGACCAATATGGAGAATAAACAAGGCCCGCGGTCACGCCAGGCTCGTGCCGCCATCAAAACAAACAGTAGACGCGGGTGTGCGTGGCTGAAAGCTCTCCATTGACAGACTAAGTCCACGTCTTTGTCCCATAAAGGGGACTATTGACAGGTCTTCCTGAGTGCTGCTCACACATAACTGACCTTCCATGTGAAAAAATGTGAAACATCTCATCCTTCCACAACAACAACAACAACTTTTGGCTGAAACAACGTTTTCCCGTTTTGTTGTCATCACACTGTGACTCAGGGCTTTTTCTATGACAACAGTTTGTAAACTGGGGAATTTGGACAATGAATATATATATATATACATATATATGTATACATATGTATATATATATATATACATATATATATATAATTAAGCATTAACAGTCACACTTTGACTACCTGTGGGCAAAGGTGCCTTTTACATATATATTTATATATATATATATATATATATATATATATGTGTGTGTGTGTGTTTGATTGTATATA
>JAFBJS010003522.1:18710-75758 GCA_016785265.1 Paraplagusia blochii | reverse complement strand
CGACACTGATGAAAAACTTCTCTGTACCACAGCACTGTATCCACCTCTGTAGGCAACTGTATACCCCAGGGGTGGGCAAACTTTTTGACCTGCGGGGCCACAATTTCTCCTAAAATTGGACACAGGGCGGAGTCAAGAGCAGAGAGATGGAGCGTTTGTGTAAGCTAAGATAAATGGCAAGTAAAAGTCATGTATCAAACCCAAAATACTAAATTTCTAATAGCCTTTATAATGTCATCTACTGGGGAAACGCAGGCCTTCTAGGGAAAAGTCGGAAGTTTAATTATAATATAAATAAATTATTTCATTTGGACAGGGATGGCGGGCCGCATTAAAAGGTGCAACGGGCCGCATGTGGCCCCCGGGCCTTAGTTTGCCCACCCTGGTATACCCTCTACTTAATACTTCTATAACACTTCTATAATAATAATTTTCCCTCCAACATTGTCAAAAATGCTGCTCAGTTAAGTAAAACATATTCAGCTCAATTGCTTATATTTCAGTACATTTGTTCAATCCACTGAGGTGTGTGTTCTTTGTCAACATGGGCTTCACTAATGATGACAATAGAACCTCAGTTAATGAACGGCTCCTATTATGGAAAATCCACCAAATCCACCATGACTTGTTTGCCCGACAGGCTAATATCAAGGGGGAAGCAAGTGTCGCCAGGTTTATTGGAATATTTGCCTTTTTTTTGCGTTGTTCCATTTCTTCTATTATTCCCTAGATCAGAGATGTCAAACTCTGGCCCGGGGGCCAAATCTGGCCCGCTGTGTAATTATTTTTGGCCCGCGAGATCAAATCAATTGTGGGCTATAGTTGGTCTACCAGTATGTAGACGTTACATACTGTCAGATTTTGTTATTTTAATAATGTGTGTATGTATTTTTACGGAAAATTTGATTAGATTTTTACTAATTATCATATTTAATTCAGTGATAATCTTCCAGAGCCAGCTCTTGTGTTCGTTACTTTTCCTTTGCTTCTTTCCCTCATGTAGCAATCCTACCTTCGTGGTTTAGGGGATTTTCATTCAAATGCAGGTTATTATTCTGGACAGTGTCGTATCTAAACTGTGCCTTAAAATAATCATAGATGAGAGTTTATTGTCCATCAAACCTCAAAAGGAAAATATGGTGTGTTCAGTTTCTACCAGTGTATAATTCCGGAATTATATAACAACTATAAAGAGGGACTGTGTGTGTGTGTGTGTGTTTTGTGCTCCTGTGCTTTTTGAAAAACCCGTGTGAAATGTGAACTGAAGTGTAGGACATTAAAAACACAAGGACACAGAGTGAGGCATTATTTTGACAGGAAACCCTGGTCGAGTTTTAGTTCCAGTTTCCGGACTAAAACACACATTAAGCTTTTGAATGTAATTTATTCTGCAGGATTGTTTTTGCTCGAACCTGCTTTAAATACGAATCTGACAGCTTGTGTATAATAATATAATCATTTAAATCAGGGGTTTTCAAAGTGTGGGGCGGGCCCCCCTGGGGGGGCGCGATGCGATGCTGAGGGGGTCGCGTGTGACTCTGGGGATTATGCTTTTTTTCCACCGTACTACAATAAAGTGTAATTGCACATCCTTGTAAGTCGAACTATATCTCTTTCTTTTTGTTTTCTTCACGTTAACAAGGATACGATGTTATGCAGAGGTGTAGCTAGAACTATTTTATAGACAAATGCTGTTATTTATATTTGCGGCAGAGTGGGTGGTGGAGTAGGGGGGCGCGAATTGTTTTCTTCTTGCTGGGGGGGGGCGCAACAGAAAAAGATTGGGAAGCACTGATTTAAAAAATTCTCCCGAATTTACCTTATTTTTATTGGAAAATAGAGTTGGCTATAATGGGACGGGAGGACGTCGGAACTCAAACTGAGATACTTGCGAAGCTACAACAAACAGACAAACAACAACATCAACAACGACAAAAAAGAAGAAGCAGCAATTCTCCACGTACTGCAAGAGTCTCAACAATGTCCAGAGGGTCTTGGACAATACTTTTATTTTATCAATTTCTTTTGTTTTTCTCTTTTCTTTTAACCATCATTCATACTATTTCCCCCTTTCAGTGTTTACAACGAAAACTTTTGAACATTTTTTTTTTTCTATTTTTCACTTTGTTTCCGTTTCATTTTTACTCCCTCTGTGGAAACGCCGGCTCCATCCTTTATTCATGTACTGTAAACAACAGAGCTGTGACACTCATCAAGAACAAAACACAACCTGTTTACCCTGAGGATGACATCACAGGAAACACACACACACAAACACACACACATCCACAAAGACTCATTAATTTCACTCCCAATTAAATGAAGTCAACAAACAACAGCGAACTCAGCGAAGGCAGTGCGCGATGTGTCTGATGCTAATGTGATTCTACTCCTGACCGTGTTTATATTTTTGGATGGAAGAGGCCAGCTCTGCATTTCAAAGCTGCTCCGGAGCCCAGAGACATTCCGATAACAAGGACGAATGTGCAGATTTACCCCGGATGCATCCTGCCACAGACCAGGATCAGATTTACTGGGTTTATTTAACAAAAAAACAAAAAAACCCCACTAAAAATAAAGACAAAACAACCAAATTTACAGGGTGCTGTAAATTCATGGATCCTCTGGTGACATTGAAGTACTCAGAGAGTGCAGTCTTCTGCAGAACCCGTGGACAAACGGCCTTTTAGGCTTTTCTCACGCAGTTTATACCACTGATAAATATAAAACCTTTTTTTTTTCATCTAAGCTGTAGCTCGTGTGCATTACCGTCTTCTGTTGGATGGCTTTCACAGTCCCCGCGCTCCTCGCACATTTTGACGCCGCCGACTTCCAGTGTCAGCAGAAGTCGAAGCTGTGCGTGAACAAAGAGCAGCTCTTAGGTGGCTGTTCTCAAAAGGATTTCCTTGGTGTTCGGATTGAGTGTTATTGATTCTAATGCTGCAAAACAACTGATGTAAGAATGTGGTGGAGGGTCAGTTTTTTTTTTTCCCTCGTCGTTTTAAAAAGACAAGAGGGCAACTGGGGCTTTTAGCAGTAAACCTAATAAAAAAAAACTTTACTTTTATAATTAAGTGGCATGTAAGGAATCTAAAGAGCAGAAAGACTGAAATGATTGAAAAAAATACAGAAATTCTCCCCAAAAACACTTGAATTTTAAAAAATATAAATTATTTTGTTGTTTTGTATTGACAAATATATTTATACCTGTCATAATAATAACTACCTCATTTCCAGAATTTAACTGTTAAAATTCCAATAAATTTGGGACAGGCAGGATATTCCAAAAACTAAGAGCTAAAAAAAAAGGATCTGCAGGAGAAGCTCCAACTGTTGAGACAAACACTGAGTTGACGAGAAGCTGCAACTGGAACTGGAACTTAACGACTGCTCTCCCTCAGTTGGAGGCCACTGTTCTTCAGGCCTCGTCAGCTCCAGATTCAGTTCAGCTGTGAAGAGAAAAAGCAGTGAAAGCAGGAGAAAAAAAACAACAGTCCAGGACACAGAAAATAATAATAATGGCATTCATTCATGTTATTAAAATTTTTTGGATTGGATTGGATATATTTAAATCTTTGGAGTCAGTCAAAAGCCCTGTATGGGACCAATATAGTCTAATGTGATATATTCTAATTTTATATAATTTATTCTAGTCTAATATAACTTAATCTAAATGCAGACAATCTAATGTAGTCCAGTCTAATCCAGTCTAATCTGTTTTCTCTAACCTAGTCTAATTTTATCCTGTCTATGTAACCTTACCTAGCCTAGTCTAATCCAATGTAATATAATCTAATCCAATCTAGCTTTATGTACTCTAATCTATTTCAATGTAGTCTAGTCAAATGATTAGATTAGTCTAGACTAGACTAATCTAATCCAGTCTAAAATAATCTAGCCTAGTCTAATCTCATGTCATAAAATCATATCCACTCTAGTCTAATGCAATATATTTTAATCTAATATATTCTAGTGTAGTCTGATCTAATGCAATCTAGACCAATCTAGTCTCATTAAACATTAAAATAGTCTAGTCCAATCCAATTAGTCAAATCTAATCATATTTAGTCTAATCTAATATTTTATATCATAGTTTAATCTAATCTAGTCTGGTTTAGTCTGAACCAGTCTATTCTAATCCAATATAGTCTAATCTTGTCAACCCTCATCTAATCTTGACTAGTCTGATCTAATGATCAGATCAGAATTTATAAACTCTAGTCTAATTAAACCTGGTGTAGTATAATCTGTCACAGTCTAATCCAATTGAGTCTCATTTTGTCTAATCTTATTTATCTCTTTATTATCTCTTATTTAATCTCAATCTAATCTAATCTAGTCCAACCTAACCTAATTTAATCTTATCTAGTCTAATCCAATCTGGTCTAATCATATCAAATCCAAATGAGTCATGTAATTGTATGTATATGTAATTTATTTTAGATAGGTTATCTAATTTAGGTAATCTAATCCAAGATATTTTATATAATGTGACCTAATCTGCGCTAATTTTGTGTAATCTGATCTAATTGCAATAAAACAAGCAACAAGTCACATTCTCCTCCAATGGTAACGGTGGATAAATCAGGGCCATGAATAAACAGAAAAAACTAATGTTTAATTCATGTTGAAGAGACACAGTGTCATAACCTTGGCTGTAACCTTTTACTGTATTTTTAAACAAATACGTTCTGTTAATTTCATACACACGCACTAAGATAATATGTTTTTGATAAATATTATGTCATTTTATTGAGTTGTTATAAAAATCGTTGACCCATTGCTGTCATCAAATTAACATTGAGTTCAATCCAGTGACAACAAATCCAGTCGTTTTGTAGACAGAGGCGTAACAATATATTCACCTTTATTATTAAATTATACATCTATACAATAGATCCTTAATAAAACTGCAGCTATACAAATCATTAAGAAGTACCCACATGGTATCACCCAGAAGAACCTAAACACTGGCAGAGGTATGTTCCCATTCTCTGATACTGGAGATCTGCAGACCATCACATTGTGAGACATATTTAGTTTACAAGGACATGCACAGAACGGTGTCAAAGAGGGACCACGACCCACGACTTTGGACCCAGCTCCCTGTCACATGTGGCCATGGTATCAACTGAAAAAAAGCTCAAAACAACCCGATAGCTTTAAGATCATCACGGGGGGTGGGAGAGGATTGACAGAACATGGGAGATCTTTTGGATTTTATACAAGAATTGAAGTTCCAGTAAGTCTTGGCTCCAACACGTCCAACAACAACCTGCCCTGCTTTTAGTTTTTCTTCCCAAGCGGCATTTCGCTAAAACTCTTTCCAGGTTAAGCCTAGATAAATCCAAAAAGAAAATCCATCTTACCTGCCAGTCAACAGCTGATGCTTACAGTGTTGGGCTAAAGCTCACGATGAAGAGCAAAGCCAGGGGAAATTTCCTATCGTCCTTAATCTTAGTCACATCTGCCCCATAATGCAACAGTTTGACTCCTGTCTAATAGCTTCAGTGACCTCAGAAAAGACATCCTGAAGTGTACAGAACAATGTTAGCGAGTACAAATGTTTTCATTAGCTGCGCTGGTAACGATGTGTATAACAGAGCCTTTGCGTTGACTTTGAGGGTGAGTACATACGTATTTTGGGAGGTGTAATGAGGTACAGACACACAAGGTGGCGCAAGACTTGACATGGTTTTTTCTCGGAACGCGTAAATACCCAGATTTCATATTCAAATGAATACTGAAAACCCATTAGAAGTCACGCAGAGACCAATCTTCAGCATGGGTGAGTCCTGAGCTGTCTCTGCAGCAGGGCTGTCACTTTTCATCTAAAACTTTAAACAATGTCTACAGCAGGACGTCAGTCTCCTTCCTCAGTTGAGACACTTCATCGGAGGTTTCCAAGGGGCATCTGCACTAATAGTTTATAGTAGTATTATTACGTGGACTTCATGAATAGTTAGAGGAAAGGAGGCAACCGATAGTGAAAACTGTAGATAGTTTTCTAGTAAAATTGGACACTTTGCGATGTTTTCCGATCGTGGCGTCCATCTGCTGCTCACACTGTACGAGTGGATCTCTGGAGTAATCAGTTCTCAGCTTACGACTTGTGTTCTCACACTGTGCGTTCTGACGATCGGTTGAGATTGGACTGATTACGTTGTACGATCATGCGATCGCGACATGTCGGACTATCGGACGCTTTGGATAAAAGCATCTGCTAAATGTATTTTAGAGTTAGGTAAATAAAGACAGGGAGACAATAGAAGCTGTTAGTGGGAGATTCGAGGAGGATCATATTGCTCTAGAAAAAAGATGAAAAAAAAAGCGCCGCAAACAAAAAGACGTTTTTTTTTTAATTCCATGTCATTTTACGATCAGACAGAGTAAAGAAAATGTGACGACAAAAACTTGTCTGGACCGGGAAATGTCTTGGCAGACATGGTCAGTCTTGTAGTCCGGACATGCTGCTTCCAATATTTCCGTCCTTTGTATCTGTGTTCGTAAAAAAAAATTGTAAATCAGCACGATTGCGAGGTGATAATCACTTGTTGTAATACCCTGTGTACTTGCAACTTGACTGAGCCAAAAAATTTGCCAAATTGCCAGATAGTCGCACGATTAAGAAATCGTGGCAAAATCGGATGGTGTATGTCCGGTTTACAAGATGTTTCCTATCTTCCGATCTTGACTTTAACGATTTTCCAGCAGAGGGCAGTCAAACTGCCCATGATAATCACATGCCAGTTGTTCAAACTGTGGATAAATAAAAAAAAACTTTTCTATTTCCCCCTTAAAATGGAGTAAAATTGGCGATGATCTGTATAAGGTGAGCGCTATCGTTCCGTTTCTTTTTATCGGTAGGAGAATACAACATCTATAGGGAAGAAGGTTTTCTTTTGGTAGAGTTAAGGGTGTCTTTTCATTCTTTGTGTAGCTACACAGCATGCTAAATAATTATTGTTCTACGTAGCTAGCACTACTGTTAGGTTAAGTGCATAACACAGGCAGGTGGAGCTAAATCAGCTGAGTCTGGGGTCAAAGTGTGATTCAGAATTAAAACTTTCCGTCCATAAAACTCCCAGTTTCTACTGAAAAAAATAAAAAAGTCTCAAAAGTGACAGCCCTGGTTCCTATAAAGTTCTTTCCTCAGAGCCAGGATCCAATTTTACTGAACCCAAGTTGCAACTTCTTTTTTTTTTTTTGTCCAACCTTTGTCGTATTCATGCCGCCAACGCCGTAAAAAATCGCAATAAAAACATCTGACCTTTACCAGCGTTGAGTAAAGTGTAGTGGGGCGAGTCGTGAGTTCACGCAGTTTGGCTCTTCTGGAACTGTTTCATATGCAGGCTGCGCGGAACAACTCCTGTCTGTTCGGGCACTGCAATAAAAAAGTGGGACCTTGAAGTGGCATCGTCTCACTCCACGCGCGCGATTGTGATGCGGCGGTTTCGTCGTTGGTGAACCATGGCTGCCTGCAGAAACTGTACTAAAAAAACCTCTCATCTCAAGTTTTTTTATTCTGCTACTCTCATGGTACAGTTTACACAAGCTTGTTTTATTTATAGGAACTCAAAACAAAAAAAAAAGAATTCACAAAGAATTAGCATCATGGAATAAATATAAAAAACCCAAAGTTTTCAAATAAATATTATGTTTATTATTATATATTTAGTTTTCACGACTGCGTATAAATATACGAAGCCCGATCGGTGACTTGAAAACTCAAATGTTAGTTTTTACTGTTTGTTTTTGAGATGTGAAGGTTTCTCAGCCTCCAGAAAAAGAGTGGGAGGAAAAAAAAAAAATGTAAATAATATAAAAAGCCTCCGTTTCCTTTGACTCTGTGGTGAAGTGTGCAGAACGTCACCCTGTCCTATAGGTAGATGCGACTGCCTTCTTGTGCAAATTATTAACGACGACCTCAAACGTGTTAAAAAAGAAAGGAAAAGAAAAACATATGCAAATTAGGCACTCATACAGTATAGGCAGTATTTTTTTCCCTTTTCTTGGTCTAAAAACACTCACCGTCACTGAAGGGAAAAGGAAAAATAAAGAAAAGACAGCAGCGTGCGCATATCTTACAAGCCTGGCCTACATTTCCTGACTTGTGAGTGAGAGTAGTCCCACCGCCATTTGGAGATAGTCAGCCATTGAAGGTTTTTCCTCGAACGATCGAAAACCAAAAGTATGTCCAGTTGTGCGCAAGGGCGAAAGGATCGTCCACAACATTTTTGTTTTTCAAACGTCCGTCCACCTTTTTTTTTTTTGTTTATATTTTTTTTTAATTTTGCCACGACAGAAACCACAGCAGCTGCATTTCGGACAGTTTCACCGACATCTACTACACGTAACAGCTGCGAAGATTCAGATTCAAAAATCTTTTTTTTTCGTTGTCTTTGTAAGAAATGCCGCAGCGGCGGTTCGCGTCCGAGCCCTCGCGTCTACCTTCCGCCACGCTGTGATGTCCGTTTTCGCAATGTTTTCCGGCGCTCCCCCTCTACTCTCCGTGGGGAAGTGCACACCCTGTGGTCAGATGTAGTACTCCTTCATGTTGTCCCTGATAGAGTTGTGGAGTTGCAGCTCTGTAGTCCTGTAGTCTGTGTACATGCTGTGTCTGTGCTCCTCTTTGATGCTGCTGCTGCTGGTGGTGGTCCTCTGGGCCTGTCGCTGCTGGTATAGCAGACGGCTCATCACGGCCAGGGCGCACACGGCGATGAAGACCACTGCTGTGACTACACCTGGAGACACAGCAGGAGGGAGGCTTTGGTGCAAAACGGTTCACATTTGCGGATTCAATGAACATTCAACCCTCCCCAAAAAAACATCAGCGACCTGGCCGTTAACAGCCAGAAAGGAAATAATTTCATCAAAATAAGTTGTTGGTATAGACCAGGTGTGGGCCACAATGGGTCCTAACATTTAGGTCAGGAGCAGAAAGACAAAAAAAAATGTTAAAAGGAATTTCATACACTATCTATTAAATCCAGTAAATTGTCCTTGCCTGGTGTAGAGAAAAAAACAGCCAATAACAGACATTCGTACTGGCTCCCATGCGCCCCCTTCTGTCAGTATTCTATAGCTAGTGTAAGTTTCAAGTGCACCATGCCTAAATATAGGTGGGACTCTTCCTCGGCATAGCACAGTTGGCTAATGTGTACTTTAAGGAGGTCACTTGGTCAAAATTTGAGACTAAACATATTAAATGGATGAATTATAGGTTCCAACCACAACTTATTATTATATATTATTCTATATATTTGTGCAGATCGTCTGACCCTGACCATTTCCTCAGCATGATTTAGAAACAAGGCACTAAGTAGGAAAACTAGGTAAAAAAACAACAACAATCTGCTGTTTACTTGAAGCAGAACGACAGATGCTTAATATAGAAATGTTCATGTGTTAATATCTGTGCCTACGTAAACCATCCTGTTACTACACAGCTGCCCCAGTCATTTACACACACTGGTTCAACTGAAGGAGATTTTTCTAGAACAGTTGACAGTCTGGTTGAAATGCCCTCGGCTGTTTACTGACTGTAATTTACCCCCGTTCATCGAGGGAATATATAGTAGTTTCAGTGCGTATGTGTCTTTCTATCTATGTGTCCAAACAAAATTATATGTATATACATTTGATGTATATATTTCACTCCCTCAAATGAGATGAACTGTGAGGAAAAAGTAAAGAAAATATATAGCTTTACATTGTATATAGATTATTTACAATGTCATACTGTATATGCATGCATATATACATTCATACATTTATGTTAAAAAAAAAACGGACTGCAGGGGTTTCTATATGGAGTTATAGAGGCTTCATTTCAGTGCAGTCATACACACATATATGTGTGTATTATCATTATTTATTAATATCTATATCTATATTTATACACAAAGATAAACATTTACTTTTTGAACTACCATAAATGACTGAGGTTAGTATATATCTCACTATTTATTTGTACATATACAGTATATGTATAAACATACATAGATATATACTTAAATATAAATAAGGATGAAGGGGTCAGTAATAGAGGCATGTAGCAGTCTTAATATAGACATATGAATATATAGAAATAAATATATATATATGTATACATATATACATGAAAAAAATAAGTACACTGACTTTAGGGGTCTTCATATATGGCATATAACAGAGCAGTCTGTTGCAGTTATGTTCAACATATAAACAGACTATATACATACATACATATATATATATATATGTATACACACACACATTCCATCATGAACTGCATAAATGGCTGAGGTTACTATATTTCTGACTATTTATATTTGCATATATGCATATTTAGATAAACATACATATTTATGTATATATAAATACAGACAGTAAAAGAGGCATGGGGCCAGTCTGTGGCATATATATGTACACATAAATATGTACATTTATGTATATGTTAATGTTTATACACTGACAGCCTTTTCTTGTTATGTTTAGAAACTGCACTCAATCCTTGATTTACTGAGAAAATTACAGACTGCTTACTGTTTGGCTCAAGAACCAGAAACTGCAGGTGATTATATCGCGGTTATTACGTAAAGTCATGCCAGGGGTATAATTTGTAGCAGCAGAAACAAAGGTACTCAGAGCCACTTCAATACCGATGCGAGGTGGGCCGTTTGATCCGTAAATGAGCGATTCTGCTGCCGGTGTTCATGCAAATACGGCTGACGTAATTGGCCATAAGACGCTGGGAGGCCCTTCAGGGCTGTTATTTTCTCTGAAGATGTTGAACTCTTGTTTTAATTCATTCCGGATGATTCCAAATTGATCTTCAGGACAGTTTGATTCAAATACAGAGGCAGAGTTATGTGGGGAGAACCTAAAACACCAGCAGACTTCACCAGCATTATCTTCATTGTTGGCGGAGAAAAGATGAGAAGGAACGTATGGACGAGGAGGAGTTTGAGTTTTGATCATTTGTAGAGAATGACAAGATAAATAGATACAACAATAAGTTAGAAAAACAATACAGAATAATAATAAAAAAAGAACAGACCTGCGATCACTGCCAAATCTCTCTGGCTGCCACTGCTGTGCTGCTCGTTGTCTTTATTGGCTGTTACAGCTTGATCTGAAAAAAAAAAAAAGAAAAGCAGAAATATCAGAATAACTCCAGTTACGCCCACACTGTTATTTTCCTGACTGGTCTTTTGGTCGACTACTGTGAGAGAAACTAAAGTTCTGGCCTTCAAACGATCCATTTGTGTCTCTGTACCCTCTGGTCATTGATGTCAATCCCACTACTGGCGTTGCGGAGGAACTTTGACATGTGACACGTCAACACTTTTAACCCATGTCAAGGTGTCAGACTGAATGGTGTTATTTGACAGTGGACGTGGCTCCAGGCCAGTGACTGTTTCCATGCTGTCGCTAAAATAAATACAGCAATTCCACCTTAAAACGCCTTTAAACGAATCAGGATATTTGAAAACTTTGGTTTTATTCTGACAGAAGAGAGGGATATGAACAGAAATAAACATACATTAGTGGTGGTTTGTAACCATCTGGTCTGTGCTAAATTACTGGAGCGCCCCCTGATGATGGAGCCAGATGAAGATTTTGTTCTATCTGAAAAATCAAGGCTTAAAGTCATAGTTTCTGGGGAACGTTTTCATACCATCTTATGTCTATTAACAAACTGACATTTTGTTTTACACATTTTTTTGGTTTAGCAATAAATTTTGTCTAGGGTTCCATAGAAACCATTAAATCTCAAAAACTTTTTTAAGGGAGGTTTAAATGATATATGTCAATTTGTAAAATTATATTAGAGCTCTAGTGGAAACAACATGTCATGAGGTTCAGTTTTAAGAATATAACATTGATGGTATAATTAAGTCACTGACAGGGAGGATATAAAATACAGCTGCATTTTAGTCATTAGGGGTAGAAATAACTAAAAAGTCCTGTTAGTCCAATAAATTTGGGAATTAATAATATAGATAAACAAAGCCTCACAGCCTAGCTTGTATTAGTTAAACAAACAAACAAAAAACAATAGCTCCACTGCTACAGCCCCCTCTACTGGACATGGGCCGGAAAATGCAATTTACTTCACCCTATATATTCATATTTGCAAACAATTTCTCCGAGCTAAGTGTAAAAAATTACTTCGGTTTGTAATAATAGAAGCTTAGGACAGAAGGTCCAACTCTTAAAGCTAATCACACCTTTTTTTATTTATATGCATTTATTTACAGTGATTCCATCACAAAACACAAGGCCCTGTCAACACCACAAAACCTTTGTGTCATTTTATATCCATGCTTTTTTATCTGAATAAACATTAATTAATGAAAAAGAAAGACTTGGTGGACAGGATTACTGAGGTTTGTTGATGGAGATGTCAAAGGTTTAAGTCAGAGCTTATTAAAAACAACTGAGAGAAAAATACAGATTATTTTGCATAAACTCAAAGAGCACATATACAAGAACAGAGGATATTTGCATGAAGAAAGAAATGAAAGATCTGTCTATTAAAACAGAAATACATCTGTTCTTTCAGAGAGATTAGAGAAAACCTTCAAATCAGTTTTTACTTGACTAGACACTCGAGACACCAAGTGCAATTCTCAGTGTTTGTTTTTTGGTTTTATTTTCAGGTTCGATGATCTAGTGACAGATAATCACTCAACCTGACTTTCAGAGTCAAACTTAAATGAGAAGGATTTGAAAGGATATTTTTCCCCCATTGACCTCTCAAATCTGATTTCATTTGTTTCATTAGAAAAAGTACTGAGTGTCAAATTTGATCTGCGGTTTTTGGGCATGAAGCTGGAGATGCTACAATTTTTCCCAGACAGCTCCTAAATAATTCAGCATTGACAATAATGAAGCTTGACTAATGGCTTTTTACAAGCTGAAAATAAGCTGAGCAAAGAGGGAAAATAATCAAAATGTGTTTGGGAACAACAGAAATCTGAGGGAGTTGACGTTTGTTTTTATTATTATTGTTTAATGTTTCCTGTGTCTCTTAAATCTGGTTTGAAAAGCCACAAAATAAAAAAAAAAAGTAAAAATAAAGTCGTGCTACATTTGAGTTTTTGCCATTTACAATTATAGAACAGTACCAATACAAAGCATAAATTTGATTGTACTTCTGGGGACACCTAAACGCACCACATAGGTTTAACCTACATAGCTGAGATTCAAACCCACAACCACACCCTGATAAGCGTATTAAAACGAGGGCAGTGAGCTAAGTATTGCATTGACACAGGGGTCTCAAACTTGCGGGCCGTGGGCCATTTGCGGGCGGTGGAACAATATTTTTAAAACCCTGATCCACAGACCCCTTCTGGTTCAGTGCGGTATTACACCGAATCTATGGGAAACTGATTTTTTTTTAACACTAAAAGCTAATGCGGCCGTTTGGTGAAATGACAGTGTGAGTGTGAGTTTGAGACCCCTGCATTAACATTCTTATTTCGTAACAAATGTTAAGCATCATCAGAGATGTTTCCTATTTATTTTAGTATTTGGCCAACATTTATAAATATAATTTGTACATGTGAAGCTAAAGCTATCTTCTTCGATCTCTTGACTTGAACTTGTTTATTATTTTTACCTTGCAGAATGTGTGAGGTCGATTCGGCCAGTGCTCCGCAGTTTGACTGAACCAGGGGCCCACGGATGGTGACCAATGAGCTCCCTCGATTGGTTAGTGCGGCCTTTAACGGTGCCACGTGGTTGAACTGGACCGAAGAGAGGCAGCCAATGAAACCTTTAGCGGCTGCCTGCATGACATCCTCGTTGAAAGTTTCTCTCCCTGTGAAGACAAGATGAAATTAAACCTCCTCCAGTTTCTACAACTTTCCTGAACTCAATAATGAAAAAAAAAAATGAATTGGTGTCAGAGGACCACCCAGAACACCTTGGAAAACGTCACGCAAGCACTTACTGGCGACTTTGCCCAATGTCAGGGATCTGATTAGGATCAGCTCTGCATCGGATGACAGTGTGTACTTTCTGTGGATGTCCTGGTCGATCTGGTTGAGTGGAGGGAAATCAAATAACAAGCCGATTACAAGAAATCTGAACCCAGCCAACACCAGCAGCAGCAGCAGCAGCAGCATCATCACCAGCAGCAGCAGCAGCAGGGCATTTCAATACATTATAGATCGAGAATCATGTTCTCTGCAGCCTCACACAACTCCGTATCCGAGACCAGTTTGGCTCGGAAGTGATTTAGACTGTTCCTGCTGCAGCTCCGAGCTCCAGACTCTGCTGAATCACGGGCATTACTTAACTTGATGATCTACAGGATTTCAATTTCCTCTACTAGCCGCTAATAAAAAACACACCAGAATTGTACCAAGTGGCTCGGAGTGTGAGGCCCTGACAGGAAATGGACGGCTTTCCGACTCTGAATTGACGTGAGAGACATAAACATTCACCGCCGAACGATCCTTACTGTAAAGACTTACTGGGAGAGATGGAGGTAATTTTAAAGGACTTGAGGGAAGAGGACAGTTCAGTGGTTCTTCACAGAGCTGCATATTGACAAACAACTCTTCACAACCACATTCATACAGAACAGAAGTAGACTGGAGTTTCAAATTTCATCTGTTCTCTAATTTACATGTATTTAGGCTCAAAGAAAAAAAAAAGATACTTTCGGACGAAGAAAAACAGTAGGTTCACAGCAAGTATTTAATCTGATTTAAAACTATAACTAAAAGTAAAAATAAACTGAGACTGTTGATCACAGGGGCGTAGCCAGAACCCATAAAATGGGTGTGGCCCGAAAAAAATCAGCGTTGCCCAACCCCAAAATATTATAGCCTAAGTTTGATAATGAACATCATCCCTTGTTATGACATGATCATCCCTCTCATTGGATGGGGCAGGCCTTACTGACAAGTGGGCGGACCCAGGCCCACCCGTGGCTACACCAATGGTTGATCATGGTCTCTTTCTTCAATATCAGTATTATTAGAGTTGTGTTCAACTAAACAGGCCCAGGTATCACACTGAGGAAAGTACATTTATCTGTCCAACCTTCCATTTATCCATCAATTTTCGCACGTTTATCTATTATCAAGTCACAAGGGCAGGAGTCTCCTTGACTGCCGTCACAAGGTCACTGCACCGCAACTTGCAGTATCTTCCTGCAGGTGTTGAGCCAAACTGCTCGGACCAGGAGTCCGACTTGCCCAGGAGGTAGACCCTGGAGTTTTACACCAATGAAAGAGACATTGCCTCTGCACCAAAGCTAAGGCCACTAGATCATTGTGTTAACAAGACCACAACAAAACCAACCTTGTCAAGTCAGTATTTAATTTCTTCTGTCTGCCCATATATTTCTCAGTGTTACATGCTAATATGAAAGCTCAATAGGTGTGTGTGTTATTTCAGCCCACTGCAATGCCTTTCAAAGACAATCTACAAAACTTTAACTTGATTTCTAAATGCCGTACCTTCTAGTTGATATAAATAACTTAACCATAATGTATTAATTTTGGAATCGGGCTCACGAGACTAACAGGTGTTCACATGTGAGGAGGAGGCTTGTGTAACTGAGTGGCATATCTAGGGCTGGATATTGTTCCAAAGCACTGAGCTAAGTCCGTCAGAGAAATGATAGAGATAAAAAAAGCTTCAAGGCTGTTTTTTTTTTTGTTTTTAATATAAAAAAAGCACACACTCCTGATGCTTATAAAGATGCTCGGAAACAGAGTGTGGGCTATTTTCCTGCTCCACTTCAGCGTTATAATGCCAAAGTAAACTTATGTAATCAGTTCAATATCAAATTACCTGATGAAACCTCAAGCGGCAGAAACTAACTGCAGTGAATATTCTGTCTTTACTGCTTAACAAAACTGGTCATTTTAATCTAATTGAAATAAAAATAAACATGTATAATGACCACAGATATTAAAATGTCTTAAGGGTCCGTACTTTTTTTTATTTCAGAGGGAACGTCAAGAATGTGGGACATTTGTTCAAACAAACAGAATGGATGACTCTTTACTAAACTCTCACACACTCACCCTGAAAAGACATGATGGCTTATGTTAACAGGTTAAAATTATTTCTATTGTCAGGGTTCTAAAGCATCTGAGCCAGTCCATACAGTCTTCTGATGGGTCAGGGAGGTGGAGAGTTACATCATCGACAGTTCTCCAAGGGACAAATATTGAGCCACAAAAAAAAAAAATATCACACCTGCACTTATGCCTATGTGTGATGTAGTGTCAGTTAATGGACTCAGAGTGTTTTTTCATGGCGCTCTTGAAGGAAGACCTCATGAAGAACATGCACACTCCACAGAGAAATAACACAGTTCGAGCCTGGGAACATGGAATCCACTTATAGGGGGGCAAAAACACATTTATTTTTTCACTGTGCAACCTAGTCGTTGGTAGATGAAGTACAAATTATTTCTGATTTTTTTTCTTTTACAAATTTAGTCAGAAATCGCATGATTTTAAATTACATAATTAGTTATTAAAAAGTAATAAAAAAACACACGTATTTATAATCTTACTTTGGATTAAAGAAAATCATTATTGCAGCGGGTGTTTTCATTACTATGTTACTACTCATAATTTACTAACAGTCAACATGAAGAAAAACAAGTCTGACAAAAATCAGAAAATATGATTTTTACAGTACAGGAACACTTTTCTTTATCGAAAGACTCTTAATTTCCATCTAAATTGAAAATGCATGTATCTGTCATCATTTATTTCTCATTAAGTCTCGCAATGAAACATCAGCAGTTCAGGGAACAGAGTTTATTCCCTTCATTAATTTAGTTTGGAAGGTAATATAAAAAAGAGAACTTGAAAATGAAGCCAGGAAGTAATAAAATAACGCGTGGAAATTGTGAAACTGGGAACATCTGCTAACTACATCACAATATTTAACAGAAGATGGCTAAGAGATCTGGGCCTTCACGTTGGGCCTTCACATTGGCCAGAGGCAATTTCTTCCCACAGCAAGGTATGGTGCGGAGCAATACGATTTGGGTGGCAGACATGAAGACTAAGAGTACAGGAACACTTTTCTTTATCGAAAGACTCTTAATTTCCATCTAAATTGAAAATGCATGTATCTGTCATCATTTATTTCTCATTAAGTGTTGCAATGAAACATCAGCAGTTCAGGGAACGGAGTTTATTCCCTTCATTAATTTAGTTTGGAAGGTAATATAAAAAGAGAACTTGAAAATGAAGCCAGGAAGTAATAAAATAACGCGTGGAAATTGTGAAACTGGGAACATCTGCTAACTACATCACAATATTTAACAGAAGATGGCTATGAGATCTGGGCCTTCACGTTGGGCCTTCACATTGGCCAGAGGCAATGTCTTCCCACAGCAAGGTATGGTGCGGAGCAATACGATTTGGGTGGCAGACATGAAGACTAAGCGGATGAATATTGATGGATAAACTACAACATTTATGGCCAAAAATGACAATTTAATGCAAATACCATTCTGCTGAAAACAGACTGTTTCCTAGGTTATCATTTATGTTTCTTTTTTTTTTTTTTTCATGTCTGGACCTGAGAGGTTAAGTCCAGGCCACCGGCTGCAGATACAGGGCAGCAAAATGCAAAGTAAACTGTTTGAAAAACTCATCCGAGGCCACTTTGATGAGAATTGCCAAATAAAGATTTAGCCGTATCCATCTGCTGTATGTGCAACATTCGTGAAAAAGAAAACTAAAATCCTGTGCACGGCTGTCCAGAGAGCAATAAGATGGTCTGTGCAGTATGGTGATAAGTGCGGTGTGTGAGAGCGTTGGCAGGATTCAGAGGCCGGTATCTAAGTGCAATGAAAAGTGAAAGTGCACTACAGGTTGTGTGTGTGTGTGTGTGTGTGTGTGTGTTATGCATGGGTGAGTGTGTGTGTGGTCAAGGGTGAAAACAGACTTGAAACTCTCACCCCGAGGCACCGTGAACTGCTTTTTTATCCTGGTGCTAAGTTATTCTATAAATAGTTGAAATGTTGACACTGGCCTCTGCCCCGAACCAGGGGTGTGTGAGTATATGTGTGTGTGTTTAAGTACACACTTTCCCTCGTCTTTATTTTAACACAGTGGTGTCTGAAAGACAGATTTATTTCTTGCCTTCCAAGCACAGAGTATTTCGTAGACAGCTTCGCACAGAAACAGTGATGATTTTTAATAATTAATGACGCGGGGAATTCACACATCGGTGTCTCACCTGCACGTAGAGGTTTTTGCCCACTCTGTGGATCCTGATGCGGTGAAGACGTCCGTCTGCCAGGTTACTGGGGACAGGGCTGAAAATGTCCGGTCTTCTGTCGGTTTGGAGATGATACCAGATCTGAAGGCTCCCTGCAATCACAGCAAAGCCACTTAATAAAGTAAAAAACCTATGGATTAGTACATTATTTTGCAAAAAAAAAACATGCTCTAGTTCTCTGTACCCTTACAGTATTGAAGATTTTTTTTTCTATATCCAGTCTTGCAAAAGTTTCACTATATTGCAGTTTTTTTGTTTGATATTCTTATCCAAATAATCATTTTCTCACCTAAAACAAGATAAAGATGTACAGTAGAAACTAAAAGACCTCTGCAAACTCTGTTCACGTGGAGAACTTGAACACAGCATTGATCATTGCCATATGCTGATTGGCGTGGTGTTTGGGAATTTTGTTCCCAAAAATAAAGCTAAATAGTATAAAAGAAACTATCTCCCCAATATTTACTATAGGATCTGGTGACATATTAATCGTGAAAGCGGATGTAAATTGTCCCATTTTCCAAGACATCTAATTAGAATGTAGGGATAGAAGGACCATAAATACCAAAAGTTTTGTTCTATAGAGGAGCTAACTTAATTTATGGTTCCATGAGAATTAACATTATCCTAGAAAAGCCTGAAAGAAAGTGACACCAATAAAATACTTTGAAATTGGTTTAAAATTACCTTAACTTATATACTGAATGGACAAGAGCTTTTTACCACAGTTGGACGAAAACAGCAACAATGAAAGAGCAATTATATATTAAACTAAGTAAACCAAGTTGTGAAAACACACGACTTTAGTTTCAATATTGCATCGGGGTTGGAAAATACTGTATCACAGCGTGCGAACTGTTAGACCGTCCATACCAGGGGTTTTCAAAGTGTGGGGCGGGCCCCCCTGGGGGGCGCGGTGCGATGCTGAGGGGGCGCGTGTGACCCTGGGGAACATGCTTTTTTTCCACCGTACCAAAATAAAGTGTAATTGTACATTCTTGTAAGTTGAAATATATCTCTTTTTTTGTTTCTTTATGTTAACAAGGATACGATGTTATGCAGAGGTGTAGCTAGAACTATTTTATAGACAAATGCTGTTATTTATAGTTGTGGCGGAGAGTGGGTGGTGGGGTGGGGGTGGGCGCAAATTGTTTTCTTCTTGCTAGGAGGGGGCGTAACAGAAAAAGATTGGTAAGCACTGGTCTATACTGTTAAATCATCCATCTCCATCTCTACCATCACATCTTTACATCCTCTATGAGATCTTCCTTATCTCCTTTTTCCAGGCAGCTCCAACATTCTTCTCCAATATTCAATATCTATCCAAACCATCTCCACTCTCTCACATCATCTCCAAAACCGCTCCACCTAACTTTAACCCCGATCATCCTGGGTCACCCTAGAAATCTCAGCATCTTCATCTCTGTCTCCTCCAACTCAGTCATCAAAGCTGCTCGATACTCACTTATAATTCTTCACTTTAAACATTACTGATTTTCATATGCAGGACATCACCACTGACACTTCTCCACCCATTCTCACCCATTATACTCTTCAATAGTTGACCACTGGCAGATTCTCTCTTGTTTCTCTTCTGTTTTTATGTAGAAATTAACTTGTTTAATTGGAAATTAAGTAATAATAAAATATTCCAGTAGGTAGAACTCATCAGAGGGTTACAATTGGTCACTGTGTCTCAGTTTATTCATGTCAGCATAACTGTTTGTGTGTGCAGCTTTATTATGTTGGTTCAATTCAAAGAGCTGAAACAGACTGAAACAATGTTTGCTTCTGTAAATAGATTCTTCTGCATTAACTTCTTCAATGGCCTTCAGAGATGTACAAATATTTATTTTACTTCACTCCTTCTCCCATTCAGTCAATATGTGCTCACTGTTCCACACACACATGCACATGTGCACACACACACACACATGCACTGTCAGCTGCCGCTGGATCAAAGAATCACAGAGCTTTGGGTTTTCAAGCAGAGCGGGGTCAATATTACAATTCCTGCTCTGTAGGTGAAGTGCTTTGTGTTGTGATTCGTTTCAAATCCTCCAGGTGCTCCTACAGATGACGATCAGTGCTGGATCAAGTGTCCTGGTCTGTGTTTACAGAGGACCAGGGGGACTAAGGTTGCCAAGGTTTAAGACAATGCAGCGCATTAGGACGCTGGCTAGAAGTGAATGTCAGCCAATACCATGCTCTAAAATCTGGATGAAGCTTAAAGGATCACAGCCCGTGGTTGGTCCTGAGTGATGACAGGAAATACCATGCAACAGGCTCCACACATGCAGAAAACCTCAACCCTTGAAGCTAATCTTATTAGATGTTAGCTGAAATGAGATATCAAGTCAGTACAACCAAACAGAAGGTGGCATTTAAAGATGCCGCTGAGATTCTTTTTAGGAGAGACAAAGATGGACCAGATCAGGTAATTAGATGGACAACACTCAGTTGAGTCAACGGAAATGCAATCAAAAATAACACACAAATCTAAAATGGTTAATGGTTATTCATTATCGGCCTGTGACGTAATGTCATGGCCTGCCAATTCTATTGCATGGAAAAATACTGGGGTGAATTGTTCAAAACATGTCTTCTGTTAATTCACAATGCTTTTAAAGCCTGTCTGCCCATGTTCAGGCAATTGTCTCGAGCTGGAGCTTAGTAATAAGAATAATAAATGTAATATTTATAGCAAACTGATGTAGGACATGTATTACCTAAAATGAGATTATTTAGGACTGGAAGAAAGGTCAGCAAACGCCCTGTCATTGTTAGTGCACCTCAGTGGTTACTTAGCAGTTGGTGGGTTCAAACCTGGGACCCTCCAGACCCCAGTTAGCTTCATTAACTACTATGCCACAACACCAAAACTTCGGGTTTTCCCCCCAATAATTTTTCTTCATCTACAAAACCGCACGTTTACCCAATTGTAGTACCAAAAAACATACATCCTATTGTATAACTTTCAACTAATCTGTGAGATGACTTAAACTTGGTAGATTGTACGCTGGGGCCGTAGCAAAAACAGTTAGTGCTCAGTTCGAAAATAAAGCTATTTACACAAATCTCTATATTTATTCTCTTTCCTTTTTAAAAACCTAAATGCTGAAAAAAAATTAAATACATATTAAATTAAATTAGTCCATACAAAAAGCTATAGAAAAGCATAATATGAAATTTACAAAAACAAAAGTTGATAAAAAATATCAAATCCAATAACTAGATTTCCTAGGATGTATCTTGTCAAATACCCACATTGCCTGTGTGAGCATACAAATATAACATACATACTAACCATAAGAACACATATCCTAAAAAAGTTGAAACCTAGGCTAAAATATAGATTTTTGTACAGAAACACAACCATCAAAGGACACTCTCAAGTCCAAGAACTTTTGCTTGGTGATCATAATTACTCTTCTGGTCCTGGTCTGAGACACGAGTTCTTTTCTCATGCTTATTTCTAAATTTCCTTATTCTCACTAGAGCACAGTGCAAAAAATACTAGCAAACTTGGGCAACAGATCTTAGCAAGACTGACGACACACAGAGCAACCCAATTTCAACTGTATTTGCCAAAAAAAAGAGAAAAAAACAACAAACGGATAAAACAAACAACCAATAAAACTACAAACTAACAATGCCCACAAACCACATAAATGCCTATGGTTAAACAAAAAAAAAAAACTGTTTCAAATCTCGCCAAAATGGTTTACTGTAAAACATTACAATAAAGAACAAGATAAACTAAATAAACTCAAACTTGCCACTGTAGCAGCTGCTCTACCTGACAGAGAGTCGAAATAAAGCTAATGTTTTTTTCATAATTTTCATGTTTACTCAAGTGCTGATGATGCGAGGGCAACAAAGAGTGATTCAGTTGTCAAACAGAACATTTTCGTCCCAGTATTTGTCTCCTTGTAATGGAGTGAGTCTAAAAAGGCTTCAAAGCCTGTGCTTACATAACTGTTGTATTTATATGCCTTCGGAGCAGAAATGTTCTCCACCGTTGTTGGGCATCTCATGAGCTTTCATGCTTAATAATGGGAATAAATCAGTCTATCATACTGTACACAGCGGAGTTGTTTAGCTCTGACTACTGAGGGTGAATTTTTTTTGTTTACTCTGAAAAAGTAAAATGCAGCTTATTTCCGTGTAGTTGCTCGACTGTCTGGAGATAACTCTGTGAAGTATAAACCACTTCACAGTGGGAGTTATTCCCAGGTTCACAAATGTGGAATCAATGTTACCGTTCTTGGCCAGGATGACAGCGATGTACTGATGGTTGAAGGTGCTGACGGTCAGCAGCATGGCCGGTCTCTGCGACGTGACGAAGCTGAAGGCCACGTCCTCCCTGGCCCTGCTGCTGCTCTCGGTGGAAACGCTGGTGGCCTGAGAGCTTCGGTTCTGCATCACCGAGAACGGTTCCTGGAAGGTGTAGGTCACCGAGGACTCCCTGTCAAAGGACACTGACACCTCTGAAAAACACACAGGCACCAGGGCAGAGAACAGAAACAGTCGTTTAGCACAGGTGGCTCCATTACAACTGTTTTCGTTGAAAGACAATAAGAGTAAAATGAGGCTCACAGTCCACAGAGGCTGCAGTTTCCACTATACATCTTTAAAGCTGGGCTCGGCAACATTTTATTTAGCAGTATCGATTTGTAATTTTTCTCCTCGTAGGCAAAATGTAAATTGAGAAGAAACTAGATCTGTTTGCCTTCTCTGGAGTTCTTTTGTGGAAAATGTGGCCCGTAGCAAAAACTTAAACCAATTACAGGTCCGTTAGAAAAAAATACAACAATGTGAAGAAAGCCTAGATTCCCTTAGATCATCAGTTCCACAATAAAAGCACATTTCCGTCTGTGTTTTGTTTAAATAGAATTAGGTCTTTTTTTTTTCAAACTAGAGTTCACGCTATATTCTGGTCAGCAGCAGAGCCGTCTCTGTAAAGACATATGTCCTGTCCATGGCAAGAAAATGTTGTGTGAAGCAATAACCAAACTTCACATGCTCACTGCACCAACAGTGTATCCCTCTATGCCAGCAGGGGCAGCAGTTACCATGATATCAACCCAAATCACACTGCACTGTACCAGCCCCTAAAGAACCTTACTGCAGGTAACTCCTCTGTCCTAAAACCCTCATGGAAAAACAAAAAAAAAAACCCCCAAAAAAAAAAAAAAAAAAAAAAAAAAAAAAAAACTTTTAACAGGGAAAAGAAAACCGATACAAACCTTAGGGAGAACCACAGGAAAGGGATCCACTACCTGGACGGACAGACAGTATATAATAAGATGACTAGTTTGTTTTGTTTAATTTCCCTGTAAAATGTCGTGAGTGACCTAAAAGACGCTTAAAAATAAAATTTATCATTACTTATTATTATTAGTAGTAGTAAAGGGCAATATTGGTGAACCAACTTGGCAAGCTTAATTTGAAAAATACTTCCAGGCAAGTCAATGTCTCTTGGTGTGAGACTCTTGTCCATCAAGCTTGAGATTTAGATTTTAAAATGGAACTTTATTGACATGATCCAAAAAAAAACAAAAAAAAAAACAGAGGTGATCCACTGCCAGCAGAATTAACTAACAACCAGTGTGGCTGTCGCACTCTCTACTGACGTAGAAGCTCGGACCCATTCTTAAAAAAAAAAAAAAAAAAAAAATTGTGAATGTGTACGAAAGCAACAGCAAAATATTTCTGTTAGATTTGGTCCTCAGGCTTTATCACTTATATACATGAGATACCAGCACACAAGGTGGTTGAGAAGAACTGTTTTTAGTTTTTTTGCCGTAAAGAGTGTGAATCAAGTGATAAAGAGTTAAAAAAAATATATGATGATTTTTCTTTCAACACCTACTGGGTGATAATGAGCAAAATGAAATGGAAATTTTCTGGCTTGTATAACAATAGTACCAGAAAGAACACGTGTGCTCAAAAGCTGACAAAAAATGTCAGGTTTGTCTGCAGATCCTCTCTGATCATCTTGCAATGTCCATGGGGGAGCTCAGGGAGGGAGCTGCTGCTCTTCTCAGCACCAGAAGGAACTTATCGAGATGAGGATTGGAGATACTTTCTGGGAGGTTTCCTATGGAGATCTTTTGGGCTTTCTCCATTTCGGAGAAAAACCTTAGGTTAGACCTAGAGCTGAAAGAACGGTGTAGATCTGATCTCATCTGGTCTGAAAAGGCCTCAGGGTACCCCAAGGAGGAGATGGGGGAGAGTGAGGATGTCAGGGTGGCAGCGCTGAGCCGCAAGCCACCAGGACCTCATTCAAGGATGAGGAAAATGCAAAGGTAGACTTAAATCTGAGTCACCTTCTCAACTGAGATAATATAAGCTGCCTGGGTGCAGGTTAACTAGAGGCTATTTTGACAGCATATCTAATGTGGCTCCCTGATGGATTCAGGTTCCTAAGAACTGTTTTGACAACAGTGAACTTCTCGTCCTTTATATTTATACTTTGTTAATCCGTTGCTATTTTTCTTGCTTTCCTAACCTTCATTAACCATTTTTTTTACTCAATGTATTGAGTAATTCCAGCTTATGTGACCTTTGCTCAGACCATTCTCCAATTTTGTTCATGTTATATACAGTATATCCTAAGTCTCTTTTATCCAGCGTTGCCTAAATAGATATATTTTTTATTTTTCAAAGAAATTTGATGGGTTGATGAAAAAGATTAAAATAGTCTATTCTTTTGAAATACTGCGTCAACTATTTAATACACAAAAACTTCCTATTGTTACGAGGCTCCAGTTACAATGAAAAGAGAGAAAAACACCCAGAAAAAAAAAAAAAACAGATTTTCAGTGGTGACAGTCACAGGCTGGCAAGAAAAAAAGCTGCTCCCCAAGGAGTCGATGACAAGGACGATAGGAGAACATTGTAGTGATTCACAAGTGCTGTCGATGCCTTTGACACCTCCGTTGTCTAAGCAGATGCTCAGAGTTGAAACACTCTCCTCTATCATCGAGGCATATTGTTGGAATCGCACATTAAAAAAAAAAAAAAAAAAGGTTTTATTACATTTCACACTGTTAGTAAATGAAATATAAATGCAAGCTCTTCAAACAGACCTGCAACAATAACATTTAGCTGATTTGTTTAATATAAATTAATCTAAATTAATATAACGATGCTTGTGTGTTATTGGCTTGGGATATATCCTAACATTTAATCCTTAATAGTTCCATAAAGCTGCCTTTTTGTTGTTTTATTTCGCTCAGGAAATGGGTCCAGGAGCTACTTTTGGTCAAACCGTGTTTTAAGGGATGGATTTCCGAGTTACAAAAACAACCTAACACATATTGTGTTACAGTTTGGCAGAAACACAGTTCGCAGCTGAAGGTGTGAATCCGTCCAGTGAAGCAGATAATTCTGCAGACGACTGCTGCTCTGCTCGGTGGCCCCTCATCTCTGGGCGCCATGTTTTAAAACAAGTGTCTGGCTACTACTCTAAATAAATAACACAGACGGCACAGGAGGAAAACAGAGGAGCTGTCTCGGTTTTAGATCCGACTGTCACAATCCTCCACACATGGTGAAAAAAAAACAAACAAATTTACTTCACTATAGACCAACGTGCACACAGTGAAACGTTTTTTACAAGGTCGAAACTTGTGTTAAAGATGTTCTGGATTTGTTTTTATGATGCAACGCACGTTCAACTTTTGTGACTGCCTTTAACATAGACCATGTTCGGAGATCTGTCAGAATGTTGTCAGCTTTGAGTCTGATCACAAAGCTGACGAAAGTCTTTTTACAACTGCAACATGAAAGTGAGGAAATCTATCAGATACAATAGAACGCAGAGGAAAACAACACAAGACTTCACACAGATTTTGAGGTGAGTGGGGAATAAGGGACTTGGATGTGACACGAAGAAAAGAGTGAGAAACTACTTTGACTCGACTTGAGGACAAAATGCCCATAAAAAGAAAAAAGAAAAAAAAACACAACTAACCTCTTGTAATATTTCAATAAAGACCAAACCCACAAATAATTTCTGAAAGTTATTTAACCAGGCTTCATCTATCTATCTATCTATCTATCTATCTATCTATCTATCTATCTATCTATCTATCTATCCATCCATCCATCCATCCATCCATCTATCTGATGATCCAAAACATCACCCGCATTTCTGTTTTTGGACTTTATGGGATTGTGCAACAAAAAGGTCATGCATAAAAAAGTTAAAAATAAAAAGTGAGACAATAACTAGCTAAAAAGCTAAGATTGAAGGTAATAAAAACAGAGATACCAACAGAAATGGCCCCAGAATCATGTTTATGTCAAACAGTTACGGCTCTTCACAAAGTTTATACTTTAATTAAAAAAACCCAGTCAGCATAACAACCACTCCTCAGTGTTTACGCTTCAGTGGTTTTAATGAAAAAAAAACAACTTTAAACCAATTATTAAAAAAAGTAGAGTGGTATCATTTTTTACTACAGTACTTTTAAGATCAAAAGTTCCTTAAAAGTGGGTCAACAGTCACAGGAGTTGAACAAATGATGAAAAGGGGAGCAGGAGACCATCTGGAATGGACAGGTTAACTGCAGAATTGTTGCAGAAAAATCTCACGTAGACTTTTTAACGATACTTAGACATTACTCCTGTCACATTTGTGTTTTCTGGTAAAAAAAAAGCTTCCTATGAGCCTGTGGTCAGTTAAAATAATACTACTGAAAGGCAGGCAAACTAGGCTAGCAAAAGTTGCCTCGACCAATGTTCACAAAGAAGTCAAGCTTAAATCCATTCATCCATCTACCTTTGTGCACATATCTGCTACAGCAATAGTCCCCACAACTATAAAATAAAATAATTTATTTTAATATAAATAAAGTTGAAGTTGAACTATCACCCAAATCACAACGCACTGTACCGGCTTCTTGTGAATGTTCCCTCAAGAGGTGAGCCCACTGCAGGGCCCAAAATATAGTTTGGAATTTAATTTAGATCATTTTTCTGCTCCACATAGTGTTCTGTAAATGTATTTCTTTGTTGCTGCTTTCAGTTCTGGAATCTAAAAATATATATATTTTTTTTTTACTAGCATTCCTGTCCATGGTCGTGAAAGTCTCACATTCGGAGACCACAGATAAGGTGGTCCAATGCATTTTAAATGTTCCTAGTGCCTGGTTCTGAGACAGGTATTAATTGTCTCTGCCTCCGTGTGAACTTTTATTGGAGCACTGCAGTGGAATAAGGCCTGACAATGATCGATTTTCAATGGAATAATAATAAAAAAATTAAATTGTACATTACCGCAAAAAAAAAAACAAAAAAAAACATTCAGGATATTTATATAAATATATCCCAGTATTTTTTTTTTTTATGTTTTTATTTTTTATATCAAACTACAGATCCAATTAGATATATAGATAGAGATATGGTCTCACTACTAGTTGCATCTTAGAAAATCCGTTAAATAAAATAAAATAAAAAAAAAGTTTAACTTTTTCTGACCAAAAAAGGACAATACTAAAATCTGAAACACAAGATTGTCTGTTTTTTGGGCTTAACTAAAAATATGATGGGATCATTTGGTGTCTTCTGGTACCCTGTGTTCCTGTTTTGACTAAAATCCCATTAGAGACTTCAGTGAAAATATTTAGGCTTCAAATATTTATAGATTGGTAATTGAAACCCAAGGACACAGCATCATTTTGCATATCTAACGACACTGACACAACTACGATCTGGAAAAATTCTCTCTAGGACTCATTTCAAGACAATGACTCCCTAGAATCTTAACTGGAAGAAATCAAACCTAGAAATGTGACTCTGATGAATACAAACAACAGCAACAAGAATGCCTGAAAGGGTTTAGTTGTCAACAACTGGACTTCTTCTTGGAGTTGAAAGACGTTTCATTCCTCAACTGAGGAACTTCATCAGTTTCTGGTTGATGTCAGAGGGAACTCTAGTAGTTCTACTCAGCAACAAGAATTGATTACAAACATTATTGTTGACTTGACCACATCACTCTTACAAAACCATGAGGTGCCATGTTTGAGGCATACAAATAATTTTTACACATAGTAGGCATCTCCTGATCCTCCCGTACTCAGGATGGTCAAAACTTCAGGATTAAAAACAAAAAAAAAAAGCAAAACAAAAAATAAAACAACCACGTAGCATGTCAGATCTAATACCTAAACCCTAATGATCAATGATTCTAGGTACGTTATCAACCAAACAATAGAAACCTGCTGGAGAGGTTCCTCAAAGGAGGTATCGGATTGATTCCAATATTGTCCTACATACATAGTTGCGGAATTGGATACAATAAAAAAACAAAAAGTTGTAGTAACCCTCCCCTAACCTGTTTGTAGATGGAGATGTAGATGTTCATGCTGGACCTAAGACAAGACTCACCTTGGTTGCAGGTAGTTCCTCCATATGCAGACTGGGAGCAGTCGCAGATGTAGCCATTGCTCTTCTCGATGCACCTCCCCCTGTTGTGGCAGAGGCTGCTGGATCCACTGCAGTAACCCGGACACCCGGAACTCACGCCAGGAGTCATTCTGGCTCTTTCCTCCAGGTCAAAGCTGACTCCGTTGACTGCCAGAGTCCTGATGCAGCCCAGAAATCCTCTTTGCTGTGATGCAGTGCCCCCTGGAGAGACAAGGCCTGGACTTAAGTCACGTCCCAAACCCAGTGGCTACTTTTAGGAACATCTATAATTACTTCGTAATCAGGGCTCCCTTTAGGGTTGATGAGGATTTACGACAAGCATTTACTTAATTCCGGTGAGTGTCCGGGGGAACTCTACAGGCACTTAGGCATGTGAAACCTCATTATTACTAAATATACAAGGAATGGACCAGACAGGTTTCAGGAAGATACCAGCATGAGAAATTCCGAGTGAAAACAAACATAGCAGAGGTAGTTTGAATCATCCTAGCTGTAACATTCTTCTTGGAGTTGAAAGACGTTTCATTCCTCAACTGAGGAACTTCATCAGTTTCTGGTTGATGTCAAAGGGAACTCCAGTTCTACTCAGCAACATACAAATGATTTTTACCCATAGTAGGCATCTCCTGATCCCAGGATGGTCAAAACTTAAAGATTAAAAACAAAACAAAAATAAAACAACCACGTAGCATGTCAGATCTAATACCTAAACCCTAAAGGTCAATGATTTTAGGTACGTTATCAACTAAACAGAAACCTGCTGGAGAGGTTCCTCAAAGGAGGTATCGGACTGATAAACATAGTTGCGGAATTGGATAAGAAAAAAAAAAAAAATAAAAAATTGCAGTAACCCTCTCCTAACCTGTTTGTAAGTTCATGCTGGACCTAAGACAGGACTCACCTTGGTTGCAGGTAGTTCCTCCATATGCAGACTGGGAGCAGTCGCAGATGTAGCCGTTGCTCTTCTCGATGCACCTCCCCCTGTTGTGGCAGAGGCTGCTGGATCCACTGCAGTAACCCGGACACCCGGAACTCACGCCAGGAGTCATTCTGGCTCTTTCCTCCAGGTCAAAGCTGACTCCGTTGACTGCCAGAGTCCTGATGCAGCCCAGAAATCCTCTTTGCTGTGATGCAGTGCCCCCTGGAGAGACAAGGCCTGGACTTAAGTCACGTCCCAAACCCAGTGGCTACTTTTAGGAACATCTATAATTACTTCGTAATCAGGGCTCCCTTTAGGGTTGATGAGGATTTACGACAAGCATTTACTTAATTCCGGTGAGTGTCCGGGGGAACTCTACAGGCACTTAGGCATGTGAAACCTCATTATTACTAAATATACAAGGAATGGACCAGACAGGTTTCAGGAAGATACCAGCATGAGAAATTCCGAGTGAAAACAAACATAGCAGAGGTAGTTTGAATCATCCTAGCTGTAACAGTGGGAGCGTTCTGATGGGATCTGTATCACATGGTGAAATGGCTATAATTTATCTGAAAAAAAAAAAAGAAAAGAAAATGGAACAGGTGGGTATTGTGTCCTTTCCTGATCCCTGGAGGCTGACAAATGATACTTGTTAAATTCTGTATTGTTTCACATGAAGTGAAGCTTCGTCCTTGTGCGCGGCAGGGATTTATAATTCTTCCAAATGACGTCTAGCATGTGTCTGGTGTTTGGTGCAATATAACAGCAGAAATAAGCAGGATTCCAGACATGGAAGTCATATTACTGCCAGTGTTATCTGTCTGGAGGCAGTCTCAGGGCCGGGGTGTTATTAACCTATGCTTCCTCTTTATGGGTTGAGGGACACAATAGTTGTATTTCAATCTTTAAAAAAAAAGGAGAGGTTTTGTTTTTGTGTGGACATTTGTCTGTGTTTCAGCTGTGCTAATAGAGGACAACGCTAAGGAACAGGGGTAATGTTAGTCCACAGACAACAGTAGTGTTTCATTTGATTGAAAAAAAAAAGGGTTTCCAAGTTGATGAGCCTTAACGTAGACTTTTCTTTAATAAGGATGCTCATATATTGATGAATTGTTTATTAGCAGAGAACACTTCAATAACAACGAGTCGTCTGACAGGAGCACTCTCAAACAACAAATTGAGAATTAGAGCTTCAGATTCTAGATAAATTCCCATCATTAGTGCGTTTCCATTTATTTTATCAGAGAGAGAACGGTGTCCTTTCACACACTGTCAGCTGCTCATGAAAATTTAATTTTCGTCTGATGAAGATTTTTCTAAGATCCACCAAGGATCATTGCTTCCGGTTGTCATTCAATTTCATTGATGAATTATTTCTTCGGCTAAACGATCCATGAAAAATGTGAAGTGCGTCCAAAAATAGATAAAGAAAAAAAAAAAAAAAAAAAAAAAAAACTCCCCATACCCCTTTCTTTTATTCTAATATATTCTGCAAAATTGCTGTATTATTAAAAAGAGACATATATAAAAAAAAATGGCAGCTGCAGAAATGTGTGACACTAGGAGAGGAGCAGTCGTGTGGCTCAACCAGAGCGGTAATGAAAAAACAATAAAATAAATGAGATCCTCGTAGGAAGGGTTTGTAAATCGCAAAAGTCTAGATGAATGTAATTGTCATAGAGAGGATTAAATGGCTTCCCCGGTCTCCTATCGTTTGTGCTCTCTGCTCAGGCTGCAAAGATAGATGGAGTGATCCAAAGAAAATGTTATTATAAGGATATCGTTGGTCTTGCGTTGTAAGTAAGTTAATTTTCCTGGTCCTGCTTTTTATGTGCGCCACAAAGACTCACTGAGTGACACTTAGGTCCATTGAGAAGATGGTGGAGGCCAAACACTGGAGAAAAGATATAAAAACTAATTTGGGAGGGACATGGAGCTTATAAGAAATGCAATATGGAGGTATTTGAAAGAAGCATTTCAATATTAAAAAAAACAAAAAACAAAAAACAAGTTGTAGTTCTTGTAATAAAGTAAAACGTCTTTGAAAAAAAAAAACAGACAAGAAACAGCTTATCAATTTAAAAATGATACCTAAAAATAAATAATAGTGTTTCCACTAGCAGGGCAAAATAGCTGTTTTTCTTATCTTTTTTTCTTTAATTAAATGTGAATAATGGGAGAGTTTTTTGTTATGTTCTGCCCAAGATGGCTGCGTGGTAGGCCTTATAGTGAACCCTATTAGTGTTTTATCTCACTCCTACTTCTCCAAACTAAACAATCTAAAATTCATTTAAAGAAAGAGTTACGTGAAGCTAAGGCCAAATGTTTGACATAAAAATTGTCCTTTCTTTATGGAGAGGCATTTCGTGCAAAACTGGCCTCTTAACAGGCTTCATCACTGATACATATACTGACACAGTGGAATTCTCCCTACTGTCTCCTACTGTATAGCGGACCAAATTACTGATTACGGATCAGTGGATACATTTATTCTTTTTTTGTTTGGCACAAACTTCTCCTTATCATTTTTGGCTTGTCACTTTTTTCAGGGGTTGCCACAGCGAGTCAACATTTTCTATCTCAGTCTGTCCTCTGTATCTTCTTACTCTGACTCCAACGACCTCCATGTCCTCCCTCAGTGCATCCATCAATCTCCTCTTTAACTCCTAGCTGGTAGCTCCATCTCTAGGATCATTCTTCCCCCAATACAACCACTGTCCCTCCTCTGAACATCTCCAAACCATCTCAACCTAGCTTGTCCAGCTTTTTCTTGGCCCAAGCCAAAAAACCCCCAAAATGTATAGAGCATTAATAGCAGTGGTTTCTAAAGTCAAGAGTGCCATCGGTCAAGATTTTATTTCAATGCATCTTATGTGCTGCCCTCACATTCTTGGTCTGAAGGCAGAGAAGGAGTCGGAGTTCCCTCTTTGAAACAGGTAAATATTAACACAAAAGTCAAGTCAAGTTCATGGTCAAGTCTAAGCCATGACAATAGTAGACATAAAACTACTCAGACTACTCAAAAACATAAGGCACAAGGGTTATGGCCAACTATAAACAACTCAGGGTGAAACAAGGTATGGCTGTCGGCAACCACCATGGACAAAGGACACTGTCCCTTGGACTAGAGAAGACATTTTCCAAAGACAAATGTTGTTCCTGTAATGACAATATCCTCACCCTTCATCAAGAACCAGCTGTTTTGTTAAACTGCTATTTATCATTCAGATCAATTGCTGTTTCCTATTTGGCCGCTTTAACAGTGAGTCACATTAGTTTGTCTGTGTTATATAAACAGGGCCGACGTTCACATTTTAAAACCTAAAAAGCAGTAACTCAATTCCATCACAGTGAATCCCAGATGGTGGTGTGTGAGAGTTATTTTGAGACTTTCTTTAAAAGGGAAAAAAAAGAAAAAACCCTGAAACTTTTCCTTTAAGGCTGAATTAATCAATATTTTGAATTATCACCCGACTCTGCGGGTCTCCCTCAGCTCCACTGAGTGTTTTACTGAATTCCAGCTCATTGTTTTGCTCACAGATGTACTGCAGCGGTTCACTCACATCGTTGCCATCAATCTCATTTCCAGCAGCAGCAGGTAGAAGCTTTTACCCACTCGGCAGCAAGCAGCTGCTGCACAAGAAGAGGCAGCTGCTAAAAAGACACATTTTCTTACACAAAAGAATTGAGAAAAATCAAAATAGTTGCTGTATATGTATAAATTGCTCAACAATTTTCTCACACGTGAAGCTTTGTGCAACTCATAAAATGGCAGAAAAAAAATCAGGTTGAAGATAATTCACAATTCACATCTGTTATGTCAGTTAACTGGCAGCTACTAAGAAGAATAGAAAAATACATTTTAAAATAAGAACATTAATAGAATTTTGTCACAGACAGAAAACAAAGTTAGACAGATTGACAGGTAGATACAGTCCATAACAGTTCTTCTTTCTCTGCTTCCACCTTGTCCCTGTTTCAGGGGTTGCCACAGCAAGTAAACAATTTCCCTCTCATCCTGTTCTCTGTATCTTCTACTCTGACTCCAACTACCTGCATCCATCAATCTCCTCTTACTCTCCTACCTGGTAGCTCCATCTCTAGGATCATTCTTCTACCAATAAAAACACCGTCCATCCTCTGTCCATGTCCAAACCATCTTAATCTAAATTCTCTAGCTTTTTCTCCAAACCTTCCTGTCTGCGTTGTCCCTCTAATCACCACATTCCTGATCCGGTCCATCCTTGTCTCTCCTAAAAAGAACTTCAGCATCTTTAACTCCTCCACCTCCAGCTCTGCCACCTTATTTCTACCTATTCATAGGTAGATATATAACAGTTAACAACTGTAAAAGTGACTGAACTTATTTTTGTAAACTTTATCATGAAAACAGACATATTCATACATAATTGACTCATTGGAAATAAGAATTTTGGATGGAAATCCTAATATGTACAACTTCGGGAGTAAAGTGCAGAAATAGAATCTAACTTCCATTAACCCGCCTTTAAATGTTCGGTTGGAGGTAATTTTAGGCTGGGGGTTGTGGATCAGTTAGCAGGTCATCCACTTAAACGGAATATCAGGAGCTGGATCCCTGCCTCTAACAATCTACTGTACATGTCCAGGTGTCCTTGAGCAAGATATTAAACGCTGAAATTTCCCCTGACGGCTGAGCCGCATATAGATGTAGATGCGTGACTGTATGCAAATGTCTGAGTGGCAATAACTGCGGTGCAAAGCGCTCTGGGTGGTCATCAAGACCGGAGGAGTGTTTTATTAATCCAAACTGTGAAGACAGCGTGGAGTGTGATGAGCTCAACTAGAAGTTCCTACCGATGAATAACTGGCTGCTGAGCCGCAAGCGCAGGTGTCCGTCGGTCGGAGCCTCCAGGAACCGCGGAGGAAGTTGGTCGACCTGAAGGGAAGCCTCTCTCACGTTACGCTCCGCCCTCACGTAGTGCCACTGTCTGTCATTCAGGGGCAAGTGGGACTTCACGGAGAGGATCGCCGGACCGTTTCCCACATCAAAAGAGAAAGTCACCACTGAGGGAGCTGGGAGATGAAGCAGGAGACACACACACACACGCACACACACACACACACACACACAGATAGAATGTGATATTAGGTTTTTATGGCTTCGTTCTCTGTCCTCCCTTTTCTGATGCAATGTGATACAATGCTGCTGGGAAAACTTGATGACCTGAATAGATTTATGAGGGGGCTCAGCTGACAGCTTGTCAATATTTCACAATGCCCCAACGCTGCAGCCATACATAATGGTTGTGAAATATCCCGGGAGCTCCTCCCTCAAGGTTTGGGAACAAAACAGGCCTTAATCACATTTCACATCTCCTTTAACGGCCCAGATAAATAAACAAAAAGACTGCGCGGCTGGAAGTCCCTCTCTTCACAATGCGGAAAATGTTCTCCATTATTATTAATTTGTCTTTTGTTGAAAACAAATCACAGAGAGACTACAATGTATTCCTTGAAGGAGAATAAAACCCAGCAGTTTTCACGGAGAGAGCTTGATTTTAAATCAACTCTGCGTCGGAAAACAAAGAAGATATTATTGGTCCAACATGGACTTATTTGTCTGAAAAATGCATCGCAGCCTTTTTTTGACATCTCGCCTTCATTGAATTTCTTCTCCGGTGAAGTGGAAAGGTGGAGCAGAAAAGGTCAGGATTCGTGAATTATTCATCAATACCAGACAACATAAAAAGACAAAGAACAATATAAGTAAAATCTAAATCCTTATCATTAATTTATTTGTAGTCAGAGAGGGGCATGAATCCAACCTGGTAAGGTAATACATTTAACACAGACCTTTATGAATTTCCCAAAATAAAGTCAGAGTTTTTTTTTAGTTTCTTGTCATTTTGTAATAATAAATCATTTTATATCATTTAAAAAAAATTCTGGTCAATTGCAGTTTTTGTCCTATCTCATTTTCTTCAACCAACTTGAAACAAATGTTCTCTTCTTCTCGTCTTTCCTCATGACACTCCATGATACGGAACGACTCAGGAAAACTGAACAAGAAACCCCTGGATTCCTTTTGTTAATTGTTTCTGCTGTAAAAAAAAAAAAAATAGGAAGAATGAAACCACACCTGTGCCCTGCATCTGCTGTGTCCCTCTGAGTTACCTCTCACCACGACTGCTGATTATGTCACTTCCTCTAATCATGATGGATTTCAGCTCCGCTGGATGAGTAATAAGGAAATGCTTTTAACGTCTCTCATGACTGCACGACACCACTGTTGACTGTGTCATTAGGATTACATCACACTGCGCAGACCCCACAGCACGCTCCACGGCCAAATTGAACTGTCAGCTACAGTGCAGTGCTGCCTGCATTTTCATGTGAAGTAAAGCTCACATCCCCTGACAGCTTTTATGTACAGTTACTTTTTTTTTTTTTTTCATCCCCCTCTGAAACCGCTGTGTTCCTGCCTGCCCTTGTCATGGCATGTTCTCTGTGCACTGACTCACAGCTGAGCTCCACTCTGATGAAGTCTTTGAGGCCCAGGTTCTCCAGAAAAACACCAGAAGGAGCGCTGGTCTTGAAGTAGAAGGAGATATCAGAGGAGAGCTCTGCCTGCAGGGTCGGGAAGTAGAGGTATGATGACTCCTGGTAGAAAGAGGCGGCGTTCCAAATGGACTCTGGAAGGAAAAAAGAAGGAAAAGGCAAATGAGTAATAAAGTAAAAAGAAAAAAAAAACATTATTACTGTACATGCCCTAAAAACAGTGATGAGTGAATTGATTTTATTAATTTTTTACTATTATCGTGACATGGAACAAGAAAAGCATATTAATCACATGACTTGAGCATTAGTATTACAAAGTTTTAACTAGATGAGGCTTTTAACTTAGAAATCCTATTATGATACCATTGACTGATGAAGGTAAAGTCTTCCACTTTGGGTTGACATAACAAGCATCATCTAACTGGCCAGCTTGGTAATTGAGTTGTCCTGTAACAATGCTGTTTGTCATCTCCGTAAAATTGCTAAGAAAAATATTTAGCAGTTAATTAATCCACTCGGCTTTTCAATCGCTGGATGGGTAGAAGTTTATGAGCTCACATAGTCATTAAGATGTAAACATCAGTCACAAGGCTTCATTTACAGCCAAGCTCATCAAACTGATTTGTTCCTCAATGTTGGTTCTTTATTTTATAGTTTAAAAACCCCATTAAGCAGCAATGGCTGATGGGTAAAAAGGTGAGCTCTGACGTCCTTGTGACAAAAAATTCAAGCGTCGAATGAGAAACTAACACAATGGATGTAGTTTGATTGATAATTAAATAACAAAATACAAGAAATTAGTTCTGGACTTGACATTTACACCCTAAACGCAATAGAAAAGAAAGAATTTCTTACTTAAAATTTTAATAAAATCTGAAGTAAATTTAAAAAATTAACTCAAATAAAAATCCCAATGATATAAAGAACATAAACTCATAAGTCAGAAAAATTAGAAAGTCAAAAACAAATCTTAAATTATTTCTATTGTATTTTCCAGCTTTTTCACTGTATTGAGGTCCAAACGCTGACACATTTTAATAATTCGAGTTGAATCTGTTTTTCTCTCTCATTGTTTGGTAAACACGTCTCCCTTCACTACAATGGGGTTTTGAATTATGCAGCGTTCGTAACAGCGTTTTTGCTGGGATTGTAATTAAGTGAAGTCTAAAGCAGGGCCACTGCTCCTGCAGCAGAGGAGTCTTTGTAAAACCATGATTTCTACTGGATGCCACTTTTCCAATGAGCCGTTATATTGGAGCTCATAAAAAAAATTCAATAACCTTTTGTTTGTGGAGTTCATGGCTGTGGGTTGTGCTGTGATACCAAGGTTAAATGATATTATCATGAAAACACACCATAAATGTAAATCAGTTTTTTTCATACGAGACGCCGCCAACAACAGAGAGCACCTCATAAAAGGAGGTCAGGTCTATTTGTTGGTAATATTCCGGTTATTCTTCAGATATTAGAGAAACGACATGAACATGAAGCACAGTGCAAATCAGTGGGATTACTGAACTTCAAAGGCTGGATCGTAGTCCAAGAGTGAACATTATGATTTGCCTTTTTTTTTTCTATACAAGTCACAGATATTATTAAAATTAAAATCATAAAATCATAAACCATTTTTTCCTAATTTCCTACCTGAATGAAAATTTTAAAAAATGAGTAAAAAATTCATAAACACTTTGATTTAAAACAAGGGAATTTTGAATTTGTTTAAAAAGTACCTGAATTTCCCATATCTAGATATTTAGGCAAATAAGAACATAAATATCCAAAAGTAAAAATAATAGTGGCACCATACTGTAGAGCTGGTGTCTCAAACTTGCGGCCCAGGGCCATGTGCGGCCAGTGAAACAATATCTACTGGCCACCACCAGTGTTACAGATGTTAACCCGGCCCAAGAGATTCATATAGGACTTTTATCCACCCAAGTTTACCTATTCATGGAGACCAGTGTTTAGCAACTGTTGGATTGATAACGTGTTGATGACACATGTTTATCAGAAAAAAGATTTACTGTAATAATCTAAAGTTCAGACCATCACAGTAAATGTATTTTCACAGACTGATGTACACACAGTACAGCACTTTGTGATATGGTATGTTTTTCTATTTTATAGATTGGGTCTCCACGTTTTTGTGTTTTCACATAGTTCTCAAAATCCTGGTCCACAGTCTCCTTCTGGTTCACGCTTATAGCGCCTCCTGTGGCAGCCTTTGTGGGTTACTCAGAGTGGATTTTCCATATGGTAAATATTGGGGACTAATTATTTACTTAGTTTAATTTTCAAATTAAAGTGACTCCAGAGCAACAGGCAATGCTACATAATCCATCAGGAAAAAAACTATAAGGAACAATTTCCAAAAAATTTGTAATTTTTTTTTTCTTTTGTCATTTCAATAAACATGCATGGATGATGCGCTTACAAATAACCAGATGATCAACCACACGGATAAATCCAGACTGAGCCTCCACTCTGGTTACTGTGTATCAACTCTATTAAAAATTGCTCAGTGCAACCAGAAATCTATGTATACTTTTTTACATTTAAATCATGGGATGAACTACATTTGACTGCAGGGTAGGGATTAAAAAAATCCATACTTTGCTCACATCTATGCACCGCACGAGCCTGCACAGGCAGACCTGAAGGTGTCTTTAGCTGTGGTTAGTTTGTCTCAGGTTAACAGTCGAACCAATCAGATTCATCGCTCCTCTCGTGGCTAAACGGAGGTAGAGTTGAAACTGGTCTCGGCTGTGATCAGCGTTTACGCCTCCATCTGCAGCCAAATGTAGCCCAGCAGCAGGGGCAGCATCAACGCTGAGGTGATCACCTACTGTCTCCATAACAACGCAGAGGGCCCACGTGGTACACGGCCTGTGAGCCGGTTCTGTTGGTGTCTCCGATGACTATCTGGCTGACTGGTAGGTGGTCTTTGTAGGAGAGGATACCAGTGTCATTTGCCCTGTTTCAAACGAGGAGAAAGAGAAGGAGAAAAAATAAGAGGGTTGGGAGATGGGGTGGGGGGCAGAAACAAATAAATAGCATCATGAAACCCTGGAGGGCTGGACGCCTTTACGGGGGGCCAGATAAAGGCCCTCATTCTTCTGCATTAGCAGGGAAAGCAAAGTAAACACATTAAAACTGGGACCATCTATCACAAAGTCGACAACTGCCGCTGGAAATATGCAAACTGAGCTGACTCTGCAGGAGTGGATTAACACGCAGACTGCGGGGATGTTCACAGAAGCCAATAAAACGGCAATGCAAAATCGTGATTAGCTATGTGGTAATTGTAAAAAAAAAACAAAACAAAAAAAAAATACGAGTTATAATTAATAAAACACTCATCTGTGTATCTGTTCCAACAAGTTCATGACTAAATGATGTGAGAGGGGTATTTTTATCAGCTTGGTTTTGCCTATTTATCACAAAGCCTTAGTGGGAAACTCAGCTCTGATTGATGATTCATGACAGTGTATTTTCTGTGGAGCAGACAGCTGCCATGTAAAACACACCATATGAGAGGAGATGCCCATTTGCCAAAGCCATAGAAAAAAAAAAAAATGAGGGAAGAAAATCTGTTGACATAAGACTTAATAAATCAAGCAATGCTCTGAATTAAACACCAAATACTGGATATTTCATATCATTGATTTCAATACCTTAGAGAAGGATTAAATATTAAGTTAATTGATTGAAATTTGCAATAAAAAAAAGATAATTAATGTGACTGACAGGTGGCAGGCTGTCTTTCTGAATGGATCAAACCAGCCTCAATAAAACATAACATTTTAGGAACGTTGAAGTTTGTTGAATTAAGGACATCGGAAACATCTACTTAGGTCACATAACAGTGGTGTCTACAAGCTTTTTAAATAGTGATAAATATCTAGTTATAAGAAGAAGCTCCAAAAGATGTGTATAAGAGACAGATACTGGATATTTCATATCATTGATTTCAATACCTTAGAGAAGGATTAAATATTAAGTTAATTGATTGAAATTTGCAATAAAAAAAAGATAATTAATGTGACTGACAGGTGGCAGGCTGTCTTTCTGAATGGATCAAACCAGCCTCAATAAAACATAACATTTTAGGAACGTTGAAGTTTGTTGAAGTTTGACGCTTTTGTGTTATTGTTAGCAATGAAACTAATTTTGTCACAATAATGTTATGACTAATGTATGAAAAATACATATTAAACAGACAGTATTAGTCAAGTTTTTTACGGATAAAAAAACAAAACAATCACAAACAAAGATATCTGTATTAAAAGAAATGATATCTAACTCTAAATTCTAATATAGTCCATCACAGATCCATACCATGGCTACAGGTATCTCTGTATGATGACAGATGCTGGATCAGAGATTGTTCCTTCAATACCATGGACTCATTAGTCATGTGTTTTACAGTATATAAGGTAACCCTCCCTCCAGTTGTTATAGAGGTTAATAAATGTTTATATCTATGACATTTTGAGACAGGAGGCAAACTCCTCTAGGAGGACAGTAGTAGTAATAAATCAAATTGTTCCAACACTAACTCCGTGAGATTAAGCAACGTGTGCATTAAGGCTAGTAAGATCTCATGCCCTTCTTTAGTGCAACTATATGAGCCTAATTCACTCAGCAGCCAGTATTTTAGGTACAGTAAAAGTCTAACATAATAATTCTTCCATAAATCCTCATTCATAATGATGATTTTTTTTTTTTTTCAATTCAGGGACGAGTCTGTGCCAAAGAGGAGCTGATCCAACTTTACGATTGTCGTAAAGAAAGACGTTTACGACACTTTTGAAAAATATAAGGAAGTGTCAGAATAGTTTATTGCACCCTCAGTAATGCCAGCAAAACTGACAAAAGACTCACAGAATCACTATGTTTTCGCTTGATTTTGAGTAAAATTATACACAAATGTAAATGGTGTTTGCAGTCATACCATGTGTCCGTGTCGGCATCGCAGTTGCAGAAGTAGTTCATGTCCAAACAGTTCTCCTCCAGGCTGCAGGAGCACTGCTGCACCCCGGGCAGGAAGCCTCCCCAGTAGCTCCTCTTCTCGCCTTCTCTGTCCAGCCACCAGGACAGAGGACTGCCGTCTGTAACACAACACCAGCCGCGACAGTCAGTCGCCACTGCTGTGGCCTCATTTCTGCCTCTGCTGCTAAGGCTACAGAGTCAGCTCATCTACAGTAGGTCAAAGTCAGGGACGATGAACAAATACATTTAACACCTCAGTTAGATAGTTTTAAACTAATCTATCTATCTATCTATCTATCTATCTATCTATCTATCTATCTATCTATCTATCTATCTATCTGACCCCACCCACCGACCATCCATCCATCCCTCTCTCCCTCCCTCCTTCCCTTCCTCCATCCATCCATCCATCCATCCATCCATCCATCTATCTACCTACCTACCCACCCTTCTCTTCACCATCACATCTCTTAGAAAACCTCTATGTTTTGTTGCTTCTTTAAAGTTTTTTCTGTGCCATATGACAAGATGACTATATGGTGAACAAAACAACATAAAGGCTCAAAGAGGAAGTCTGTGGAGTAGATGAAGACTGTGAAGGCTGTTGGCTATGCAGACACTCGAGATGAACACTTCAAGAAGAATGAAAAATAAGAGCAGGGTCAAGGAATAAAAAAAAAAAAAAAAATCACCTCAAGAGCTTTCATATCCTATATCAGTACTTTCAGCTAAATCATTTGACAGCCTGATTCCTCATTAATTATGATTCTTTAACCAAATGGAAGCGTTTCAGTTGATGCCTAAGTGAGTTTTGCTTTGATTCTGCAATCACATTTCATGATTACGCCCCTGTGGGTGTCAATGAGGCTACCGTCCAGTCATAAACGCACGATTCATTACCTCCGCTATATAAGGTTAAGTGGCCGGGCTTCAGTCATCTGTCACAAAAAAAACGTGACCTCGCATGGAGGATGAGGCCATCACACGGAGCGACGGAAGCCCATTAAGTTACATGTCAGCATACACAATTAGGTGTCACATGCCTAAAGTGGGTGTTTGAGCTGGCTGTGCATTAAACTGTGATTTTATACACATAATTGCAGTCCGTGCCTCAGAAATAGGCTGCGGCAGCTGACATGAGCGTCAGGTCATCAGATAACGCTACGGTGTAAACAAACATTTAAATAAGACCCGTGAACTCCTAATAACAGAGGCAGGAGAAGAGCGGAAGGGAGGAAATCACCCCGGTGAGCCTCCAACCATTAGCATCACAAAGGTTGAAAATATTAGACTTTTCATCGTCATTCGACCTTTCATCTGTGCATGCGAGTCTGGTCCATGCTGCAGACAAACCAGATTCTCTTTACACTGCTGCTCGATGTTGGAACGCCATTCAGGGCGGCAAACAGGTGTGCAAATAAGAAGGGGCAACAATCAATATCTGCTGAAGGAGAGGTCATTCTCACTCACACTTGGCCTTAATTTGGGTGGATATTGACAAAAGTTACGCAAGACAGGAAAGCAAATGCACACTACTTAGAGCTTTGTCTTTAAAACGAGGCTCAATATTCTCCCATTAGGAGGTGCCTTGGTCTTTGAAATGATGAGCTGGACTAATACACTTATGCTTTTGTATTTCAACATATATCAGTTACTGGAGGAAGGAGTGAACTATAGGAAGGTGGGAAGATATGATATTAACAAAATGCAAAAACCACTGTTTGATATACTTGTTAACTAAGGGTGGGATGCACATCAGTAAGCCATTCAGAAATCGATGCAGGCATCAATCACCATCTGTCCAATTACTTCTCGTCTCAATTACGCCCTTTCCATCTGCATGACACTGTTGCCAGAAGAATTTAATTAGGTATTCGACTAACAACCTGCAAAAATCAGGCTTCACTTGAAAACTATTGGTTACGAAGGTGCTACATTTTAAAATAGTAATAGGTAAGCATATTAAATTTAATTTTTTTTGTCTGTATCTGTACTTTTATATTTATATTAACATGATGCTCTGGGTCTCTTCTTCGATATCACTGTGCCGATGCCTTTGTCATTAATCCCTGAAGCTGTTGCACTTTTCTATAGGAGATATTGCTTTGATAAAAATCCTTGCAGCACACTGTTTTGGCGTGATTGTTTCATAGTTGAGCGGTTAGTCCAGACCTCGCCTGGAGACTCTCACATCACATACACTCACATGCTTTATCCTGAAGCCCACAGTGATTCACAAGTGTGTGCACAGCCCACAGGGGGATGTTGGTGTTGTCAGGAACCAGTTACAAAACCAATCTCAAATAAAGAAATGAAAAAGAAAGAGGCCAACACCATTACTCTTAATGTCCACATCTCAGATTTAACAAAACAAGGAAAACCCAAGCTGGTTTATTTTACATGAATGCATAGCAACTGATCCACATCATGTTTTAATGGCAACACCCAAACTTAATACCTTGAAAATCAACCAGTAATTAAACAACATCAAGAATTACGTTAAAATTGAGCATCTGTGTCTTAAAGCAGTGGTCCCCAACCACTGGGCCGGGGACCGGTACCAGTCCATGAGTGAATTGGTGCCAGGCCGCAGAGAAACAATGTTTTCTTTTGTCCCCATCTGGCTATTACTTACACTCGATCCTATCACTTACACTTGATCCATACCCATATCAACAAAAGAACTTGACAATATAAAGGCTAGGATTCCATCATCAATAATACAACTATATTTAATAAGGAAATATTGTCTCATTGAAGACAACAACAATAAACACAAAATGATGCACAGTCATCGAGACAAGATTCTAACTTTTTATACCGGTCTGGTAGCAGAAAATTACCAGACCGGCTGTGTGCAATTGAGAAATTATTGTTTTGCCCATGCACAGTTAATTCGGGTAGGAAGATTTTATAGGTAGGAAAATATTTCAGAACACCGGAAATGAAATTTTTGAAGTGGTATTTATCTGCCGCAACCTAACAACCAGTCCATGAAAATAGTACACGACATTTAACCGGTCCGCGGTGCAAAAAAGGTTGGGGAACACTGTCCTAAAGTTTGAAGCAGTGACCGACCATGGAGATATGATGGATGTTTTTTTAATACCATTTTTAAATCTTCTCCAGACATTATTTGCTGGTGTGACATGGGATCTTTTTAGATGTGAATTATGTGGGCAGGGCTCAAAATAGTTGGGAAACGTTGCTGTAGAAAATGCTGCGAAATAAATTAATAATAATACATTTTATTAAAAGCCACCTTTCCAGACACTCAGACTGCTGCAGTTAGAAGCTGCTAATGATTTCTCATCACAATATTCTTATAAAGGGAATGTCTGAGGTTACCTAGATTTATCTTATGGCAGGAAATTATTATAATAATATCGATATTAGTCTCACCAACAGCCATGAACAGCCATGAACTGTATATATATGTATATATATATATATATATATATATATACATATATATATATATACACATATATATACATATATACATATATGTATATATATATAATAAATGTCTGCAATGTTCAAGCCCCCAAAAAGATATGTTTTGCAAGATAAACTGTCAACTTGTGTCACATCATTCTGCCACTTGTTCCTCTCGTAGCGTTTTTGCAAATCTGTTGCTGCAAAAGCTTGTAGTTGAAATTTCTGTTGAATATCATTAAAATATCTTTTTTTAACCTGGTCTGTATTTGAATGTGTAAAAACAGCAGGACTAATTTGGCTACATTTGTGTTTGCTCCCAGACAACAAAAGTTTTTGAGAAAAATCCTCAAAAAAATGTTGTCGAGATTTGAAAAAAAAGGTGTTTTTTTGTGTCTACCTTTGAAGTGTGGAGTGATAATGAACTTGTTTGTCTGTGCAACCGCACATACACACTCTCACAGACAGCGCCTTGGGAAATGTGCTGAAACTGGGACATCATGAATGTTTCATGATTTAAGAGCAAATGTTTTGGTGTTTGTGGACAGCAAAGGTGCAAGAGCAGTTCAAGATGAGTGAACATGTAAAGATTGGACACTTATTGTTAAAAAAAAATAGCATGTGGAGAGAGGCAGGGGAGAGGGAGGCACACTGGGGGCTTCAGATGTGACAGCACACAAACAGACTCATTTTCCATTCACACTGTCACAACAGCCACTCCAGCATGAATGCAAACAAACAAACAAACAGTGGGTTTGAATAATATTGTACATATAGGCGTGTTCCACACTGTGGTCAGTGGTGCAAAAGGTTTTGCACTGATTGTAAAAGCAAGGTGACATTATTGTAGGTCAGACTGGACACTACAGTGACAACTAAAGTCCTATGAACATGCAATAGCATTAAGAAAAGTAGAATGTTAAAGATAGACAAACCTTAAAGTAAAATAAATTGTTCATCGCTGATTTGGGATCAAACTTCTGGCTCAGGGGACAATTTTGAACCCCCTAAATAAGGGGTGCCCACAGTTTTTAGTCTTGTGAGCTACTTTTCAATGACCACTAAAAACTGTAAATATATTTGCCTATATAAAAATGATATTTCCTTCTCTACATTAATATTTAACATATGTTATACTGTCTGACTCAATACCAGACAATTAATGCACAATAAAAATGGTTGAAATTATTTTACATTATAAAATGTATTTCTTAATATTTTACATTAAGAAATACATTTAACCGCTCATTTATCTTCATCTACTTTTACATTTCTGTATTGAATATTGATCACTACTGCTGCCCTCCAACAAAATGACATAAATCAATAGCGCCACCATCACCACCTTAAGTCTATTGATAATTTGGGAAACATACATTCTACTTCTTAACCAATCACGTGGCAATTTAGTCAGATACAGTGTCCCATTTTTCTTCTGTAATTAGGGAGAATGAGCTAAGGATAGACCTTGCATCACTGGTAACAACTGACCTATGCTGCAAAACAATGACCAGGAAAAGACCAGTTCCAGGAAAAGCCATTAACTGACACACAGTGATTTATCATCATCCATCCATCTGCCAATGCTGTGCATCATTAAATACCTCTTGTGTTGAACAGGCGAGACTTCCGGCAGTTGTAAACCACTTCTTGTTGACACTGCTCCGACCCTGACACGATTGCATGCAGCTGCCCCGCTGTGGCACTGTAGTTGAAGTCCATGACGTGGGGTCTGTGAAGGGAGGAGCTCTGGACGGTGACTGGAGCGGTGACGTTGTGGGGGACGACAGTCCACACTCTCTCCTCTGCAAGGAAGAGCAGCAGTCTATTAGCCTGAAGAGTATTCTATTTTTCTGAGATATATTAAATATGTTAGGCATCGCTTGGACCCAGCTTTCACACTCTTTAACTAATGCACAAGAGGGTGCGGAAGGTCTGATAACAGGAACAAGACGTCCAGCCAGTGTCTTCTAAATACAAAACAGTTTGTTAGCATAAAAATCTTGACCTCAAATTTGGAACACAAAGGCCTTGAAAATCAGTTAGAATTCAGCCAACATCTCACCCAGAAAATACTGCTGTAAGCTTTATATGTAAATGCATCATCCACACGCAATTCTTTAAAAATAAATCCCATATTGGTTTGTCTTTTCTACCACAATTGTTCACATGTCATGGAGAGGGAGGTAAAATGTGTATTTTTATCTCTTTTAACATTACATTAAATAATAAAATTTTCTGAGGCTTGACAGGAGCGGCATTTTTTATTGAAGAGAAGGTACGGTATATTTAAATAAGAAAGGAAGGTGCATTCCCATCTTTTTCAAATGGAAAGGCAATAAAAAAAAAAAAAAAAATCTGTTTCGTGAGTCTTGTTTGGTCACTGTCAGAAAAACTGCAACAGTTGCAGGATGCAGCTACACTGCAAAAAAAAAAAAAAAAACTTGGGCAGGCACTCAACCCTCCTCTGAGCCTCGAGTGTGTTGTGATCTGTCATAATAAGTATACCTTTTTTTTTTTTTTTTTTTTTTTTTTTTTTTTTTTTTTTTTTTTTTTTTTTTTTTTTTTTTTTTTTTTTTTTTTTTTTTTTTTTTTTTTTTTTTTTTTTTTTTTTTTTTAAGAGGGAATGTCCTGACTGCAACCCTTGGAAGTAACACAGCTGTGTTTATCTTCCAACCACAGGGTTGGAGATTTTAAATCACTTCCGTACTTATTCTTAATCCGTGGCTCTGGTCCAAAGGGCAGCCTCTGTGCCGCTCTGACTGTGCAGAATTCTTTTTTTTCCAGGGCCAGTCATTGTAAGATCCAAAAAGAACATTTTTACAAAAAAAAAGTACTGTGCAGGATCTGTTGTGTCTGGAAAGAAAACCCAAAACTAGAAAAGGAAGCACTTCATCTCATTTTCATCTTAACAACAGCTCAGAGTTTATGATGTCATTCCAGAGTTTCAGCTTCCGAACACAGTGTCCTATTTAGAGGACACGAGGCAATAAATCATGCCAGGAGACATTCAGGTAAAATCTCCAGCTCTGATTCATACATTCATGTGGACTCTTTCCCAGCATTTAGCAGTATTATAGTATATAGTATATATAGTACTTATAGTATATAGTATAGTATGAAAGTGCAGTACAAAGCCTTTATTTGTCCGCTTGTGTTCTGTATTATTGTTGGCTCTTTCCTCACAATTAACTGCAAGGTCAACCTACAGCATTTTGTGGTTACATTGCCTTCCACTATAAATATACTAAGACACTTTTTGGAGATTTTTTAAAGCACCAATGTCAATGTTTAATCACACATATTACTGTTGAAAGACAAGAAATCTTGAAAAACTCATGGAAGTAATTAGGTTACTCATTTGTGTTCAAGGTCTAGTATAAGAACTTTTGAAATTGCCAATCTCCCAACATAGGAAACAGCTAAATATTCTCTAGCTCAGCAGTTCTCAACTGGCGGGTCCCGACCCAAATGTGGATTGCGGGCACGTTCTGAATGGGTCCCAAACAGCTGGTCAAAAATCTAAATAATGTGAATCAGCTTTTGAGCATCTGCTTCAGTTCTCTTATTAAATCTCTTATTTTGAAAGGCACACTCTGTAAAAACAGGTACTTTTTTTTTTTTAGAAAATTAATTTGAAGGTTGGAATCCTATGAGAGTGGTTTGCGATTTAATGACCACAGGAACATGTGGATACCAGAGTGAGACCAGTTGAGAACCACTGTTCAAGCTCAAACACTCTAGTTACAATCTCTAGTTACAATTTTAAATACAAAACACCATGACCAGTTGACTCCAGATGGTAGTTGGTGTAATAACTCAACTTTTTCAGTCACTTTTTCAGGGGCATATCTGTTTTTTTCCTGTTTTCTCACTGGTTATTTAACTCAACACACAATGTTTAAACCACGTAACTGCCAAAACAACACCCTCTCTCGGTAGTGTCATATGGTTTCTTGTCATGTCTGATACACAGACACCGCTACCTTTGATTATCTAACTGCCAACCAACAATGTCTGTAATCGAGCCGGTTTTACACCTGTCTTCACGCCTTCGATACTGACAGTATTTTCCAACTTACAATCCTAATATTTTCCACTTGTTTTTTTCTCAGTACACATTCTAGCCACATCAACACCGTCTGCTTTTTCCTTTTACTTCAACACCTGCCATATCTTGGCCTTTTAGTGTCACTGTCTCCAAACTAAAAATTGCAGTTGGTTCCCTCTTTGATGGATTGGACCATCCCTTTCACTCCTGCTGCTATCTTTCTGTCACACTTGTCTCCACTCACTTAAGCAACATGGCTGCTATGCCAAAGCCTCACATACAGCAGAAGCTATTTAAAAAGAAGTATAGGTATTCTTGGGTGAGTGACACGGCCAGAAATGACAGTGAAGGTGGAAAAATTCATCACCGTGGACAAACAGCTGGTCTCTGCGGTACAGAATGATGGAAACCTTAAGCGGGTTTCTGGATTCTCCCAACCTCATGTGCCTTGACACTTTCAGTTGTCACCATTACGTAGCTATTGGCATAGTTGTTAGGAATGTAAAGATTTTTTTTCAAACCTGACGTGAGTGCTTTACCTTTTCCCTTGGAAGTCCATGTCATTGCCCCTTCTTTACTCCAGTTTAATTATTCCACAGTGAGAGCTTAACTGATCTCACAGCCCTTGTAATTAAAGAGACACTTGGCATCTTAAGATAAACAGTGAAAAACTTCATCTGGCTCTGGAGAACCGTAGTCCCAGACAGAGCCGAGAAGCAGCAGCTCTGCTCTGTCTGGGACAGGCGTATCTTGTTGGTTAAGGAACCGGACTGGAGTCCAGAGGGTTACAGGTTCAAATCCGCCAACTGCCTGTCACTGAGGTGCACCAAGCATGGCACCGTTCCCACTCACTGTTCCCCCAGCCCACTGTTTACTTCAGTGATGGGTTAAATGTGGAGGTTCCCATTTTGTGGCGTGGACATCTAAAAAAAACATGTCTAGATCGATATAAATTCCAAAAATACACCATGGTTCTCAACAAGCACAAACTAAAAGAGTGCAGAGGGGTTTTATAAACCTTATAAAATAAATGTTTCTGGGAAGCTGACCAACCAAAATTGCAGACCCTTTATTTATTATTACAAATATCCCTTGATATTTAAGTATAAGCAGCATTAGTTTGTCATAATTTCGTGTTTCAACTTATTCCAGCATATGTATAAAGCTCTGTTTAGAATCCATTTGCTCCACTGTAGAAGACTACAGGGAAAATGCCTCTGTATTGATAACATTAAGTAAAACCATGGAGGCAGCCATGTTGATGGCCATTGTGGTGGAGAATTGTGTATTATGAACAGACAAAGTGTTGGACGACATTCATGTGCCGGGTCACTGTAGAATTTCAGAAAGTTTAGTATCCACGGTATGTGAGACAACAGAGATTGGCACCTGGTTAACAGACACAAGACGTCTTCTCAAGACCGATTAAGACACAACATAAACTGGGGCCTAGATAACAGTAACAAGATGTATCCATGTCAATGTCAAGGCACAGGAGCAAAACATTCTGCATTTCAGAGGTTTGACGAATGTCTTGAATGTCATGTGATATGACTGTCTGAGAATGTCCAAAACACTGTATGAGAAGAGCACGCCTGTATCAGTATTTGGGATTTGTTGGTGAGACTGCTGAGGAGTTGATTCGTGTTGGACCTGCCGTGGACAGGAACCCTTTTATACAATAAATCTGAACCTGAGCCGGAGAAGTGTGTCCTGGCCTGCTTATTTGTAGACAACGCTTTCTACAATACCATAAGCGTAACGCAACCGATTTGATGAACTGATAGTTTGTAAACTATCTATCTATCTATCTATCTATCTATCTATCTATCTATCTATCTATCTATCTATCTATCTATCTATCTATCTATAAATATTAATTGCTAGGCTTTGGAGTTGGCTCTGCCTTGGAGGAGCCCCCGCCTCCCCTCTCTCTCACTCTGCTCTGTGATTGATTATTCACATTAGGTTGCTGGGCTTATAGTTATTTACATCTCTAATAGATTCTTTAATTGAGGTCAAGCTGAGGTATATCTGCTGTGGGGGGCGAAACTGCAAATAGAAAATGCCGCTGACACACAAAGCAATATTACAGCAGCAGTGGCAGCAGCAGCAATACTCTCTCTCCATCTCCCCCTGTATCCACTGTGACGGTATAACTGTAGTACACTGACCTTGAAGAGGACACTGACGCATGCCTGAGAAAAAAAAAAAAAGTTTTGACAGATAACTGATGAACAGTGTCTCCGTTGTGTCCCAGCCACCACAGGCACAGTTTTGTGGGACACGTCACACAGACTGAGAATCGAGTACGTGTCCCTCTATGTGTCCGTCAAATGTCACGTCTCCGTGGTGTCCTATTCAGGTACAGGCGCAAAAGCTTCCAAACCTCCTGCAAATATGACACGAGCGATGGAGGTGATTAAATAAGTGGGCAGATTTGACACTTGAGATGTGGAGGAGGGTAATGGAGCAAATTAATCAAAGAGTCTACGTCTCTGTTTTCATGGACCTCCGTATCAAAGCTATTGCTGAATGTGAGCAGAAAGAAAAATCTGGATGTAAGAACGTGGTATTTGTGTGCAGAAAACTCCTTGACTTTTAAATGCCACGGTTGTCGTTGGGATGCTACAAGTCCATGCTAGGAAAGAGACATTTTGAAGAATGTAATATTCACAATAACCTTTAAGTTATTTTTTTTTTTACAGTAGCTTTAACTAACATGAGCCACATTTTAGTTGTAATTCAAAAGTTGGTCAAAGACCACCCTTCTTGGTGTTTTGTACATTGTTTTGTCCTTTAACACAATGTTCATCTAGAGGCTTTCTTAAGGCTAAAGTTTTGTAAGTATTATTTGACTTTGATATTGCAGAAATTGCTTATTTATAAGCTCAAATAACAGTTATAGAGTTATATACAGTTATATTTCAAGTTCATTTATTGCCACATGTGACCCAGCACTTATATAAATCCGATTGGACTATTTCAATCATTGTTTTTTGGCTGCTTCCTGTGGCAGGTTAAAGTTAGCTGTCCTTATCCCTTTAAACCAGGGGTCTCAAACTCAAATAAGTTAAGGGCCACCACCCACACTATCTTTTCACCAATGGGCTGCGTCAGCTTTCAGGTTCAATACAAAAGACAATAAATAAATAAATAAATAAATAAAAATTAGTTTTCCATAGATTCTGTTTAATACAACACTGAGAAGGAGGCTGTGGATCAGGGTTTTGAGAATATAAGATTTACCATAAAATGTGGAGAACAAATCTATAAAATATCATTATAAATTCAACTTTCACATAAGGGTGGGGGCCACAAAATATTGCTCCACGTGCTGTAAGTGGACCACGCAAGTTTGAGACCCCTGCTTTAAACTTCATTCTCTCAAGATTTTTGAATGTGTAAATACATTTACTACCATGCCTATTATTAATTATCAGTTCCATGGCATTTTTTTACCTTTACTACATTTGCAAAAAGCAAAGCAACAAAACCTGTTGAACTTGTACATGTCCTTCTTGACAACACAAGAATTTCGAGAGGAAAAACGCTGTCACCCAGTGGGACATCAAGGCAAACTAAACAAAGAAAGCTGTCTGTCAATAGAAAGAGTCCGTTTGAAATGCTGTTCAAAATCTGGTTGCTGCACACAGTTGTCTGAAAAGGTGTCTCTAGCAAATGTATGGAACAGCAGTATAAGAGAGAACAAAATGGTCCTATATAAGTGTTGTACAGGTTTACAAAATGGAAACTGACAATTTTTTTAAGACACTTACTAAACAAATAAATATTTAAGAGCAAAATATAAATTCTAAGTAGTAAATAATTCCAGAGATTGAATTTGTTTTTCTCTTTAAACAGCTGTATTTGATTCTAATATTAATCCAATCAGAGATATACCCAAACCACATTTTATCTTTAAATCCATTAACTTTTTTCCTTCGGAGCCTCCTGACATTTTACCCAATTTGCAATGACATGACCCCACATCCGCAACTACAGCCCATTTCCATGTTGAGTGCACTCCATCTCTGTTCTATCAAGCCCACATTGTGATCTCGACAGGCTCATTTACGGAAAAGCTCATCACTTTCTCTCGCCGCTCTCTTTTGTGCATGGAAATAATACTGTGTCCAACTCCTCACCGCAATCTCTGATGGTTAAACTAGGAGATGAGTGATTTCAGAGGTGGGCGGGATTCACGCCTCCACTGTGGGGATGGAACGTGTTCCCAGAGAAGCTGAATTCCAGGAGGTTATAACATCACTTACTGAAAACAGATTACCTGAATTGGCCTCAAATATGAGGGATTCATGCGAATCTGTGAAGGTAACACGTTTATTATGTTATTGATCGGTGATAACTATAACAATGAACTTTGGGAATAATGGAAATTGAGTTGTGTGGGAGAAAAACTGAAGTCTGCTTTCTCATGGCTCCATTATTATGCCTTAGAGTGATGTCTCTGAAATGGACTGATCTCAAAGCCTTTTTGGGACAAAGTGTGCTTCTTTTAGCCTTTTCCTAAAATAGTTACTTCAAGGGCAACTGGACATATTAGGTTTTTGAAGGTATTTCAACTCTCATCCAAAAAGCTTCTTCACTTCTTGGATGAGAGGTGAAATGTCTTTTTAGTCCATTTCCTCTTGAAGTCACTTTTTTAGATTAAATGACCCGGATGATTAAATTACATCCTATCCTATGGACTTTTTCACTAAACATTTAAGACATATGCCATAGGTGGACACACACCCACCCACACACACACACAGACACACAAACACATTATATATACTGTATATATATATATATATATATATACACACACACAGTATATTCTCTCATTGCAACTACAGAATATAGCATTATGAAACAGAAATATCAAGTTTTATCTGCACTGTAAAGAAAAAACAAATGGAGTTTCAGAGACTACTAAGCTAAACTATTGCAGAAATGAAGCAAAACAACTAAATGGTGGCAGACGAAATATATAAGGCAAATAAAATAAATCTCAATGTTAAGGAGGTAAAAGAAAATTATTGTTGAAATAAGCGTCAAAGCGTCTCCTTAAATAAATACATAGATTTTGCCCTAAAAATTAGATTAAAAGAAGTAGTATGATATATATTTTTTTTGTAGCAATATACTACAGCATTGGATCTACTGTCTACTGCCATATCTGACCCAGCCGTTACATAATCCTTAGACTATTTCCACCATTGTTAATTGGCTACTTCATGGGGTTAGCTTAGTTACCTGTCCTTTCTCCTTTTAAATACTTATTGTTTCAGGATTCTTGAATGTTGATATACATTTGCAATTATGCTTTCGGTTAATTATGACTTGTTCCATTGGCTTTTGTACAAGGGGTGTCCGATATAACATTTACCAATACTATATTATTAATATAGTATTGATATTAATAAATATTGCCCAAACACTTCATTCCCGATACCCATATAGGCAGCTGATTTCCCCTGAATCAGTGTGATACCAGACTACAGGCATTCTATAAATAACTGTACTATACGAAGTAAGCCATCTGAGACGGTAATACATTCACCAGTTTTCATAAACTTTGCCCTAAAGATTCAATCCAAAATCATACGTTTTATAGCAATATAGTATACCATTGGGATCTACTGTTGGAGTGGAAACTACTTAGGATTAAAGATGCAACAATGTATCTATTAAAAATTAACGTAAGGGATACTGTAGGCTGTGTTATCTGAAAAAGTCAGAGGTTAAACCATGAGAATACACACAGGAAATGTAGAGCAAAAAATGGACTTGACTGTTGATAACAGGAAGTAAATGGTACTGTGTTTCTTTAATTTGCAATCGGATTATGTCATGTAAGATAACGTTTCGTTCTGCGACATTCATATTACATTTCAGTTAGTCAATTTTTTTGCACATATATTACACATTACCTCTGATTTTTTTGGTCATAATTTGTTTTGAACGATCATATTCCATTGTGAGTAAATGCACTGCTACGTCCATTTTCTACATGGCTTAATTTTAGCCTTTTGTCCAATCTAAATGACAACCAGCCTCTGCCATGAATGTGTGGAGAAAGAGGCAGACTCGTCTTCACAACGGTTCTATTGATCCTAGGAAGCCTGGTGTCTGTCCTGTTTTTCTGTGCAACCAGAAGTTTGCCAGAAGAGAGATAACTTCACTTTTACGGTCAGATTCAAAAATAGTTCTGAAATTCAGTCGTGAAACCGCATAAATCAGTGTCTGTGGATAAGGTGACAGGAACATGCAATAATGGGATTCAGATATTGAGTGAAACCAAGCAGGTAAACAGCGACAGGTCTGAGTGGTGTCTGAAAAGACACCTTCAGTCTGAGATTTAAAAAAAAAAAAAAAAGTCATTGCTGAAGATAATTAAAAGTCAGATGTTAGTGCATCTGCCTGAATCAACTTTAAATTGCCACGAACTTCAGAAGTCCCATCTCCTCCAGCACATGTGTGGACACGCATACATTTTGTGAGCGTACAGAGTTTTTTTTTTATTTTTTTAATGACATTATCGACTTGTTGTGTCCTTTCTGTTTCTTTTCCCTTCGTCAAAGGGCAACAGTTTCTCCTTGAGATTCACATTAATATCTGGTGGAGATACTGTATCCTTTATTCCTAAAATCAATGGACAAACATCTGTGAAATTTGATTTGGATTTTCTCCTCCACTGCTGGATAAATGCAAACATCTTTACTGGAGGTCGCCGTCAAAACCAACCAAGCAGACGTGGCTGGATTTTTTTTTCCTTCACAACATTTTTTTTTTTTTTTCACCATGCTATTTCTAATAAAGTAGTTGTTAAAAAAAAAAATTAAAACTTCCCGCTTCACTGCTGCCAGAAAACAGCAGATTACTGCTGCTATGGAAATTAATCTTTTTGACTTTAATGACCACATGTTCTGATGGAAATTGTAGCCTGTAGAGGCCACTGCTGGGCCTCCAGACTAATCTCCCTGAGCTGTAATCTTGTCATGACAAATTTTCTTTCATTCCAGAAGCTTGTACCCAGTGAATTGGTAGAAAAGAAAATTGAACAGCAATACAGGGTGTCATTTAAGAAACTAATTACCAAACGGTACACAATGCAATAGAACCCAACATCTGCAGCTGTGTAATTCCCTTCCACTTTTGTCAACTAACAAAAAGTCGAAGATTAGTATTTATTGTAACCTGAAAAATGGATTTGTAATATTTTCATTAGAAAAAGTATAGTTTTACAAAGTCTCCATAAGCATATTAACCAGAAACAAATCTAGATGTTAAAGAAAATACTGATGTAACGGAAGGAAAGAATAACGCAAAATTGATGGTGTCAGTGTACCAGTACAGGGGTGTAAGAGTCCCCAACCACTGGGCCGGGGCTGGGTGAATTGGTGCTGGGCCGCAGAGAAATGATTCCTTTGGCCCCATCTAACTATTACTTACACTTGATTCATACCCATAAAAAAAACCAAAACAAAAAAAAATGTAACAAATAGAATGGTTAGGATTCCATGATCAATAATGCAGATAACAAAGCAATAACGCTCAGAATGATGCAGAGTCATTGACAAAAGATTCTAACTTTTATACCAGTCTGGTGGCAGGAAGTTATTGATTGTGTGCACTTGAGAAATCCTTGTTGTGCCCATGCACAGTTAATTCTGATGGGATGATTTTATAGCTAAGAAAATATTTCAGAACTCCGGAAATGTATTTTATTAAGGGATATTTATCTGCCAAAATTTATCTGACCAGTAGATAGTATGAGACATTGAAACTTACTGACTATACTTTGATGCATTTTCATTAAAAGTTTATTTCAGCTTTTAAAAAGCTTAACGGTGTTATTGTACAATATATGAGTTACATCTGTATTAGTGAGGTTGAATGGATGCAGTATAAGCACAATGACATTTGCCAAAGACACAGACATGCAGGATAAACTCTAAGGAAGTGCCCCTAGTGAACATAATGATTACTTATTGGACACTTGGCTGAAACGGCGCTACTGTAGAACAGATCAATGCAGAATGATCTTTAAGAGACTAGACTTTCTGTCACAGCTCAGGGGAAAATAGGGGGAAAGAGAGAGGGGAGGAGAAGGAAAAATCATGGGGAGCATGCTGATCTCACCTGTCATGTTGCAGTACACCTGGGTGGGCCCCAGGGGACCACTCCCATCTGGATCAATGGAGTAAAAACCTGAAGAGCTGCCAATCAGCTTGTATGCCTCGCAGGAGGCCTCGTAGATGGCTGCAGGAAACACAGGAGAGGAGGAAGAAATCAGGGACTGTTCCAGGAATAAGTTCACACCGTGATGTCTTTGTTCCACACGAGTAATGTCATTTTACACATACAGTACTTTCATGAGATGGGACATGTGAGTACC
>JAFBJS010003522.1:0-12673 GCA_016785265.1 Paraplagusia blochii | reverse complement strand
CGTGCGACAGCCACACTGGTTGTTTTTTTATGCTGCTGACTGGATGACCTCTGTTTTTTCCTGGATTGTGTTAATAAAGTACCATATTTAAAATCTAAAAATCTATCGATCCATCTATCTATCTATCAATCCATCTATCGATCCATCTATCTATCCATCTATCTATCTATCAATGTGTACCATGTTTAATAATTTGACTTGTTGTCAATCTTGACCTTGCTGATGAAAGTGTCTTGGATTCTGTTCTTTCCTGGATTGTGTTAATAAAGTACCATATTAAAATCTAAATCTAAAAATATAGTAAAAACTAGAAACTTACTATTGGTTATCTATCTATCCATCCATCCATCCATCCATCCATCCATCCATCCATCCATCCATCCATCCATCCATCCATCCATCCATCCATCCATCCATCCATCCATCTATCTATCTAGTATTGATAGATCTATCTAGTACAGACTATCTATCTAGTGCAGATATATTTTTCTCACCTTTGGAACTGTTATATAATAAAATTAAAAGAATATTTAATAATTCGTATACAGAAATCATTTTCCTCAAATGAAAAAAAAAAACATGTTTACTGTTCCGCTGGTTCTTATTTGTGCTGTCAGAACCTAAAAAAAAAAAAAAAAAATCTATCTATCTATCTATCTATCTATCTATCTATCTATCTATCTATATAGATAGATAGATCTATCTAGTATAGATATACTATGTAGTATAAATAGACTACATAGTATAGATAGATAGATCTATCCAGTGTTGATAGATCTATGTAGTATAGACTATCTATCTACTATAGATATATTTTTCTCACCTTTGGAACTGTTATATAATAAAATTTAAGAAACAAATTTAATAATTCGTATAAATTTAATAATTCGTATAAATAGAAATAATTTTTCCCCAAATGAAAAAAAAAAACAAAACATGTTTACTGTCCCGCTGGTTCTTATTTGTGCTGTTAGAACCCAACTGCAAATAAAAAATGATTTGCTGTAAACCCACATTCTACAAGGCCACCTTTAAAAAAAAAATCCCTTAACAACTCTGCAGCATCTCATGCTGTGCCCTTGTCTCAGTATGACAGAGCCAACATAAAGTGCTGTTTGTCAAAAAAATAAAAGCGTAACTGTCACCTTCAGACAACAATGGCCATAACGGGAATTTACCACGATGGGCTCCCCGCGCTGGGGAAAAAAAATATTTATTAAAATATGTTTTTTTTTTTTTTTTTTTTTTAGCCACACTTTTCTGATTAATAGTCCCTTCCTGGACCCTCCTCCAGTTTCACATAATTGCCAGCCTTTGGAGCGTGCATCTATAATTTCATACACTTTCATCTCTCACCTATTAACTGCAGCGGAGCGGGGCCCAGCCGCAACACAGATAAGGTTGCACCCACTGCTTTAATTACCATCAAGCTATTTTTCTTCCTTGTATTCATGAGTGGCCTTATAGGTCATGAAATTACAGTAGCAACACCTAAGTACACGTCGGCCGCAAATTAAGCCGCAAGATTTAATTACACAAAAGGGTAAAAATAGATGAATAAATGAATTTAAATGAATTAACATTGAAGAAGTAAATTTTCTTTCATGTAATGCAGTTGTAAATATGCAGATGAAGTGAAGAAAAGGGAAGAAAAAGACCTCACATGACATGATCTGGCCTTGTGACATATGATAACAGGAAAACAAGAGAAGAGAACAACAGGAAGTGAACAGGATGTTGTTGATACTGTTTGCATGTGGTAAAAAATTAGTACATTGCTCCAAAAAAGTATGAATAATTGATGTCATTTGGAATGGTTTTCCATTTAGTGAATTAAGATAAAAGTGCAGAAGGCACAAATACATATGGAACTGTATAATGAATTTATAAATCGTTAACAGTTCCCTCCTCCCTTGTAATCCACTGAGGTTTACATGGTTATCAGTGGGCTGCCCGATGTCCATTTTGGTGAAAGGTTAAATGCAGAGGTTGAATTTTGCGTGGATGATTTTAAGTGTCACAATGACAAATAATGACTTTCTATCCTTTAACAAACAGAAAAAAAGTTATATTATAGTATTTATATTATAGTTTTGTCAAAAAAATAATGTAAATAAAAACTGGTGAAATGATATGAAATCATATATCACCATTTATATATGTATGTCTATATGTGTGGTGATACACATATACACATACATATGTAAATGGTCCAGGGCAGAGCTGGAAGAGAGAGTTAAGAGATTCTCTAGGAGAGACAAGGATCAGGAATGAGGCCATTAGAGGGACAACACAGACAGGAAGGTTTGGTGAAAAAGCTAGAGAAGCCAGATTGAGATGGTTTGGACATGTTCAGAGGAGGGACAGTGGATACATAGGTAGAAGAATGATCCTTGAGATGGAGCTACCAGGTAGGAGACAAAGAGAATATTGATGAATGCAGTGAGGGAGGACATGGAGGTAGTTGGAGTCAGAGTAGAAGAGGGAAGAAGATGTGTATTGCCAGACTCATGTTCCCAAAAAAACTCCCAAACATAAGGTTGTAACAAAAAAAAGAGCACTGATTTATTTATTTAAATTATTTTAAATAAATGTAGAACAAAACCTTTGTAAACATTTCCCATTATTAATTAAATGTGCTTTGAGAAAATCATGTTGTTGTGTGAATATATGAAGCCGGGGGATTTTAGTTTTTGAATAACATTGTTTTTACAACATGTAATATTTTCATTAACATTCTGACACTAAAGCAGAGGAAGTGAATCTCTCCACGTCTTGCGGTAAAGTCTGTAGAGACAATTATTGATTTTAGCTCCAAGAAGCATTGGGAGCTGCTGGTTTACTGCGCATTCATTTAGTAAAATTATGTCGATGAGGTTCAAATCAATATCAGCCTACTGTTAAATTCAGCCGTCAACCCACTCAGTGTGTGTGCTGATGTAAAAATACGTAGTGTTTTTTGTATATAGTGTTGTGTTATAGTATTGTGTAAACACCACACCAACCAGTCTTTAAAATAAGACTAAAATAAAATAAAAATAAAAAGTGACAGAACAAAGTCTAAATTCCAATATCTTGTCATCCTTCAATAATGTGTCAACAGTAACAGCTGATGGTGGCCGACTGGCAAAAACTGGGCACTGTTTTTCTTATGGATGCATATGTATATTTTTAATCTTTACCCTTTAGTAAATGTCAAATCGGTCGTATAACACGTCACTTTGAAATATCTCTGTCTTATTAACACTTAATGAATGAGGCCTTTCTTTATTTTATTTATCTTGATAAAAAGCAAAACGACAGAGCTATTAGCAGACAAACAGCCCTGATGAACCATCTGTGCTCTGTCTGCCCATTATTAAACAACGCACAACCAAAGACAGCAGCTTGCTAATGTATACACTAGACAAAGCTACATTTGAAGAAGAAGAGGGAAGGAGCTACTGTATTCATAGCACAGCACACTAAAAAACACAGCTAAAAAAAAAAAAAGTGAGTGTTCCACAGTAGCAGTGATTAATGAACGCTCCATTTGCAACCTAAAATAAAAAAAAAAGAGAGACAATGTAAAAAAAAAAAAAAAACTCTGCTAGAACAGCATTCATAAAAAGCTAAAATTAACATTTTAATTTTTTTGTCGTATACATACTGTATGTGTGGTGCTGTAAAATGACTAAAAGCTTCTTAATGACATCAGTCCTCAACTGTGGTCTGAGGCCATCATTAAATTTTATAATCAGCTCTGGTGGACAGACCGCAGTCAGAAAGAGACAGAATAACTGAAAATACATAAGCTAATCTCACTAATACCTCGCTGATAGTAGAAGCATGGTTAAATCCCAGATGGCCTCTTGGTCTCTGATTAAAGAAGTCTGTTCATTTGGGACCTTCAAAGCCTGTAGCAGTGGACCGACTTGACACCAAAGTCAGCCGTCAAACTCAATCAACGTAAACTATGTCACAACTAAGAGTTCTTCAAGGATCAAAAGGAGACTCACTTTACTACCATCCCTCGAAAGAACCCTTTTCCAGAGAAAGTATATATTCACAGGCAGCTTAAAAATATTTTAGAGAGGTAATTGTTGTTTGTTCATATAAAAGCATCTGTGCCTGCTCAAAGCGAAATTAGCTTTTTTACACTCCTGTAGAGACCCTATAATAAAACAGCAAAAAGCAAAGACCTATTTACCTGCCTAAACCATTTTACAGCAAAGAGAGACTTTTTTGTCAATAAAAATTATATTAAGGTTTAAGCAACTTATAATATACCAACTCAGTTACCTAGTTATTCTCATGCCTTATATCAGGGGTTTCCATTCTTTGTTGTTGTGAGCTACATATATCAGTGGAGGGCTGTGCATTTCAACCGTAGACCTTCAGTGACATGGAAGTTTTGTGATGTCAAATTAATATGCCGCATAATATCATTAGTATGACAACAGAACTTGAGGATCCAGACATACGAATTATATCACCCTTTAATATAGGCTAATCCTTCTATGTAGAGCCAGCTAGAAGGCTCTGAGGTCACCATCTTGCGTGATGATTGGTCTGAGCATTTTTGATAGTGAAGGTTGTAGCAGATGTCATGGAACTAGACAACACTAGCAAATGTAAAAACCCTTAATATAAGTATATAAATATATATATATATAATACAATTTTATTATTCCAAAATATTTATATAATTATGAATAAATGTGTTTTTCTGAGTATGTTCAGGTCAGCAGAGAAGGCTTTGCTGGCCCTCGCGGACCATATATATATATATATATATATATATATATATATGCAGTGGTGGTCCGTGTGTGTATATATAACAGCTATAATTTTACACCAGTAAAATTGCATGCATAATACTGCTAAAGAATTAAAAAAAGAGGAACCGGTCTCATTCAGTTGTCCTGTCATGACGCTTTAACCACTAACTCCACTGTTCTGCATGGCAGTGCTGCTGTGTTTGCATACCCTCCGACAGCAAACAATCTGGCCTTGGAAAAAGGTGGTTTGAACAGGGACAGAGATGTCGATTTTCCTCAGAGCAAACACGAGGTGCAAAAGGAAAAAAAAAAAAAAAATCAGCCTGCACGTTTGTCTCGTGCGTTTTAAATGTTCTCCAAGCTTCACAACGACATCCACAGAGCTCCTGAGGTCTGACGAATCCTGGTCGTGGGCCCCACAGCTGTGCTGGGTAATGAGCGGCGCACAGGACAGTGGGGAAGCAGCTTGTTAGCATAGCCTTCTGCCAGGGAAGGTGTTAGCAAGTTTCTGTTGCAATTTAATTGGATGATCCTGTCAGTGTGTTTGTCTCTGTAGGACAAGATGTCAGTGACTTCCAGGGTGGCGCTGTACACAACACACTGCCATCCACAAATTAACCACGTGAGCATGAGTAAATCTGCTGCCAACTCAGATAATGTTCTTTCAATTTTTTTTTTTTTTAATGCATTGTGGGGTATTTTTTTTTATCTCAGCATGAAACAGCTCTGTCTATCCTACATAGAACGAAGTGCAGGGTCCTGATCTGACAATTTTCTGTTTAAACTGTGAGTGAGACATACTCAGGGCTGTTACCTGTCTCTTATATTGCAGGTGTCAAACTGAATCTCATTATAATTTCCCAGCATTCCTTGCTGCACGTGGCTGAGATTCACCGGCTGACCGTTGATGAAGATGAGCCGCATGCAACCCTGGAAGGTTGCGGTGCGAACTTGGCATTCGATTTTGGGACAGCCTGCAGGAAAAACGACACGTGGAATTATTATAATTACTTACAATATTATTGATAAGCCAGTCAGGCATATCAAGAAACCAAAATATAAGGGATTATATCAAAGATATAATTGTTAGATCAAAACACAATGAAAAATTAAGAAACTTTAAAGCTTGAAATTAATCTATAAAGTTCCTTGCTGAATGATCAGACACATTCTTGGAAACGTCACATTTACAAAAGTAAAAATCTTCCTCAAGACACAATAATAATGCAAAGAAAACCTTTATCTATAAGTTCTTGACTGTTTAGGTCAGGCATGGGCAAACTTAGGCCCGTGGGCCATATGTGGCCCATCTAGCTAAGTAATCTGGCCCGCTAAACAACTCCAAATTATGTAATTGGTTTTGTATTTTGATTATATTTCTATATTTTCTGCTGTACCTACTATATATTTCTGGCATGGCAAACTTGTTGGCAGCCCTTGAACAGAGGAACTCAATACATATGCACTTCAATAAAGGTAAACAGCTAAATATATATTTTTATAACTCTGTAATAAGACCACATAGAGGTACTTTGTGTAAAAAAAAAAAAAAAAAATCTGTCAGTCTAAATATGTGGTTGGCCAGCATGACTTTTTCAGACCAATGTCAAATATCTAATATCAGATTATGACATATCTATTCTGACTGCTGTCAATATTCTCCCCCACTGTTTGTTTGGTTGTATTTCTATGGCGTATCATAAAACAAAATAAAAAAAAAAACACTGACTGGAGACATTTCAGCCTGCAAAAAAAAACAAAAAACATTTTAGTTTGTCAGGATTGATTACTACATAATGGTATCTTCTTCTATTTCTTTCAGGGGTTGCCACAGCGAGTTAACAATTTCCACCCCCCTCGTCCTCTGTATCCTCAACTTTTACTCAAACTACCTCCATGTCCTCCCTCACTCCATCCATCTCTAGCATTCTTCTACCAATATAACCACTGCCCTTTGTCTGAACATGTCAACATGGTATGTTGTATGATTTTCAAGGATTTACAATAAGTGAATAAATGCTGCTCAATATTCCTACAATCACAATAACGTTTCTTCTATTTTAGATTTTTGCTCTCAAACTAGCGTTTCAGTCATATTGAATAATATTTTACATTTACATCGTCTTATTTGGTTGCAGAAAACCTCATGTTGTCCTGCTTTGATAAATGCTTTGGGGTTTAGAACCTCTACACATTTATCAAAATAATTCAAAAATAACTTTTCACACTCATTTTAAACCAGATTACATTTGCAAGAAACACAATGTTGTCAAACAAGTCTATGTATTTCCTTGACATGTCTCTTGCACCCGGTTACAATAGTAAAGTCTGATTCTCATGCACTGGATTCCACTCACCTCCAAAGTAGAAGTTGCTTCTTGCGTCCACCTGTTCCCAGAGGTCAGTGGTGGAGCACAGCTCTCCGTCCACTGTCAAAGTGATCTGTAGGTTCCTGCTTTCCAGGTTCACCGAGTGCCACAGTCCGTCATTGAGTCTGAGGCCTGCAGAGGAACAATTCACATTTGCCTCAGTCAACGGTGTTTAAAGAGTGTTTTTTTTTTAGTCACGAAGCCCGAGGCTGTGAAGAATCTCTGCCTTGGTTCCTGATTCATCCCAGTGTGACAGACTCATTGTGGTTGGAGTTTTTACAGCAGCCGCCAGTGTTTCCTGATATAACTGCGAGTGTTGCTGTTGCACTACGAAGAGTTAGACATTTGACGATGAATTTTTCCCTCTGTTTGCATTTAATTACAGATATACTCCTGGAACCATATTTTTTTTTTGTTTCTTTTTCTTTCAATTCTTGACGACTCTGCCGCCAAATCCGTCGTTCTTGTCTTCCGGCGAATTTGCCTCCTGCATTCAGAGTTTGTTTTTGTCACATTGACACAGCTCAAGCAAACCCCCTCCATCTTCCGGTTCCATTACTAATTTGTGCTCCATATTTTATCTCTAACATTAACTTCGGGTGTAAATGAGACTGTGTGACACCGGTGCCACGATCATGTTGTTTATTAATTAGTGTTAACACGCCGTGCTCTGCAGGTCACATTAATGCAGTTGTTTTATGACGCAGTGTCAGACGACTTCCAATGTTTGAATGCAAGAAAGTTAACAAATTGCGTTATTGCAGGTGTTTCATGATTGACAAGGATGAAGGTGTTGATGTATTTTGTTTATAACTTATATTTAGGCATCACTGTCTGGATTAAAGCATTTTTTTTTTTTATCTTCATCATAATAAGTGTTAAAATCGAGGATATGGGAACCAAATTTGATACAGTAAGTGATTTAGGAAGGAAAAAGGAAAGGAAGGCAAACTCCTTGTCATTGTGACATTGTGATCCACACCACAGCACAAAAATAAATTTGACTTTTGTATTTAACCCATCACTAAAGTAAACAGTGGGCAGCTTTGAGCCTCGGGGAGCTGTGAGTGGGGACTGTGCCATGCTCAGTGGTCCGCAGTGAGGGGATGTGAACCAGGGACCTTGCAGACCCAATTCCGCTTTCTTAACCATTAGGCCACCAAGTGCCCCATTTAGTACGGCCGGTCGGAGCTTAAGCAGCAAGTTTTAACCTGATTAACAAGCAATACGTTATGATAATAATAATTGTTACTTGAATAAATAATTATTGCTGGACATTTTATTAAAACACTAAATGACCAGAATAATCGAATGGGTGAATACCAGCTGTGCTTCAAATAATAGATACTAAAAGGAAAACATAATTTTTTTTTGCATTTTGATTTTGCTCTACTGATATTTTTCTGGTATTTATTCAAATGTGTCCTCTTTTAACTAATTTCTTTCCTTTCCTTCCAACATCTCTTTGACAAAGAGCCCATGTTATTATGGCCTTGCTTCTATGTTGAATAACCTAATATTTTCATATCAAAAAGAAAAAAATCTTCACATCTCAATCTGAGATGAGATTTTCTGATATAAAAGAAAATGAGGACGACTCTGCACCACATTGCTGCATCTACACCCAGTGAGATGAGACAGAAATCACATCCACCTCCACATTGCTCTGTGATATGCATTAGCATGAGAACCAGGTGACTGGACAGCCTGCAGTGATGCACTATGGGAGTGATTTTATTCTGAAATCAGGTGTTTCTCTTCCCTGGGGAGGAACTGAAGGAAAAGTTGAGATTTTCCACACAGTCCACTGCTGCCTGTCGCTTACAGCAGAACCTTTTATCCCCCAAGACTGTGTAAGTGCCTTGGGCATTTTACTCTTCACACCGTTGACTATTTGGCGGAATAAACAGTGTAGCCGCGAGGGACTGCTGCTGAGCATCTGTGGGAGTTCCCTTCTACCCCCCCATTCCAACTCATATCACTATACTCACTATATATCATGATCTCCTTTCTTCCCAGCTGCTCACTGAGCTTCGAGTGTCGCAGCACTATCTTGGAACTCAAGTCTTTCCTGTCAAACCAGTGATCTGGCAGAGATACAACGAACCCCTTGTGAGGAACTGAACTTTTTTTTTTTCTTTTACTTTTTCTTTTGCTTCTTCATCTATATTAGCAGACAATGTTCAGCTCCGACTGATGCCTCCCAGAAATAACATGTGTAATAACGTCTGCCATTCCTGCAACGTGAACCTGCAGACGAGAATTTGCCCCGAGTCAGTAAATGCAGTGTAAGCTTAAAAGCAAACAAAAGCTTATTTTGGATGCCTTTTTTCTGCACTGTGTGCAACTCCAGGTTAAGGAAACCAAAGACAAAATAAAGAGTGAAAATATAGCTCCATCTTGTCGTTTGAGATAAGATCTGGAAAACAATTGGAGAAACAGATCAATATTCTTAACGCACAAATGCTTGGGTGTGTTTAGTATTTCTTTTACAATTTTGTTCATCTTCTTCTTCTTCTTTTCCTTTCAGCTTTTGTCCCTTTTCTCAGAGGTTGTCACAGTGAGTCAACAATTTCCATCTCACCCTGTCCTCTGTATCCTCAACTCTAACCCCAACTAACCTCCATGTCCTTTCTCACTGCATCTCTCTTTGGTTGAACCATCTCTACCCTTCTTCTATATTGATAGTCTCCACCGTCCTTCCTCTGAATATGTCCAAACCATCTTAATCTGGCTTCTCTCGCTTTTTCTCCAGACCTTCCTGTCTGTGTTGTCCTTCTAATCACCTCATTCGTGATCCTTCCCATCCTTGTCTCTGCTAAAGAGAATCTTAGCATCTTAAACTCCTCCACCTCCAGCTCTCTCTCCTGTCTTCTACCTATTCCTAGTGTCTCTAATCAATCCATCATGGCTGGTCTCACAACTGCCCTGTAAACCTTTCCCTTTGCCTTAGCTGACTCTCTTCTAACACATTCTATAATATATTTTATAATATCTTCATATTTTGTTCATCTGATGCAGTTATTTGACTTAACTTTAAAGTAAACTGTCTAAGTCTGTAGTCCATTTTTTTTAGAATGCAGCCCAGCTACTGTATACTACTTAAATATTGTCCTGCCAATATTCCATATTTTTGGAAGAAATAGTTTCCAACTATTTTATTCTTCATTGTATACCACTCACTCCTCTGCACCAAGTCTGTGTTCTTTCCTAATAAATTACCGGCTGTGTCTATTTTTCTGCTGTCACTAAGTCTGGGTTTGTTATTTCTTCCACTCCACCGTTTGGAATAGAAAACCTGACTTGAGAAATACAAAGAGGGAAATCAAAACAAAACTCAACAAAAATTGCCTTCATTCTGGTTGCTGAAATTGGTTTTGACTCTAGCCTTTTGTGGAGCGAGCAGTTTACAAAGTTACATAAACTTGCATTACTCAAGAAGCAGAGAAAACCATAGCAACATTTCAAGCTCAACGTCAGTAACCTGGGGTTGCTATCTGGAGAACCACCGTTTGATCCAACCTGCTTTTGATTACCTTTTCTATAAATATTAAAATTATTAAGCTGTAAACTGGAGAGACATCATATCTCAGCTGTCACTTCAGACTTAATACAACCTCAATTCTGCTCGGCGTGCTCTAACGATGAAGCAGCAGTAAGGCCAGTTTTCTTGGCTCTGATCTTTCGGTTAATGGTCTGCTACAGCTTTTGTAGAGGTGATTTTTCTGTATTTCACACCACTCTCTCAGACTGGTGTCATTTTAACACCTGGCAGAAACTAGGGAATTGAACCTCCCTGGTGCTAAGGCTGTGTGTGGTGCAAAACCCTCGCAGAGGACGGGTCTGTGTTCCACGCAGCTATTTTAAGGTAGAATCACAAGGATGCAGCTTTGAAATGATAAACATCCTCATCATTGGTTCCTGAATTTGTTAGGGATGCTAAAATATTATTAAGGTCAAAATACAGTAAACTCTGCCTATCATTGTGAAGCAGAATTCACAATGCATTGGATTGTTCACGCACCAATTGTTAGGTGCGTGAGCTGCGTTAAGACCAGGCCTGGGCAATTATTTTGAGATTTTCAGATTCTTTAGACCATCTATTGGAAAAATGCTGGTTTTGCAGAGAAAAGGCAGAACGGCAATGATAATATAAATTAAAAGTATAATTTGGTGAAGTTGGGCAGGCCGCTTATGGCCCCCGGGCCTTAATTTGCTCAGGTCTGTTTTGGACCGTCATGAGAAAGATAAGTTTTACCCTACTGACGATGTGTTGTTGCGATAGTCGTCGCAATAGCAATTCAACAAAGTGAAGACAAAACTAAACAACAGTAAACGCATGGGTTGTTGCAATAATTGTAATTTTACAAATTAAAAGTCGAACATTTCTTAAAATGACTAAATTTGGGGCTAAGATACACGTTTAATCCATCCTATAGTCAATTCCATAACATAATTAAAAGAAATCCTTACCATTTGAATATATATATATATATATATATGGAGGGAGAGAGAGAGATTGATAATATAAAATAATAATAATTAAGACAACATTTAAGCACTTAGGTGAAAGAGAAAAAACAAAAGAAACAAAATAACCTGGATGAGCTATTGTAACTAAACATTACCACCCATTATGGAGATGATCTTGTAATAGTTGCAGACTTGGAACACGAATGTCGAGGTGCTTATATATACGGGGTCTACAGTATTTAAATGTCATATATATATATAATGTGTATACATATAGGTAGGAGACAAAGAGGAGATTTATGGATGCAGTGAGGGAGGACATGGAGCTGGTTGGAGTTAGAGTAGAAGATGCCTGAAACAGGGAGAAGAAGTTTACATACATATATACACACACACACACACACACACACACACACACACACACACTATTATGCCTGAACCCTTTAGTTGAAATAACTTGATTTGCCTCCTTAGGGCAATTTCATGGAAAGGTTCTGAACGGAAATATTTGGCAGGAAAAATAACAAAATAGATGAAGATTGAGAGTAGGTGGAAGCACCCATTAACATTTCACATCCTATTCAATATAAAGGCAAGTGACATTGAGTTTAAATGACCGTTATGAGTACCTGCAGTGAAACCATGAGGCTACTGTGCAATAAAATGCAAGGGTTTTGTCAGTCAGCTTCTCTGTCTGTGTCCATGTCCCATGGTTCCACTCTAGTAGTACATTAAAAAGTGCACATGTAAACTTGCAGTACTGAAGCGATGTCCAGGTCAAGGGCCACAGAATGAATCCATACTTATACCTCCCCACAGGTTGTTTATGTTTGAATAGATTAATACATTTTTGAATAAGCCATGAGAAGCTAGTTTGTCATATTCGTGTTGATTTGTTAATAATAATATTAATGCCTTAACTCTATCAAGCTAAAGTCACAACATATTTAAGTTTTAATTATCATTATTATGGGATATGTTATTAAAAACAACAATTAAACATCATAATTTTCTTGTTTTTTTTTTCATGCATAAATAAGTGTATGCATGTCTGTGTGTTTGCATGAACCC
>JAFBJS010003516.1:11622-26457 GCA_016785265.1 Paraplagusia blochii | reverse complement strand
TCCTGTCCATCCTTGTCTCTCCTAAAGAGAACCTCAGCATCTTGAGCTCCTCCACCTCCAGCTCTACCTCCTGTCTTCTGTCTATTCCTAGTGTCTGTTACCTATAATTTTAGTGGGAATATACATTGCTGAAATGTCTCTTGTCTTATGCCATCACATATCCTGTTGTATTTTCTGTAGTTTATTTGAAGGGTGTTGCTATTCGGGTGCTATTGTTGTCTGGAGGAGGCCAAACAAAATTTGCAAACCTCTGTCAAACAAAAAAGACTTCCTTCTTCCAAGAGAAATCTGGGTGTTGAACTATCTTTGGAATACGCAGTGTGTTTTTTTTCGGGTCTTCTTACTGAAATGTGTGCTAATTGTGTCTCAGCAGCAGGTTCTAAACAATGGCACGGGGCCCAGAATATGACATGTTGCATGACATGAAACGACGTATTGAATACTGTGAAATTAGCCACACTACCTATTTTAATCTGGTTTAGCCCAACTGACTTTGCCAAGCTGAACTCTGCTCGACTGCAGCTGTGTGCCAGACGTATTCCTCCTGTCACATTATTTTTGCTACTCCTTCAGCCTTGGGTCACGAAAGTTGAGGACAGACTTTTTAGTCTGGAGAGGTATTCTAAGGTGACCAACCACAGTGTGTTTCTGCAGCTGAGAACACACAGGTTGTCAGGGGTGGTATATAAGGCAATGACGCTTCTGCCTAGATTTTCTCCAGTGATTAAATGCCTTGTCATTGTTAAGGCTGATTATACTTCAAAAAGGTTGGTCAATATATGAGACAATCTCCATCGCTTGTCCTGGACTGGGTAACAGCAGTAGTCTCCACAACGGACTTGGGTTTGCAAGGCCCCCAGTTCCCCCCATTTGGCATACCGCCAAGTTACCGCTGATGTACCCTGAGTATGGTCCCCCTAAACTGCTCCCCGGGCGCTGGCTCAGCCAGCAGCCCCCTGCTCTCTACGGTGATGGGTTAAATGCAGAGGCATAATTTCCCAAGGGATACTCCCTAGAGATTAATATAGTTCTAATTATTATTATTATTATTAACTGCCACACAAATCACATTGGACCACACCTGGAGCCTTCTCGTTGACGTCAACGACGTCTGGATGGTGCTAAACTCAAAGCACCTCAGTGGTAATCTGGCTGGTGGATTAGAACTTGGAGCCTTGTGGGCCCAAGTCTGCTTCCTTAACCACTAGGCAACCACTGCAAAAATGCAACTCACTTTTACATATTTGATTTAGTCAAAGAGAATCCAATGATGTCACTTTAGTTATGATAATGTAGATGTCTCTGTAGGCCTGGATTGCTGGGGGGAACTCCCATGGTGCACTGACAACTATCTTTCTTGCTCGTTGGCAGCAGTCTGACCAACGACACCAAGACTTCCATCTCCCAAGACCAAGTTGACCAGGGGTTGGGCAGTCAGAGTCCCTCCTAGGACCACCACCCAAATGTCACTGTTCTTTCCTGCAGGTGGTGAAGTAGGACCACCACCACTGCAAGGTGCCAACCACCCCAACCACGATTCGATCTAGCCCAGGAGGTGAACCCTGGATATGGTGGAACCAATGACATTTTGTGATCCATCCATTCATTTTCATCCGCGTATCCATTAGCAGGCCAAGGTGGGAGCAGTCTCCAAAAACTGCCACCCAAATCACATTGCACCATACCCTACCTTCCAGCAGGTGGTCAGCCAACTGTTGTGACCGGAATTCGGACTTGCCTAGGAGGTGAATCCTGGAGTTTCGCACCACAGACAGAGACATTGCCTCTGGGCCAAAGAGAAGACACATTTTGTACTTTGTTCTGAAAACACCCTTGTTCCTTCTTACTCCAGTACGTTCTGCTTGTACTCACTCCCTCAGAGATACAGGACCTGATGCAGAGGTTTCTCCCTGTAAAAGGACTCTTTTCCCAATCTCACCAAAGTGCTTGCACAGGATGTATTGTTGATTTGAAATTTAGCAGTGTTGCTAAGCAACGGGAAATCTAATCTGCTGTCGGCCTGTAATTAATGCAGCTATGCACTTTGAGATGCAACAAATGAGAATCATTTTGGAAAAAGCCCAGTGGTGGTAGTGACAAAGAAGCTGAGTTTTAACCATGTTAATATAGTATTTTCACATATATTGTCAGGCTTGATCATTTGAGTTGTGTGCTATATATATTCTTCGTCTCCTTTCAGCTTGTCCCTTTTTATTCCAGTCGTTGCCACAGCAAGTCAACAATTTCCATCTCACCCTGTCCTCTGTATCCTCCACTCTGACTCCAACAAAGAGGAGATCCATCAATTTCCTTTTTGTCTCCCACCTGTTAGCTCCATCTCAAGGGTCATTCTTCCCTCCTCTGAACATGTCCAAACCATCTCAATCTGTCTTCTCCAGCTTTTATCTCCAAACCTTCCTGTCTGTGTTGTCCCTCTAATCACCTCATCCCTGATTCTGTCCATCCTTGTCTCTCCTAAAGAGAATCTCAGCATCTTTAACTCCTACACCTCCAGCTCTGTCTCCTGTCTTCTACCTATTCCTTTTGTCCCAAAAAGGTAAAACCTTTATACTATACTATACTATATACTACAATAAATAAGAGATTCATCTTCTTGTCCTTTCAACTTGTCCCATTTCTCAGGGGTTGCCACAGCAAGTCAACAATTTCCATCTCACCCTGTCCCTGTATTTTGCCAATATCGTCTAAACAATTAATTTTTCATTCCAATATCAACCGACACTGATATAGAGTAATATTGATTTACCTGCACAAACGACTTAAAGAGTAGGAGATCAATGTAATGAGCTGCAATGCTGCCACCAAGTGACTTTAATTTAAAATTGCAACAGTCTATCTCATAAAGAATATTAGGGTCATCGTCAACGATTCTTACAAATATTACATCACATGGCCAATATTATCGGACAATGCTACGTTTAAGTATTTGTTTGCTATACATCAGTGGTACCTGACCTTATTGCACCCTGGAATAGGTTAAAAGTCTGAATTTTTTTACGGCCCGGTCTTTACAGTTTGGCGGAGGAATACTACTAAATAGAATGATAGGATCGGCATAAAAAACGAGAATCTTAACGCATAATAATGAACGTTAAATCACTATCAACTTTATTAGCGCAAACCTTGTGACATTGCATGCATTTTTAAATGCAGAACTCTTGCCGCTAAAGCATTATTGTTCATGGGAACAACGTGTCGCAATATGTCCGTAATTTAATAGGACTCCTGGAATTATCTGGTAAAGTCCGCTCTCTTCTTTTTTTTAAGACATGGGTTCTTCTTTATTTTCACTGATTCTATTTCCCTGCGTGAGAAAACCCTCCAAAGATATTAGTTATGATTCATTTTATTGGGTTGTGGTTCCGATCATTTTGTATTACTGGCTGTAGCAGAACTTTTAGGAAGGTAGTGGATGTTCTAAAAGATGTGTGGGGCGCAAGACATGTCAACCACTTCTGGTGATTCCAAACCCTGGTTAGTGGTGATACAAAGCAAAATTCAACGGCTTTTGTGAGAAAATACCAAGACAACATTAATGTCCACATGTAGCAACATCCAATGAATGACTCACAACCAGTGAATGTAAACAATGCCGTCTTCCACATATATTGCCTTGTGACTCAGTATTTATCAACTTCACCCGTCGACTAGTTCTTTTGTGACATCATAATGATGCAAGATTAGATTTAGATTGATTTACACCCAAGGTTCAGGACAGACCTGGGCAAACTAAGGCGCGGGAGCCGGATCTGGCCCGTTTGGCGTTCTAATCCGGCCCGCCGAACTTGTCCAAATTATACTATTAATTTATATTATTGTTATCTTTCCACCTTTTTCCCTGCAAAGTCAGCATCCCCCCATTAGATAGTCTAAAGAGGCTACAAGCATTTTGCCTTTATTCAATACTTTACTCATTATTTGTCTTAGTTCATGCATATACGCAATCTTCCTGATCCTGATCTGGCCTCGAGACAAATTTTAGTACCACATTTGACCCACAAGTCGAAATAATTGCCTAGGTCTGGTTTAGAAAAGCCTGAATTGAGGAACCGAAATGTCGAACAGTGTCTTTCAACCACTTTGTTCTAGTGTTCTGTCAGATATTGTCATATGGACCTTGGGGAACTTTTACTTGTGATCCAAGTAGACTCTTCACTTGTGAAGAAGAACATACAGTGTCCAGTGACCACGTTTTTCTTCTTCTTTCAGCATGTCTCTTCTTCAGGGTTTTCCAAAGTTAATCATCATATTTCCATCTCACCCTGTCCTCTCCATCTTCTACTTTGACTCCAACTGCCTCCATGTCCTCCCTCACTGCATCCATCAATCTCCTCATTGTCTCCTACCTGGTAGCTCCATCTCTATGATCATTCTTCTACCACTGTCCCTCCTCTGACACTGTCCAAACCATTTCAATATGCAGCTTTTTCTCCCAACCTTCCTGTCTGTGTTGTCCCTCTAATCACCTCATTCCTGATCCTGTCCATCCTTGTCTCTCCTAAAGAGAACCTCAGCATCTTTAACTCCTCCACCTCCAACTCAGTCTCCTGTCTTCTACCTATTCCTTGTGTCCCATAAAGGTAAAACATTTATACTATACTATACTATACTATACTATACTATACTATAATAAATAAGAGATTCGTCTTCTTCTCCTTTCAGCTTGTCCCATTTCTCAGGGGTTGCCACAGCAAGTCAACAATTTCAATCTCACCCTGTCCCCTGTATCTTCAACTTCAACCACCACCATGTCCTTCCTCACTGCATCCATCAATCTCCTCTTTGTCTCCTACCTGGTAGCTCCATCTCTAGGATCATTCTTCTACCAGTGTATCCACTGTCCCTCCTCTGACACTGTCCAAATCATCTCAATCTCTGTCTTTTTCTCCAAACCTTCCTGTCTGTGTTGTCCCTCTAATCACCTAATTCCTAATCCTGTCCATCCTTGTCTCTCCTAAAGAGAATCTCAACATCTTTAACTCCTCCACCTCCAGCTCTGTCTCCTGTATTCTGTCTATTCCTAGTGTCTCTAATCCATCCATCAAGGCTGGTCCCTGTTGATGAAACTGTGATTAGAATTAATTGATATTGTTAAAATAGGCCACAGAGTTGAGGATATTGTGTCTCAAGATTTTCCAAAGAAAAACTTTGCCTTGACTCTAAACGTTGAAAACACTGCTGTACAGTATGAGAGACGTAGGTGAATGTTCAAAACCTGAAACCTCTGGTGAAGAGACAGGTTTCGTTTCTAAGTCACACTCTCGCCCTTTGTTCCTTTCCTTCAGTGTCACTCACCACCTCATTGTAAAACCTCAACTTGGATTATTGCATGGTATAATCAGCACAGCTAATCTTATTGAGTGAAGTGCTACTGAGCAGGACACACACACACACACACACACACACACACACACACACCAGTATGTAGGCTTGAGGCACAGAGACAGACACATTGAGTGGCCATTAACTGGACTAACAGAAGGTCCTAGAGACATTCTTGTAACCAGACAACACTGGTTTTCAGTTGATTTTTAATATACCAATAGATTAGGTTCCATATTTTCACACCGCCCACAAGTCACTGTCAATTACACCTGTGGTTCCCAACCACTGGGCCGGGGACCAGTACCAGTCCGTGGGTGAATCGGTGCAGGGCCACAGAAAAATAATGTTTCCTTTTGTCCCCATCTGTCTATTACTTCCACTTGATCCATACCCATATCAACAAAAGAACTGACCAATAGAATGGCTAGGATTCCATCATCAATAATGCAACTATATTTGATTAGGAAATATTTTCTCAGTGAAGACAACAACAATAAACTCAAAATGATGCAGAGTCATTGATACAAGATTCTAACCTTGTGTACCGCTCTGGTAGGAGAAAATTATAGGCTGTGTGCACTTGAGAAATCCTTGTTGTGCCCATGCACAGTTAATTTGGGTAGGAAGATTTTATAGGTAGGAAAATATTTCATAACACCAGAAATTTAATTTTTTGGAGGAGTATTTATCTGGCACAATTTAACGATCCGTCCGTCAAAATAGTACGAGACATTTAATCGATCCGTGACGCAAAAAAGGTTGCGGAACACTGAACTACATCATTTGCCCCAGATGTAGTAGGCAGCATTCTTATCTTGGTTTTATATTTTTGGGTACAACATGTCTTGAATTCTTAGTCATAGAAGTTAATCCTGTTTGTGCCATGATGCAATGTTAATTCCATCAAGTTTTTTGTGTGTTTTCTTGTTATCTTATCATTGTTTATCAACAAAATACAGTTCTTACGCTAGTAAAACATACTTTAGAAAAAAACAATAAATCCTAAAAAAATTTGTTGTGTTGTAATCTAAGTCTCTGAGTAAAATGGAGTCCCTATCTCTTCCATGCCAAGACTTCTCAGACAATCCTACAAATATGTAAAACAAAACAACTCTTAATCAATCATTGTTACATTTGTTTAGCGCAGGTGTCGGCAAACTAAGGCCTGGGGGCCACATGCGGCCCGTTGAGCCTTTTAATGCGGCCCGCCATCCCTGTCCAAATTAAATCATTTATTTATATTATATTTAAACTTCCGACTTTTCCCTACAATGCCTGCATTTTCCCAGTAGATGACATAATAGGCTATTAGAAATTTTGTATTTTGGGTTTGATACATGACTTTTACTTACCATTTATCTTAGCTTACGCGAATGCTCCATCTCTCTGCTCTTGACTCGGCCCTGTGTCCAATTTTAGGAGAAATTGTGGCCCGCAGGTCAAAAAGTTTGCCCACCCCTGGTTTAGCGTAACAAAACTATAGACACGTCAGGATTTCGGATGACAAATTTATTATTGGACGTTATCAGTCTGATCTTGGTATAACTATATGTAATATCGTTGTTTTTTACTCTGATAATAAAAATTTAAGACAATGCCAGGGTTTGGCAAATTTGCTAAAATCGTCCTCGGGTATTGCTTACAGTTGTTTTTTGTGGGAAACTGACGTATATTGGTTGATATCGGAATAAGAAATTAAGTTTTCGGAGATTGGCAAGATTGGGTATCAGTAAATGTAAATATCTGACTTTCCTATTGCTTAGCTTAAGGCACAGATCAGCTTGACGCAAACAGATTATGACGTCATCATGCTAACGTTGCAGTTGTCACACGGGGTGTATTGATGTACCATCGGCAGCATGAGAGTCAGATGATCAAGGGAATTAGTTCAGAGCAGTGGTTCTCAATTGGTGGGTGCCAACCCAAAAGTGGGTCGCTGACCCATTCTGAATGGGTCGCAACCAGCTGGTCCAAAAAATGTGGGTCCCAGAGTGAGACCAGTTGGGGACCACTGGTTTAGAACAAATAGCCGATTTGCAAGGCTTCAGGTTCGAATCCACCACCTGCCAGGTGGCCACTGAGATACACTGGATTCCCACACAACTTCCAGTGGGCTCTCCACCTGTAGGTAAGCTCACGGTATGGTGCAGTGTTATTTGGGTGGCAGTGGTGGAGACTGCTGCCCCTGAGACCCGTAACAGATAAAACGAAGATGAAGAATTAATTAATAGTCCTAAAAAAATTTCTCGCCTGTTTTTCCCATTTTCTCAGCCCAACCCACGCTCCACACTTTGAGAACCACTGTGTTGACACTAAATGTTGCTGCTTATCCTGGTAAAGGCCTAAATCGGATTATTTAGACCAGATCTACTTGTTTCTCCCAACCATAGGTGATTAAACTCAATTTGTAAAAATCCCTCCATTAAAAAATGAGGTGCAAACCTATTTCCCTTCCTTTTCCTTTTCGCTGTCTCTCCTCAGCGGTGGACGCGTGCTGTCTCCTCTGGTCCCTGTTCAGTAATAAAATTCAATAGGATGTTTTTAAATAGAAGTGCAATCATCAGTTCCATCAGGATTCCCACCAAAAAAGAAAACAAGTGAAAAAGAGCTGCGACCGGCAGTCGGCTCCTGTGAGTTTAAGTAACCCTCCTTCAGTGATTTTATTCAGCCGTTGCCGTGGTGACTCCTGGAAAGCAGTCAGTCACATCAGTGCGGAGAGATAATTTGATTGTTCCAAACCTCTGGAGTGTTGCTTGTGTACAGGAAGAATGTTGCTTTATTGGCTGCGTGCGCTCCGGTCCGGTCACGGCCTCTCAGGTATGCAGCCTTGGACGGAAAACAGGAGACTGTCTGAAAAAGTTACTTGATCAGTTCCTACAAGTGTTTATTCTACTTTTATTTTGTTAGTCACAGGTAAAACAAGAAGATTTTTCAGAGGAAAAATGCAAGAAAAACATTTTGGAAAATGAACTTCTGCTAAAGGACACCAAGCACGCTATGATAACATGTCTAAAGTCTTATTGGCAACTGTGGTGTCTTAGCGGTTAAGGATGGAGACTTGAGTCTGCAAGGCTTGAGGTTCGAATCCACCAGGTTGCCAGTGAGTTGCTCTGATCATTAGGCTGAGACAATAAGCAAATCTAAAAAGCAAATTTTCTTTACTTAAGCCTGGTAAAATATTACTGTAACATGCAAATATTGGACGATTCCTTCTGTTTCCAGGTGTTTTCTCACAACGGCACATTCTAGTCCACAGAGTGGGGGTATTTTGAGGAGGAACTTCACTGTTCAATTTACAGAGAAAGAGCTAAAAAGGAAGAGTCATAAAAACCTGTTTTGAACACGCAGTGCCTTCCAATCACCACGCTTCAGCCACTTTGATTGTAACTTTGCCGGCTCTAGGCGTCAGTTTCAGATACAATGGAAGGAAATGCGTCACCGACTCACAGTAGCTAGAAACCCAGAAAATGGAACGAGCAAAAGCGAGAGAACGACAGAGTGGAGGAAATGTTGGAGCGTCGTCGGTGGAAGCACTGCAGAAATACCAGGGTCCACCGTCTGAGAAGAACTTAGGGGACTTCTGGGAAGGAACCAACACGTCAACACGGCCACCTGCAGCAGCACAAACATGGACCATGAAGGTTCACGTCATGTTGGACGCCTCGTTTCGGTGGTAAAACACAAATCTCCCCCTCCTCTTCATAACAACAAGGAAGCTGAGAAAAAGGAAATGTTGGTGACCTGACAAAAATGTTCAGGGTTCCTGTGCTGTAAATGTTGTTTTTGTTTTGTGTTTTCCTCCTTGTTGCTCCCAAACAGCTGGTTAGAACACAGTGGCAGTGAGGCAGAGCTTTGTGCTGCCCGGCTGTGGACACAATGGACGAGTTTATCTCAGTCTGTCAACACGGTTGTCACCATAATTCACGCACATGCTGCTCTTGGAGCAGGCTGAAAGCTGCCCTGCCTGGAATGTTAATGGGTTCTGGTTGAGGAACCAAGTCCTTCCTGCTGGCGTTTGACCTGAAGAACCATCAAGTCAACCTGTCCGTGCTGGACCCACTGAACCAAGGCGATCTGAGATAGGGGAAACACACGCATCACTTCCTGTTACTCACAGCATTTTTCCTTAGAAGTGGATGGAGTGTGAGAAAGGTCTCACCGTGTTACTGCGCATGGAAATTGACTCATTGTTACTTTAACTCATGACTCACCAATTCTTGAAAAATGTATGGATCTTAATACTGGAAGTAGAAAGCATCTGTTTACTAGGTGACACTAGTTAGTCACTGTTAACCGTTAACCTAAGGACTTTATCAAAGTGGGAAGTCATCGATTTTTAAGAACGATGGAACATTTACCGATGTGATACATTTGATTGTTGTCTGTTTCCCAACGGCGTTTAGATAATGATCCATGTGTTCTATGTATAAATCTATCTATATATAAATATATACATAAATATGTATAAATTTATTTGTATATGTAAATATATGTATATAAATCTATTTGTATATGTAAATATATGTATATACATCTATTTGTATATGTAAATATATATAAATATATTCATGTATGTATGTATATAAATATATACATATATGTATGTATTTAAATACATACATATATTTACACATTCAAATATATTTATACATATATAAATACATATGCATATATATAATATTCATACATATATACATATATTTGTTATTATTTTAACATATACACTGTATATATTTGTATATTTGGGAGGCATCATAGATGGATGGATATACTGTATATATACATACATATATACATATACGTATATATGTATATACAGTATATAGCTCATGTAATATATGTAATATATACATGAGCTTGTGTTCTATATAACATGTTCTATATAAAGGTCCATATATGTATATATAGATGCATTTATATGTATATATATATATATGCTATATATATATATTTTTTTTTTTTTTCCATAAGAGTTGGATAGTGGGGGTGTGTCTTGAAAGCATCATTAGCATACCAACATGTCACGGAAAATTTCTCCTTATCAACAATGTTTGCTAACTTTTTTGGGGGACTGTCGTGGTTTATATATAATTAAAAAGGGGCGGGGGTTAGGTTGCTTCAGCCATCTACGCCCATGTATTGTCCTGCTGCAAAATCTATGTATGAGACCTGTATATGTATTTATACATTTATCTAATGATGTTTGATTATTATTTTTTTCATTAGACATGTGTTTACGAACTGATTAAAGACGGAAGACACAAAAATTCAATAAAGTAAATTAATGTTTTAGATTAAATACTGGTTGAAAATTCCCACCTGCAAGTTAGAGCATTGTCAAAAGTATCAGGATAAATATTATACAGTACAAAGCCCTTATATTCTGGTAGGATTTGTAGTTATAGTGATTCATGGTCTTTATTGGAGCAAAGACATTTGGTTTTTTTGTTGAAGGTCTGTTAAAATACATCAAACATATAAAGGATCTGAAAAGGCTACAGACAAAGGCCAATACCACTGATGTAATTTCTCGTGTATTGATAAGTTTAGGCGGAGGTTCCAGATTCAATGTTCCCGAAAATCAACATTTATTCACGGACGTTGATACGGGCAAGACAGGCTGTAGCTTGGGACTTCGGCCACTAGGGGGCCGGGTCAAATATTTTTTTGCTGTAGGCATTGATAGGGTGGGGGCCCCAGCGATATCTTGCTAGGAGCCCCAAGAGACCCTAGCACCGCCCCTGCATTAAACATCAGAGATGGGAAAATATTTATAGTTTATTTTTCAATAAATCTTCAGTCTGGCCCAGGACCTAATGACAGTTTTTAATTGTGTTTCATTTGATGAGTGTAACGGTCCAACCTCACAACCCAACAGTCCAACACAACTGTGTGTAACTGTGAGGAGGGAAGAAGGGAAGGAGCAGCAGAAGCTGCGGTCGACTTGATCTTTCTGGAGTTGACTCCTCTGGTGCGTCCTTTCCTTCTGGCCTGATGGACGCCTAATGTGAGTGTGGACAAGTGGAAAATTTAATTAGTGTGCCAAGAGGGGTTTGTGTCACTTGGCATGACAACCCCCGCCCCTTTACAACACAACACACACACTCGTATGTACTGTATACGTGGCCATTTCTATTTATAAGAGTCCTGTTCAGACAGAGATCAGCAGTTAATGTTTAAACACAAAGGCTCAACAACATTTAGCAGATATTGTTTATTGAACTCTTGGGCTCAGTCACTCATATCCCCCGGGCACAAGGTTCCTGGGTCGAACAAGTCCCCGACTTCCACCATTTTATGGTTACGTTGCCATCTCCTATAAATCTATTAGAATCCATCAGGGTGGGTGGGTGGGTGGTTGGATGGATGGATGGATGGATGGATGGATGGATGGATCCGTGGGTGGGCAGAAGGACGGACAAACGGTAGGTAGGTAGGTAGATAGATAGATAGATAGATAGGTAGATAGGTAGGTAGGTAGATAGATGGAAAGGAATGTGAGGGTGGGTGGGTGGATGGATGGATGGATGGATAGGTAGGTAGGTAGGTAGGTAGGTAGGTAGGTAGGTAGGTAGGTAGGTAGGTAGGTAGGTAGATAGATAGATAGATAGATAGATTTTTTTTTAGATTTTAATATGGTACTTTATTAACACAATCCAGGAAAGAACAGAATCCAAGACACTTTCATCAGCAAGGTCAAGGCCATGCGTCGGCCGTTAACGGGAGCCAAAAACGGGCAAAAACAGGGTTTTGGGGGCGAAAAATAAAACAACGGTGGCGCGTAAACGACGCGTATAAGTTTACGAAGAGGATGGGGCTAAAATGTGTTAAAAATGTTTGGGGTTTTCATGTAAAAAAAACAAAATAAACAGGAGCACATAATTTTGCGACCTACTCCAGAAAGATCAAAGGATAGATCATATGGATAGATAGATAGATAGATAGATAGATTTTTTTTTTTTAGATTTTAAATATGGTACTTTATTAACACAATCCAGGAAAAAACAGAGGTCATCCAGTCAGCAGCATAAAAAAACAACCAGTGTGGCTGTCGCACGCTCTACTGACATGAGTCCAAGACACTTTCATCAACAAGGTCAAGATTGACAAGTCAAATTATTAAACATGGTACACAACAGATGTGATCCAACATCAGTACAAAGCAAACATAGATAGATAGATAGATAGATTGACCTTGGGGTGTATCCTTACAGCAGCAGCTAACAAGAGATAAATACATAAGTACACTAAACAATAATATAGCAGCAAAGAATTCCAACATGGGTGAAGTTGAAGTATGTAAAAACCTGAACAGTGAACAGTGCATGTGAGTAGTGTTAGATTTCAGTGGTTTTTCACTTTTGGACTGTAGGTTTTCACATTTGTTTAACTCGCATTTGGCCATACATATACATTTCAAAGACCCTCTCTCCTCCCTTTCTTTGCTAACCCCTCAGACAACCCCTGGTGTTTTCCAACGACACCTATGGCCTTTGTCTACCTGAAATTTACATACACCCAAGGTGACTTCCTTTCCCATGCAATCTCCTGTTGTTTTCATCAACACCTATGCGTAGACAACCACCAAGGACCCAACCCCTCTATTCCTATTGGGGATATTGACACCCACAAAGTTGAGAAACCACTCCCCCCATACAGGTATAAAATTGTAAGTCTGGATTACAAATTGAGAAGAGAGTAGCTTTTACGGAGAGTAGCATTTACCAAAGAAAGTTAATAACCAAAGTTAAGTTCTTTAGTTTTGCTTTCTCCAGTCGTTCTCTGTACTCTGTTGTTTAGACCAAACTTTTGTGTTTTGGGGTGCCTTTTGTTATTAAACAAATCGACCAACCAACGGCTTCATTCACTTCTTCGCCTGGACCACATTCTTCAATTTTTGGTGCTGTGACCGTGGATCGGAAGAAACCTTGCACTAAGACCTGGTTTCTCCAACTGGTGCCGTGATCCTCCCCGAAATCTTTCAGTAGTTAAGTAGGTTAGTCGTAGATAGATCGGTAGGTTAATGTTGGTAGATTAGTTGGTAATCATTCTTGCTGTGTGTGACGTTGTTGAGAGGTCACTGTTTTTTTTTTGGCCTTCATTTTGGAAAGAAATTCAGAATTACAGATTTTTTATCATTCATTTATGCTCTGGACAGGGTTTTCTGTAATAAATGAAAATTGATTTTGAATCAAAATATTTTACGATTTTAATTTAATCTTGAGCCTCAGAATTGGTATTGAATTGAATCATGAAATTTTCCAAATCATGTATCTCTACGATCAACCGTAATCTCCTCTCTCCAGTAGTAGTAGTAATATGATGGACATTTTGGTGTGCTACAGACATCCAGAGTCCTGGATACAGACATCCAGGATGTCTCTGTATCGCCCAAAAATGTCCATCATATCAGAAGATGGTCATTTGTCCTACTTCACACAAACCCTCCATTGTCACTCATTAGGACTCGTGAGAAAAGTTTTCCCAGGTCTTGTTCAACATCACAGCTGTCCACCTATAACTTTCCTCTAACTTGTTCGGACACATTCCTGGGACGCCTGATTTATTTTCCTGAAAGTGAAAGGTGTAACCCTCTTGTTGAGCACGGTCGACGGAGAATCCTTTCGTCAGTCTGAGCTGTCACTTCACCTGACAGATCTATCAGCGACCGTGTCCACCGCCCATCACGTCATGTCTCTCAGGCTAACAGGCACAAATGGCAGCTCTGTGATACTGAGTGAAACCTCGTTAGGTGGAGATCCGGGTGGAGGCGGTGAGTCAGGGTAGAAGGGAAAAGGGTGGGATGAAAACCAAACTACAGGCATGCAAAGCAAAATTGTTCATCTAAAATTCTTATTGTATAATAAGCATCTGATAATATCGGGCGGCCACACTTGTTGCCAAATAATAGTAAAATTGCATAGTATCAGTAAAAGTGATATCCGATAACACAATGCCAAGGTTTTGCCAAATTTGCGGGAATGGTAAACATAGGGAGACGTTTACATCGGTTTTGGGGGCAAACAGCTGCATGTATATCGCTATTGGTTGATATCGGAATCGGAAATCAAGTGTTTCGTCAATTTGGACAAAATCGACAGGAGTAAATAAAAAACATCGCTAATTGTAATTACATAGACTTTTATATAAATGTCTTTGCTTTGGAGTCATTGGTGTAAAAACCAGGGTTCACCTCCATCTGGAGGAAGGTACGGTAAGGTGCAATGTGATTTGGGTGGCAGATGTGGAGACTGCTCCCCCTGTGACCCAGGGATGGTAGATTCCCTCCCCCTACCTTTTGTCTGATATTATTGTCTGTGGTATAGATAAGTTATGGCAGATAAATATCCTTTAATAAAATTAAATTTTCAGTGAAATATTTTCCTACCTATAAAATCTCCCTACCCGAATTAACAGCAGAGCCTATAATTTTCTGCTACCAGACCGTTATAAAAAGTTAGAATCTTGTATCAATGACTCTGCGTCATT
>JAFBJS010003515.1:351001-372206 GCA_016785265.1 Paraplagusia blochii | reverse complement strand
TCAAAGTAGCCTTGCTTTTGCCACTAGGAACAATTAATTTTTGGAAACTAATTCATTTATTGGATTAAGCTTCAATGTTCTTTAAACGCTCTTTGATTTATTGCCACTTTATTTCATCCTAATAGGACATGACTTTGTAAAAGCTTATTTAGTGATTGTTATTTGAGGTTTGCCTGTTTATTATCAATATAGATCTATTGAGAAAAACACTTTTATAATTATAATTATTACCATCATTACTGTTATTGTTGTTGTTATGATGATTATTATTATAAAAAATCACACATAATTTTAACATAATAAATTTTTTTTTTCCAGTCAGTGTGTTGCCTCTGTGAAATGAATACCCATTTAATTTATTTAATTTTAAAGATTTATCAAATATATAGTGGGTCATATATATCTGACTTCAGCTGACCACTGGGGTTTCTTGATCATATTGAAAAAGCTGTAAGTCACTCTGCTGTAACGTATATCATAATTACAGCAGCAATTTTTGCTCATGAAAGTGAAAATGTGCAAGTGAGGAGAAATGCTAAGGCAGGGAGAGAGAGAGACCTTCCAGGAAAATCCTTGGGTTTTCAAGAGAAATCTAGAGTTCTTTCATTTTCATTATGTACCAATTGGGTTTTTTGATCATTCCACATCAGAAGATTTCATTGGTTTTGCGTTGTTGATCATTGACGGGTCGTTTTAAAAACCAGTAGTTATTAAAAGATGTGAAATAGGTGTTTTTATCATGGTCTAATACAGGCCTGGGCATTTATTTTAATTTGCAGGCCACAGTTGGTACTAAAATTTGAGTCATGTTCCAGGTCAGGAGCAGATGGATGAAGCATTTGTATGAACCAAGATAAACCACGAGTAAATTCATAAATAAAGGTTATAATGTTAAAATGCTTTAAGTCTTATCTATGCTATTTATTGGGAAACAGCGCTTTGCAGGGAAAGGCAGAAGACTAATGATAAATTTGACAACTTTGGAGGGCCGGATTCAACAATCAAACCGGCCACATCTGGCCCCTGGGCCTTAGTTTGCCCAGGACTGATCTAATATGTTATAATGGATCAGTGTTAAGCATGTATATTGTTAAAACGTGCTGTCAGCCTATATATTTATATACTGTATAAACATAACTTCCAGTGGGCTCACCTACACAGTAAGGCCCACAGTACTGCAGGGTGCAGTGTGATATGGGTTGCAGTTGTGGAGACTGGAGCACCTGAGACTAGGCAACAGATGAGTGGAGGAAGATGAATGATTACATGAATGCAAGTGTGATAATAATAATAATAATAGTAATAATAATAATATAATAATAATAGCAATTTTTTAATCAACGCATCAACTTCAGTATGCATAAGTGTTTGTGTGTATGCGTGCTTACAGAAGGCAGCAAAGGAGTGTGTTAAGTGTTTACCAATGGCTCTCTCTGTGTGTGTGTGTGTGTGTGTGTGTGTGTGTGTGTGTGTCGGAGGCCGGGACGGGGGGAGGGTGGTGAGTAAGAGGTGGGAGTCCTTTAATGCTTTTATGGCTACGCCAGTTTCTCGGCTCCATGTGTGCAGTCGGTTCGTTTGGTTTGAGGCAGTAAATCAGACACGGCCCTGTCCCTCTGTTTGCGTAGGTGGAGTGGATGCAGACGCGAGCAGACGTGGGCCCAGGGACGAGACACGTGTCCATCAGGACCCGGAGCACAGCTGAGTGCGTGGACACAGGCAGGAGTCTGGGAAATAAACTGTCCACTTGTAACGTTTATGACCAGCCAACCTCTCTTTCTCTCTTTCTCTCTCTCTGTGTGTGTGTTTCCACTCCACAATCTCCATCTTCTCTCACTTCACTATCTTGGCCCCCAACACACACATACACAGACACACACGTTTGTGTCTGTGTGTGTGTGTGAGAGAGTGTGTGCGCACTATTGACTGCTATGTAGTGATTACCATTCCGGTCGGATGGCACCAGCAAGCTGCTGTAATTAATAACCTCATAATCCGGGTTGGGAGGATGTCGGCAGAGAACACACACAGACTCAGGACAGAGTGGTGCAGAAACAAGGCGTCTCCTTATTCCTAAGAAATTACAGTTGCTATTATCCCTCCCAGACAATGATAACTATCTGCTCCAAGAGGGAGATTAAGGGTTTACACAAGGAGAAAGAGAGAGGGAGACAGAGAGGGAGATAGAGAGAGAGAGAGAGAGAGAGGGGAGACAGAAGCAGATCGCATTATCAAACCCTAAACTCAGATTGATGAGATTTCATCTCGCTGTCAAGAATACAGTCAGACTTATAACAACGCGTTCATATAAAGTGCATGAAATAATCATAACTCAATCCCCGCAGTTGTTTTGCAAACGATTAACAAAGCAGATGCTGCTGCTGCTGCGGTGGGTGTTGCGTTCAAATGCGATTAAAGTTGTCCCTGAAACACTTTTGGATATTGATTCGAGGAATTCCAATCCCGACCCTCCTGTTTTGGCCTCTAATCCGCATTATTTACATGACAGATCGGGTTGCAAAAAAAATTATAAAAAACATTTTTTTTTTCTGATCCCGGATCAGCCTTTATTTAAAAAAATGCAAACTTTTCAAAATAAAATGAGATTATTTTTATTATTTTTCTTCACGAACCCACACAATAATAATAATAATAATAATAATAATAATAATAATAATCCGTGCGCTGATGTTTATTCTGACCCCCGGAATAAACATCCCCTCAGCCCAATCCACTCAAATGTTTATTACTTTATCATCATCGCCACTTGACACTCACTCCTGAGGAAGAGCGTAATGCGCCGATCATCAGCTCAGTCTTTGAAGAGCAGTGACTACACGCCACCTTCTTTTGATGTCTCAAAATTAAAGAATGAAGTGGCTGAGATTCCACGGCCACAGGACCCCACGACACCTCAGAGTCGGTGTGAGGAAGCTCAGCTTTCAGCCACTGCACGGAGGAATCTCCACAGCTGCCCTGACATGTGGGACACGGAATAAACTATTTATTTCTTTGAAATTAAAAAAAAAAAAATGCAGTTCGATTATTTCCTGTATATTTTTTTCGGTTTATATCGATTTCAATTGATTAAAAATAATAATAATGCGAATTTTACACATTTTTTTCATTTTTCAATATCTAGATTACGTTTTAAACTTTGTTAATCTAACCTGTTCATTCATATTTTTCTTCAGTTTATGTTTTAAAAACTGAACTGGATTTTTTTTAAATAACTTTCATTCTGCCAAAAAAAAAATCTTAATTCGTTAAAAAATAAAATCTTGTAAAATTTGTGAAAAGTTGTGATTTAACCCAGAAATATAGCGGGGGAAATGAGTTTTTTTTTTTTTTAATAAATCAAATCCAGTCACTAGGTAAGATTAGAAATTCCATTGAAATAAAAGTAAAGCGACGTCGACGGACTCACTCCACAGAGAGGAGGGCAGAGAGAGGCAGAGGGAGAGCTGAAGAGAGAGAGAGAAGGAGAGGGAGGGAAGTAGAAGTGTGTGTGTGAGAGTGTGTGTGTGAGAGAGAGAGAGAGGGAGAGGGTGAGATTTGAGAAATAGGAGGGGCTTCTAAACGACTAGAAATGTCAATCTGAGCAAGGGAGTCCCAATAATCTAAGGCAATCTGTAAGGACCTGACCTGAGTCCATCCAGATCAATAGGGAAGTGAGGGTGGAGAGAAGCAGAGCAGAGGGAAGAAGCGGGGCGCAGGCGGATCGTCCACACTGGCTCTGGTGGAGGAAATATAGACTTCCCTCTCTGGCACCTTTTGTTGCTCACATGCTCTCAGTGTAACAGTGGATATCGAGGCTATTCCCTTGCTTTGTGAGATTGCAGCGGTCTTTCCCTGTCCCCTCTCGTCCCGCCACCATGTCTTTCCCTCAGCTGGGATATCAGTACATCCGACCGATATACCCGCCGGAGCGCCAGGGGATCGCCAACAATGCCCGGGCCGCGACGGAGCTCAGCCCGTCCGGCGCGCTCTCCAACGTCCTCTCCTCCATGTATGGATCTCCTTTCGCCGCCGCAGCGCAGGGTTATGGAGCGTTTCTGCCCTACTCCAACGATATATCCATTTTTAACCAACTGGTGAGTTTTCCGACGTCTGTTCTTTGTGTCTTTCTGTCCAAAAAAAAAAAAAGTTAAACTCGTGAAGTCTCCGGCCCTGTCGGAGTCGCGCAAAGTGGCAACTTTTGTTTAGTGCGCGATCGTTGCGTCTGATCCTGGAGTTAGGTGAGAAAAGTTTCGTTAGATGCGGTTAAAAAAGTCACACATTAACACGGTATGTGCGAGACTTGACTGTTGGAAGGTAATTTCCCGGAAAGTGGTGACAGTGCGGTGTTTACAGGTAAAGATGGAGAAGCTGAAAGTTGAACACTGTCCTCTGAAGTCTTCCATCCGAGAGGAGAAGAAATAAAACCTGATGTTTAGATCTTTTGGTAACATAATTTGGGATTAAAAATGTGACAATATCTTCAAAATAAATCAGGTTTTATTTGTTTACACCTTGTTTAAGTCCTTATCTGTGTCAGTCAGAGAGACAGAGATGTTTATATCGAAAGAAAAAGTCGATTTTGTGGTGTTTAGATGATCACCCTAACGTTTCCCTCTGTCCTCTGTGGTTCCTTGTCTCTGCAGGGTGCTCAGTATGAACTGAAGGACAGTCCCGGTGTCCAGCACCCAGGGTTTTCCCACCATCACCCCGCTTTCTACCCATATGGTCAGTATCACTTCGGTGACCCGTCCAGACCCAAAAACGCCACCAGGGAGAGCACCAGCACCCTGAAGGCCTGGCTCAGCGAGCACCGCAAGAACCCCTATCCAACCAAGGGCGAGAAGATCATGCTGGCCATCATCACCAAGATGACACTGACCCAGGTCTCCACCTGGTTCGCCAACGCCAGGAGGAGGTTAAAGAAGGAGAACAAGATGACCTGGGCCCCCAGGAACCGCACCGACGAAGAGGGGAATGTTTACGGCAGCGATCACGAGGGCGAGGAGGGGGACAAGAGGGAGGACGAGGAGGAGATCGACCTGGAGAACATCGACACGGAGAATATTGAGAGCAAGGACGACCTGGACGACCAGGACGACCTGCATTCAGACATTAAACTCGACGGCAGGAGTGACTCTGAGATTTCTGACGGCTATGAGGATTTACAAGGGCCGGAGCAGCGGTTTCTGAAGTCTGTGCAGGGGAAGGACGACAAGGAGTTGGAGAGAGGAGCAGAGCACTTCCACAGCCACCACAACCACCATCACCACCACTCCGCTTTGGACCTGAAAGCGCCCCAAGCCAACGGGGAGCAGCTCAAACTGAACACGGGCTCCGGCGTGAGCTCGCCTCCCTCAGAGAACAACCCAGCCCCGGCCCAGAAGCCAAAGATCTGGTCTTTGGCAGAGACGGCCACGGCCCCTGACAATCCCCGCAAATCGCCACAGATGAACGGCAGCAACACGGCAGGGCCGGCTGCCCAGACCATCCTGGCCCCTCACAGACTCATCTCTTCTTGTCCCGTTGGGAAAATCCAGAACTGGACGAACCGGGCCTTCTCGGCGCACCAGCTGGCTTTACTGAACTCGAACCATTATCTTGGACTGGCAAACCAGGCCACGGCCACCGGCCTGGCCCTGTACAGCAGCAGCAGACAGGCGGAGGACAAGAGTCATAGTTCAGAGACTGCAGTAACAGGTACATGTGGCCGACACTGAGAGGTGTGTGTATAGACAACAACAACAACAGCAAAAAAACAAACAAAAACAGAGACACTAGTCATTTTCACCTCCATTAATTTCTTATTTTTATTCTTATTTCATTTTTTCTTATGTTTTCCTTATTTTCACCCTATATTTACAAGTGTGTATGGGTGTGTGTGTGGGTGTGTGTGAGTGTGTGTGTGTGTTGCTTTTATAAAACCAGAAAGCATTTAAAAATTATATATATATAAATTTGAAAGACAGATGTTCTTCATTACTGCCCCACTTATTTCTCTCCTTTTTCTTTACTTTTTTCTTTTTTTTACAAACACACACTCGTGTTTTTACAGTTTACACAGAAGCCTCAGCCTGATGGGAACAGTAAAATTTCTGTGAACCTGGTTTGTTCACTGAGCACATTTTAATTCTCGTTGCCACAGTTTCATTAAGGGTCTACCAGTGCCTTTGGCTGCAGAGAAGTTGTCAAAATAAAAAATAAAAATCCACCCACTTTGGTTAAACTAATACTACAGCTATTAATTCATCAATAGCAAATGTAAAACATTTTTTTGTGTGTGTGCCACAAATGTTTTTATTTTGAAAGACATTGTTGGCTCGATTTACATGTAGTCACAGTTGTTGTTTTTTTTCCATATTCAGTTCCTCTGGGTGAGTTTGCGTTCTTTTGCCAAGGCCTGTATACAATACACTGGTTTACCCATAGAAATTAGATCAATGCAAATCCACTAAAGGCTGGTCGGAAAAAAAAAAAAATCACCTCTTTTTACTGGTTATTTTATTTTTAGAAAAATATTTCATCCTGTTCAGTAATTTTGACAAATCCCCACCAGTTCCTTCCTGTATATTTCAGGCCTAAACCAACCAAGCAGTGATGGCTCTTCTCACACTTCTGTCCTTCCCATCTTTTCTCTTATTTCCCCCCCTTCATTTTAATCTTATTTTTATTTGAATATGGAATGTAAAATAAGAATAATGCATCTCTGTATACTTACATTGTAAGCATGTCCTGTGTAAAACTGCTAATGTAATAATGTATGAACCTGTAGTCTGTGGGTTTCATTTTTTTTTTGTTTTCTTTTTGTAATTTCTGTGAGGATTTGATGTTCAAATGTTTTGTATATAAAGTTAAGAATATGTACATACTTGTGAACTAAAATTGTACAAGAAAGTCTATATTTTGGCTAATAAATGAACTGCTGCAACTTGAAGACAATTGTGGGATTTATTATATTCTGATTGATTTTATTTTGACACTGCTTTCCGGTGGGACTGTATTCATTTTGCATGGCGTTTAGTGTTTTTTTTTTTTTTTTTTTTTGCATGTGTGTGACAGAAAAAAATCATGATCATGGTGCAGGGACTCGGGTCTAATGAGCCAGTACTGCAGCACACACTCCAATAGTAAAAAAAAAAAATGAATCATGCTTTATATTTATTTTCCTCCTAAATACTGAGCTGTATTGTGATACCCGGGGTTATTTTTCCTTGACTGGTTGTAAAAGATGGATTTCACCTCAGCAAAGAAACTCCCAGCTCCCATCATGGCCAATTTGTAAGGCTGTGCCTCCGCGCGTGCATCATACATTTTCCTCAGCTACTGCTGCTCTTTGGTATAATTGTAATATATTGTCGCTGTATAACTAATGATAACATCATTTATTTTGTTTCCAAGTGATGTGATCATTCGCCTCTGTCTCTGTGTGTGTGCGAGTGTGCGAGAGAGAGCAACACACAGACAGAGAGAGAGAGAGAGAGAGTCCTCTGCATAGGAACTTATGTAAACTTAGTGTTGGAGCTCCCTCTACAGTCACATGCAGTTGGCCATAGTCAGAAGAACACGCAAACACATTGAGATGATTTTCTCTTTTAAAGTTAAATTCCCTTTTTTTTCTCTGCCCGTGATGTCAATTTCGATTGATATATTTTTTTCATTCATTTTTTTTCCCGGATTTTTTGTTTCTTTTTAATGTTATTTTTATTTGTCACGTTGCTTAAAATATTTTTTTCGGATAAATGCGTTAAGCATTTTTTTTTAATTTACAGATTTTTTGTAATCTTCTTAAATGTATCTTTTGTCTTTTAAATAAAAAAAACAGTAAGTAAATCCGAATTAGACAAAGTAAAAAAAAAAAACTCATGATGCCATGAATAAAACATTCATTGTAGTTGAAAATGACATTAATTGATTTTAAATGAAAAGTTTTTTACAAAATAAAATAAAAATCACATTAAAAAAATAAAAAAAACCTCAAAATCAGGTTATGCAAAAAACGATTTTTTAAAATCTTCCATATTTAAGGTCCGCTGTTAAAATAATTGATTCTTTCGTTGATATTTTACTTATATATAATAAATAAATAACAATAATTACAATAAAAACCCATTGATTCACACATTCCTCCACTCCGATGTCCAACCAGCTCCTTTGTTTTTGCAGCCTCTGCCTCTCAGGGCAGCACAGACGGATAAAAAGCCTTCGCTGTTTCGCTGCCGCCGTTATTCTCCCCAGATTTAGGATCTGCTTTAAACAAACCTTAACTCAGCCGAGGGAAGGACTGCGCAGCCTCTCGGAGCTGCTCTCCCCATGTTGCCTTCCTGTCTAATCAATTATCAGCCTTCAGAGCCCCATAAGCAGCCGGATGCATATTCATAAGAGGCAGCAGCAGCAGCAGCAGCAGCAGCAGCTGACTGATGTAACAGCCTGTTTATTCTCCCTGCTTTTCCTCTCTGTGTTTCTCATGCTCCACTAGTGTCCAGGTGTGGTAATGGGCTAATGATTAAAAAAAGAAAAACATATTACTTATAAAATACCACGGCATTAGTCGGTGTAATGTGATGAGAGTAAGTAAAAAGGTTAATATATACATATATACTTGATTATAATTTTCATTTAGCAAACACTGCATGTTAAGGTTTTCTCATTCTATGTTTTTCTTCTGAATTATTTTATCATAAAATGTTCTCAAATGTGTAAAAATGCCCAGAAAGGTGGACACAAACAGCATAAAATGCATTTTTATAAACAAGAAAAAAAAAATAAACACAATTAGAACGTAGGTTAAAAAGAACTAAAAGCCAAAATACATATAATATTACGACATAATATATATAGTATATTAATTTTACTTTTCAATGATTACACAATTATTTACCCATAATGCACAAACACTTATTCAAGATGATGAACACTTTGTTCAGATCTTTTTTTAGGTGTAATTATATCAACTTGATTTTTTTTTTTTTTTTTTTTTTTCTTAACTCTGCACGGAAGTAATGCACTGCCAGAGAGTGCACTACATCTGAGGAAGATTAAATCATTAACAGGAAATTTAATCCATCTCTCAAAGTGTTCATTGATCCTGGAGAGGGTGGACAGCAGTGCCAGGCGGCTGAAAGGCTGCGGCCAATGGAGCCATCAGAGGAGCATATTTGAATGAGACCAAACCATGGAGTAAATAAACAGTGGAGCAGCCCAGTCGAGGGGGCCGGGGGGCGTGGGGTGTCCTGTGAAAAAGGAGGCCGCTGCGAATAAAAAGGGTCACCCCAGTTTTTTTTTTTTTTTTTTTTTTTCATCTCCTGCACCCCTTCTGTCACTGAAGCAACTCCACCGGTGATCCCACCTCCTCCTCCTCCTCCTATCCCAAGCCGGGACCATTCTGCCACACCTCCTCCTGCCAGTCAGACAGACAAATGTCATCTCCCTTTGTGGACCTGGCCGGGTTCAAAAGCAGCCCACTGTCTTTGTGCGCTGAAGTAATCCCTTTATGAGCCACTGGTTGACCACGCCCGCTCTCTGAGCTTGCCCAGGCCAAGAGAAGGGGTTGCCCTTTTCCGAGCACCGGGCCTGTGTGTTGTCTGACCGCGGGAGGAGCAGAGATCCACTCTCAGAAACACATGTCCCACACACACCACATACCTTCATACACAGGCTTACACCAGGGCCGCAGCACTCAGTTACAGCGGTCACACTCTGGAGCCGGGAGAGGAGAAGGTGGCTAAAACAGCCCGGTCAAAGATATTTAACTTTAGCGTCTCCTGCATGTTTCATGGGGGCGTTCATTATTGAGAATGTTGAGTGAAAGTGCAGCGGCAACATGTTAAAGAATAGCCAGGGAGAGAGCAGTCGCTGTGTTTCTCGGGGCCGAGCAAAGGACAAAAGGCCCTGAAGGAGTGACATTCTCCGGGGCCGAAGCAGGAGGGAAGGAGGGAGGGCACAGATTTCATGCCTTTTGTTGATGGAGGTTAGAGAGGGGAATTCTGTCACTAGATCCAAAAGCCAACAAGTGGGGAAAGGGGGCCACAGGCCGACAGGCCAGAGGGAGAGGCGTTGGGTTTTTTTTTTTTGCTGTTCACCCAGCTGAAAGATTGTGCTTTTTAAACCCTCCTTTAGCTCCTGCAGACAGGCCCGAGTTACAGGGCAATTATGGAAATGCAGCTTTGAAGCCAAGCATAGTCTAATTCTCTTAGTTCTTTCTCAGGGCAAACCAAAGGTGATCATGTCGGAGATTCTCCTACAAAACCTCAGTTGTTTAAACCTGTTACTTGTCTAAAGTCACATCATACCACAGTTTTGTGAATATTCTAAAGACTAAAATCATGGAATTATTCCGTAGGTTTTAATGTAAAGGTGTTTTTTCCTACATGAATATGAGGAAAACCAAACGTTCCTACTTTTGTTTTGAAAAAAAAAAAAAGTTCCTCTCTTTATAAAGCATTTAACGAGGAGATGAACAGTGGGGTGGGTTCATGAAAGAAGCTTGGCCTGCCCTCAAAGCTGGTCCTAACAGCTGCATGATTTCACCGGCCTGATGTCCCCGCTCCACTCACACGTCAATGACAGAGGCCCAGTAAACCATCGGCCCCTGTGCTTTCTCAGCTTTGTACATTAGTCAGCGATGTAGCACAGAATTTCGCCGCCACGCGTGAACTAATAAGACACATTTTCTATGGCCTTTGAGAGGATTGCAAGGGAGTGATGTCTGGACACCACCCGACACAGCAGAGGCCTTGTACAACAGTGCCTTCACACTCAGAGCATATCTGACAAATGCCAATACTGCGACTTTCACTCATCACTGTTAATGAGAGGACATATTTTGGAGGTTTCCAATATTTGTACTGACTTCATACATTATGAAGGCTCTCTTTTATTCCCAGAAGCTGGCGGAAAGGGCGAGGGAGGGGTTGGAGACGGGGGACGCGTTCATGACTCCTCAGGACTGGCTGTCTGGTGAAGGGAACTTAATAAATTCTTCCTCCTTGGAACACTGTCAAACAAGTCCTTTCTTACATCTCCCATGAATACATTACCACAGGACTTGATTGATTAGAGACCCTCACCAGAGGGTGAACCAATGAACCAACTCCCCCGGCGTGATTAATAGACTTTATTAACAGGAGTCCTCTATTTTTTTTAATAATGGTAATGTAAAAGGGAGGCGTCGATGGGCTGCACAGGAACTCTCAGGGAAGATCTGGTCGCTCTGATCCTCATCCCTTCTTTTCATCAGAGTTCATCTTCACAACCTCCAGCCGACTATATCCATCACCTCCTTATCAGGGGCCAAAGGCAGGACGATAATGAGGTTCCTTTTACATACTGTTTTTACTTTTGTTCCTGCGTGCGGCCAATATGAAAGTCTGTTAAAACGGGGTAATATGAGACGCAGCATTGATCTGGATTCCTGCTCACAGTTTACGGCTAAATGAAATTGACTCAGTATCCGTGAAACAGCTTTAACAGGGACCAGAGCAGGAGCTTAATAATGACTGGGCATCTGGGCACTTCTTTAGTGATGGTAACCTAGTGGTTAAGGAAGCGGGTCTTGGGTCCGTAAGGTTCCTGGTTCGAATCCCCCTACTGCCAAGTTACTACTGAGGTGCCTTGAGCATGGTATCATTCCCACTCACTGGGCAAAAAAACTGCCCTCTGCTGTGGATCACAATGGCAATATATATATTATATATATATATATATATTGTATTTTTAAGGCATTTTAGGGCAAATGCTACAGACAAAAACAAAACAAAAAGATACACATTTTTTATATATAATATGTATATTATAATATATATGTATATACACATACAGGTATATATATAAACAAGTGTATACTGATATCTAACTTTTCTATTTACTGTTCTTTTTTATAATTGGGAAGTGTTTTAGCAAAAAATACTGTCTTGTAGTTTATGCAGCATGAGGCCTTGTATTACATAAAAAAAAAACATACAAAAAAATTAATTTCTGTGAATCCCACAATATGTTTTGACAGCTCAGACATTTCTTATCTCAACATACTAAATAACAATCAAATAAACAATGATTTAACAGTGTTTCTGTGTGATTGGACATAATCATAACTTTTCACATCATATATACGTCCATCATTCTCCCTGGAAACTGTGGTTATAAGTATGAGGTAAAAAATCATGTTCAGGATTTATTTTTTTTAGCCACCCAGAGCGGAGCCTCCTTATCAGCAGAACACAGAAACAACGGGGACTCTGCACGCACTGGACACGGACGCTTCAACTTATCACAGTTCTGTATTTTACACCAGCATAACTGATTATTGAAACACGGATACCGCAGATAAGGCTGTTCGTGTCCCAGTGCATAACTGCATGACCCAGACAGAGGCTCTGTTTGCTCCGCTGCCACATAGCAGACACACGTACACGTACAGCACCATGTATGACATCACCAGACAAGCCAAGTGTTGCTCGCCGCTGCTGTAAACCTGAGAGGAAGGTCGATAACAGCAGGTGAGAGGGCTTGGCTGTGTAATGATGATGCCTACCAGTGTCTAAGTTGTAACCCCCCTGTTATTGATTCTCCTGCGTTCAGCCGATAGTCCTCGCAATCCTCCATGCCTGGAAGTCTGCGGAAATGTGTCTCTGCATAGAATCCAATATCCACCCACTATTAATGAATACTGACAAGCAGCTCAACCTTGGTATTTTTTATTTTGATTCAACCAGGTCAGGCTCACTGACTACACAGATTCTGTTTCCAAGGAAGACCTGGCCACGATCAGAGTGAAGAGACACATGTGGTTATAGTCATTTACGGTCAACTTTGATAGCAAAAACACTAAGACATGAAAAAAAATAAAAATAAAGAGATACAAGTTAGAAAAGAGTCACAGGAAGAACAGCGTTGAGTTAAAGGAGGCAACATGTTTATACAAAGTGTTTACCCGGGGTTTTACAAGAGGTATAAATAATGGATTTGCCACTCTATCACGCAGGGTGACATCCTTCCTCGTCCTCCGTGGGGAGTTTGGAAAGACAGAGGAAGAGAAGAGTGAAAGAGAAAGTACTCCATTCTTCTTAACTTTTCTTTGTGCTTAGATAAACTTGTTGTCAGTCACAATGTCAGCCACTCCAGCGTGACACCTCACAGCCACATAATGGCATTGCCATGCAAATGAACGATGGTGGGAGCTGCACCACCGTGGTGTGCATGTGCAACCATGCGTGCGTTTGTTTTGTTAGTGTTTATTAGGAAATGAAATGGTGGGCAGCAGCGTGTTAGCATGGTGGCGTGGAATTAGATTGCAGATTGGATACTAAGCAAAAGAAAAAAGGATTTTTTTTTCTTTTTCAGCCAAATTCTGTTTGTAGACTTCTCAAAAATGCAGCGGTGGACCGTCAGGGCCAGCAAAGCCTTCTCTGCTGGCCTAAACATACTCAGAAAAACACATTTTTTAAATCAAATAGAATTTTTTAATATAAAAATAATGTTTACTTTTAAAAGTTGGATAAAAAATTGTATCCATTTATATTTTCAGCTAGCTGATTTTGTTGGGTTCCATCAAATCTGCCAAAGCCTTCAGAATCACAAGTGTAGGATTCGTAAGTGAATGGACACAGCCCATTCAGTTTAGCGCTCAGACCAATCATCCACGAGATTGCGACCTCAGGGCCTTCTAGATGGCCCTACATAGAAGACCACACGTAGATTGGACCCCAAAACCTAGTGGGGACATACAAATCGTCAACCACTTGGCCACCGGCACAGCCTATATTAAGGGTGACATAGTGTATATGTGTGGATTCTCAAGTCCTGATGTCATACTGATGTTATTATGAGACGTAATAATTTGACGTCACAAAACTATGACGTCACTGAAGGCCTGTGGTTGAAATGCACGGCCCGCCACTGCAAAAATGTAATCTTGGTAAATGTCTCTCTTCAAGTCAAGACAAGTTACCCTTACTTGCATCGAGAAGACAAATATAGCATAAATGTGTCTCTCAAGTGCAGTTGCATATCTGAACCATACTGTAAACACAAGCATTTATCCTGACATGACTGGTTCAACAAATCTGTTACAATGCGCTCTGCAAGGAAAGCACAGGCAACATTTCTAGGATTAGCAGTAATATAATATATAGCTCTCATTAGAGAAGCTCTTTATTTAAACTGGGACGGGATGAGAAAGTCACTGGCATGTGTTCAGGGAGCAACAGGGAGTTAATAATTACTAATTACAAGACCTCCTCTAGCAATCACACAGCCATCTGGAAGGCTTGATGTTTTAATAAAATGTTAAACTGTCAACCTGTCTCTGATCGTCAGAGTCCGGATGGGAAGGAGGAAGTGGAATGTAGTGAAACTCAGGGCAGCGATGTGTCAGAACAAGTCAAGCATACAGGACCAATCCTTCCTGCCATCTCCAGCTGAGTAGCTTCTGGAGGTTTGATGCCTTAGAGTGAACACAATAAAGTGGTGATAACACAAACAGGGAGGGGTGTTCACTCAGTGCCTCCCTTCCACCGAAGGTCCGGTGAAATCCAACAGTCTCTGTTGTCATGCAAAGATAACAGCGTCCACTGGAACTGTCCCCCTATTCAAGTCACACAGGAAGAAAAAAAAAATCCATGCTGTCAATCTACTCCCACTGTGTCCTTTCTCTTGAGATGAAGAGATGGAACACACACAACTACAGAAGAGATCAACGCTATTTTGGTATATTGAGGGAATACACCCAGTTAGTTAATTTCTTAAGGTTAAGGAGTGCGGACCTCCAGCTCCCGTGGGCCTAATCACCTAGACGTGCAAACTTCATCTGTAAAAGACCGTGAGAACAGGCATATCTAATGTCATTTTACAGGTAGATAGAGCGGGAGATTGGGGGGTAATTGGAAGTAATAACAGATAGCTCTCTTTCAATCCCACAGGACTTCAGCGCGCGTACGCCTCCCTTCCAAAATCCCAAGAGACCTCTCGGCATATTTGCAAATCGCACAAAAGAAATATACAGCGCGTGAACTGTGATCTTTGTTCCCCTTTTCCTGAAGGTCAGCGCTCCATTTTACATATACAGATGAGGTCCTCCGCACCGGAAACGACAAGGCAAACAGCAGAGGAGAGGTAAGGTCAGCAAGTTAAACCAACAGCTAGAATGACAGTTAATTGGCCGCAGGGTAGTGTAACTGTCATCCATTTCCCCTGGGCTAACTTGGGAGGACTCCCCCCGGCTGAATGAGCTCCCTCTCCTGAGACCTCCACTCCACTCCACACAGTTATCAGCTGTCTCACGCAGGTTCAACCAGTGGCCATTTGCGCAAGTGGAAACAAAATGGTCTGGTTTGATTATTACCTCATCATTATTGTTTATGTTAAAGTAACACACATGAAGGAGTCTGACAAGTGGGGAGATGAAACGTCAGAGAGAATTACAGGAACAGAATCAGCTGGCAACGTGAAAATATCTTTTTTTTTTTCAAAAGATAATTGTTCAGATCCCACCAACAATGAGAGGCACCCGGCAGCTGAGACGTAATCTGGGTGAGTGAGCGAGGGCAGATAACACAATGAGCACGGATGATTCCACCCCGGCTCTAATGACTTGTTTAGTCCTGTGTGTCAGAGGCAGTGACACATAGAGGATGGCACGGAAGCTCGCGGGCCTTCTGTGTGTCAGAGTGAGTGTGTGGACACCACTGGGTTTGTCCAGGAGGGGACCGCGTGCACGTACAAGGAGGAGTGATGGTTTTAGCGGAATCTGTCCGCCTGATTTCACAGAGGCGGCGTTTGGGCTGCGAGAGGCGAGGGGAGAGTGTGTGCATGTGGGAGATAATAGGCCCTTTCTCCACGCCACTCAGTGCTCCACTGGCACACAGCTGGCACACAGCTGGCCATCCAGCTAAATCATCCCGGCCCCCTTTTTACACCCACTTTCTCCAATGCAACCCGACCGCCGTCCCGGCAGAATGTCAGATATGCAGTGTAAGGAATACCAAAGGAGACAAGGAAAAAAAAAACATTAGCATTAATAGGCAGCAGAAAGAAGGAAGTTATGATGGGGCCCACCGCCTCCATGATCCTTCTGGGGATTGAAGCAGGGCATCCATCAATGACTGGCAGGTGTTCCTCAACAGCTAAACTAATCTCCATTAGCCCCTTCAGTCCAGTCGCCTCCAGGGGCCGTCTTCAAGTTTCCACCCCAAAATTAGCGAAATTTGTTTGTGTATGATTAAAAACGTCACCAATAACTTTTTGAAAACCAACTTCACAAATTAAAGAGTTTACGTTAAGGTAGTTCTGTTTATTTTTATCTTTTGACTTATATCCTGGGAAAGTATTTTGTAACGTTTAGGAGTTTCTTAAAGAACAGTTTAATTGTCGTACGCACTTGTGACGGCATACAGGTTTTATGGAGCTACATTAAGGCAGTCTAAACAAAGAGAACACACTGTAATCCTCTTATAGAGATCATTCAATATGATTATACCTTGTGGCAACTACATTGTACCTGCCATTATCAAGAGAATGATTCATGAACTATTAGTAACAATAACACATTCATAGCTGCCAGTTTTTCAACTCTCTCGTGCCAAGTACCGCCGTGCGCACGTCATCGGAGCTGTTAGACCGACATTCGTCGACATTAACTGATGGGTGGAGAAATCTCAGTAAACGTTAGGTTTAAACAGAGCGATGTGCTTCACAATAACAATTTCACAAAGGATTTGCCAAAGGCACCGCCGCATTTGATCGCTGGTGACGAACAAAAGGGAGATTCATTCATAATTGCAAGGTATTCATTTAATCCAAGCAGTGCAGACTGTATCTGTTTTTGAACTGTGTAATATTTGGAGAAATTATTTTCTTAAAAGTGGAAAGAACTTAAGAACTTAAATATATATTAAAAAATATTACTGGCATTAATCCCAATGTGCAACGTGTGAGAAAAGACAAGCCAGGCAGTTGCTTGGGGCCTCAGCCACTAGGGGGCCTTAGCCAAAAATACAATTTTTTTTTTTTTTGCTAGGTTGGGGTCCCCAAGAGACCCTTGCACCGACTCTGCTGATCACATGATGTATTCAAATTTAATAAATGAGTTGAAGAAAAATAAAATCAATCTCACAATTATCGTAGCTTAGTGCTGCAAAGTATGATTAACTAAAATATATATTTAGGCTGTCAATCACGGTTAATTAACATTTCCAAACATAGAAATAAATGGCAGGAATTTTCAACATGTCAAATGTTAAGAAAAAAATATGAAAAACAAGTTTTTAGTAGAATATTAGGTTTTAATAGAGTTTTTATTTTAGAATTATAAGATAAAGTCTTAATGTTGTTCTGCTCAGGATCGGCATCAAATTGAAGTTCACATAACAATTAACGCAATTAACACGTTAATTCCAACAGCCCAAAAGATTAACATAACAATGTGACAACACCGACACACAATTACACCTAGTGAGAATGTTTCAACCTGGTTCTCCCTGCCTGTTGTTGCTATGTAACGAAATTAGTTCAACCATTTCAAGGCAAAAGAAACCTTTACTCCTATTATGGTTTTCTACTTCCATAGATGTATGTCAAGGAGATGCTGATGTAATTCTAGTAATAATATTTCCATAGCAGGTTCAGACACAATTACAACATAAGGAATATCATAAGTTTTACATGAAAACACTTCCACCTGAGCGTATTTATTGTATGCAAAAAAATATGGGGAACTTTATAACGATATTTCTGCATTTGCAAACAAACGTCCCTCTCTTCTGTTTTGTGTTACTGGGAAAAATAGATGAACCACATGATGATTGTGGGTTGGGAGTGATGCAGCAGGAGTGTGCTCACTTAAGGACAGCAAAGCACATCCAGATGACTGGGGCACAACAATGTTACACAATACAACCCTAAGAGACACAAACAGCAGAGTTTACACAGAGCTATAATCTAAAATGAGATGACTTCGTGCAGAGCTACAAATTAAATAAAGCCAAAATCTGGATTCCATTATCATGTCTCCCAGTGCCTACATTTTTGTAACATTTTAATGGTAAAATAAATATGAACGTCGCTGTAACTAACAAGGCTCTAACCAGTATTTGTTTTGTGGGAACACTTAGAGAAATGAGAAGCCTGTACAGTAAACACAGCCTTTTCTACCTAGGATTTGTGAGTGGCACCAAATGTTCCTGGTTGTTGTAATTGCTGGCAGATTTGTAGATGTGTGTTTTAATTAGCTTCGACAGGCTGCTGATGGCATTACACAAGTTGTTCCCATCAACCAGGCCCCGGAGTTGAAAAAACAACAGAGATCGACCGTGTGGACATGCTGCAGTGACTCCAAATAAACCCCAAGTTAGTGCTAACAACCAGCGAGCAGTGCTGAATGACCGCATGTCCAAACATCTGTCCAAAAAAGTTTCTTAATGGAGTCAGGCTGGGACTATTGTTGAGAATTCAAAGCTCCAGGATCTAATGCCCTACGGCATTTTTAACTTTTCGCTGCAGACGTGAGACTCCTGTCTGCCTCGGAACCAGTGCACAACGTGTCTCTGTCATTGGACGTGTCCATAATACAGCTCTGTTATGCTGACAGAAAAATTAAGAGCTGCTTTAACATTAGAGTTATCACTCCCTGAAATACACGGGCTCTTTAAGGCTGACGGTACCTCCCACTGACTCCTCTTGCACCTCATCTAACTTGTGCTAACACAAACCTCCTCTTATGTGGCTTCCCCTTTCCCCCAACCCGGGATCCACATCACTGAGAAGGCAGCTGCCACGAAGGGGCTTTTTTTTTTTTCCATTTCTCCAGCCGCACTTGGCTAAGATTTATTAGACACTTTAACCAAAATGTAATTTTCACCCTGTTGGGTTTTGAGAGTGAGGGGAGCAAGGGAAGGTTTTTCTTTTTGGGGTTCCTACAGAGTCATGTACACTCAGCTGGCAGGATGGGACGGCATGCTCTAACACCCATACCCCAAACCCACACGGACAGCTAAGTGATTTATTGGCACAGTTTTTTTTTTTTTTTTTTTTACTTTGAAAGGACAATGCTAAGAATTATGGGTAAGAAATATAAGTAGGAAAAACTTGTCTGAATGAGCCTGTCTGCAGTGTTGCACATAACAAATGCAACACAGGTGGAGACATTTAGATGTGTTTAGTTTGTCGGGTGGTTGACCTTTTGTTTTCGAGCATTTGCTGCAGCTTATAATAAGATGCCCTTTCATTTCTTTCATTGGGCGATTTGCTCGGGTTCTTTACGCCGTCATTAGAACCACCTATAAACATTCATCCCGTGCAGTCTCCTGTGATTACCTGCTACAAACTGCATCTGGTAGAGAATCTTGACGTCCCATTGTTGTCTTATCTTCACTGTATACTTTAAAAAACTCTGGCGGAACAATGGACGACGGGAGAAAAAGTACCGTAACGTACAGAGCGTGAAACGACAAAAGTCCAAGTGGAGTTCGCACCACTGCGGTGTGAGTAAATGTATCTTATAAAATGCAGGAAATTACATATAATCGAAGTGATGTACCATTGTGTGGTTGCACTCAGGAGACGCACAGTCTTCAAGGAGACTCCTTATGGGGATCACAGCCAGTGAGTCATAACATTTTAAAGAAAAGCAAAGGGACAAATGCTGAACGAGAGAAACAAGAAGAGACAGGATGAGGCAGACAGAGCAAACGACGCTCAGATAAAGACAAATTAAATGGAAAGACAGGAGAGAACGGGAAAGGCAGGAGTTATAGGAAAAGGCCCAGATAAAAAAGAATCACAGTCTGAGTCCGGTGCCCTTTGCCAAGACAGATGTCTATAGTGAATAAATAATGAAGGCTAACAGTTTCACAACATCAGGTTGAATTGAACTCGTTCTAAACCAGGGCTCTGACTGTTCCTGCTTGTTCTCTGGCTCTGACTCAGGCAGCCCTCTGCCCCAGGGGAACCTTCCAGACCCGTCACTTCACGTCTGCCTGAAAATCAAACCCAAAGTCTGGTAAACACATGGGGACGTGTGACTCTTGGTGGCTGACTCACGTGTGTCGCACCACTCTGAGAAGTTGTGTCACTCCCTCATGACTGACCCTCATGGCTAAATATACACAATTAAACAAGGTCATATGCGCTGGTTCTGGAGGAAATTCAATAATAATACCATGCTAATATAACTTGTTTTTTTATAAAGTTTATCGTTAAATACCAACAGTTTGTGCAGGTTGCATATCTCTATAAAATTGTTTCAGAATGGGTTTTAACGAGTCTGCACACTCACTACACAAAGACTATGGCTAGGGCTTGAACCATTGACCTGCTTGCTGTAAGGCAAGAACACTAACCAGCTTGAACTTTACTTGGATCATCTAAAAGTTATCATAACGATGCCAACCAGTAGGTAGTTTGTTTAGGACTTAAGAAACCGGACTCGGGTTCAGAAGGTTCCCTGGTTTGAATCCGCCAACTGCCAGGTTACTGACGGAGGTCCTTTGAGCACGGCACTGTCACCAATCACTGCTCCTCAGGTGCTCAAAGCTGCCCACCGTTCACTTTGGTGATGGGTTTAATGCAGAGATCATATATATTTGCGTGCACAAAATAAAAAGGAGTTTGTCCTCCCCTTTTTTCAGAAAAAATACAAAGTGATCTTCGGTAAGAGAAGATCTGAGAAGATCTGCTGATGCAGTCAAGAAGGACATGAAGGTTGTTGCTTTAAGGGGAGAACGATGAGTGACGTGAGGGAAAATAATCCACTGTGGTGACCCCCGTAGAAGGCGGTTGAAAGAAGAGGTAGAAACCAAATATGGACTATGGCTATATCTGAATCCAGGAACATATGTCCTCACAACAGGTACAGTTAAGCTGCAGGATCCAGCTGTAGTATTACTGCGCAGTGACCTTTTTAATCACTGCATGAGGCTTTCTCAGAAGAAAAACAAAAGTGCAGCATTCTGATCTTCAACATTTGTTCTCTTGCTCACAATATTAAGGAAAGACCACTAGGTATTTTCGCTATACTTACTATACATATACATATATACTATTTTTTTTGCTTATTCTTGCCGTCTCTGACCTTATAGTGATGCTGTTACGAGAGAAAACCTCTGAGTGGCATGCTCATCAGCTTCTTTATAGTTTTTAATTACAAACAATATTCATGATGACTGTCATTAACAGGAGTGATTACCATTATTGTAATAAGCAGTAATAACAGGTTCACAGG
>JAFBJS010003515.1:334713-350796 GCA_016785265.1 Paraplagusia blochii | reverse complement strand
TTTGTTCTCTTGCTCACAATATTAAGGAAAGACCACCAGGTATTTTCGCTATACTTACTATACATATACATATATACTATTTTTTTTGCTTATTCTTGCCGTCTCTGACCTCATAGTGATGCTGTTACGAGAGGAAAACTCTGAGTGGCATGCTCATCAGCTTCTTTATAGTTTTTAATTCCAAACAATATTCATAATGACTGTCATTAACAGGAGTGATTACCATTATTGTAATAAACAGTAATAACAGGTTCACAGGGGTGGGATTCACTGTTGAGGAAGAGAGAGATGACAGGTGAGGTGGGAAAAGTGGGAGGATTATTTTCAGATTAAATGATCATGGCACTGGACTGAGGAAGGGTCAGGAAAGGCTTGACCTTCTTTTCAAAGTGCGGAATAATCACAAAAGAGAACCATTGCTTCAAATAATGATCATTTGTCTATGTCTATGAGACAATGCTGCTATATATTATTACATAACAAAACTACTTTTCTTGGTAACTAATAACCTAACGCGTTACTTTTGTAACTCGTCACTATCTGTTAACCAATTGGACGTTGACATAGGTTAATGTTTCAGACTAAGCCAATCAGAAAGAGATCTGAGCGGGTCTTCTTGCCTTATAGGGAAATAAACAGTCTCACACAAGCACACACTCACAAGCAAGACGACGGCAAGTGGCAAGTTGAGGTTACGATAAAGATGCCTGTCAAATTTCCAAATATCTATTTTTTATTTATCGTACCACAACATTTCATTATGATAGTTGCTACAGAACACTAAACCTTTTTAATGTGTTTTTAAAATAAAGTAACTAGTTATTAGTTACTTTTATAATTTAGTAACTAGTAATGTAATAAGTTACTTTTTTAAAGTAACTTGTCCAACATGCTGCTCATACCTGTATGGAACACTAAAAAGACAAAATAGATTTTTTAAAAAAGTTAATATTGCTGTTATATATTACAACAACATGTATATAAATATTTTAAAACCAATTTTTTACCATTCATGACTGGACTTTATAGGTCTAATCCACAAAGCATTACAGTAGGAGTGCTTGGTCCTCAACCTCAGTCCAGCTGTCAACACATCTGTATAATTTAGTAGTGTCCGTAAGTGGGAGGAACTTGGTTTATCAAAGTTAAGATCAAAAGAGGAAGAAAAAATCTGGTCGAACACATCATCACATAAATATCACACTGTCTAACCAACTGTACACTCTCAACCACTTGACTTTTAGAATAATAAGAAAGTTATTGTACTAAGTTGGGTACGTGCCCCACCTCCACCCCCACTTCCAATGTGCAAAAAAAAAAAAAATCCTCAACCGCAAAACAGCAGGATCCGTTTTTCCCCCAAATCCCACTGAAGCGCTGCCATGTCGGCTGGAGACAATCAGCTGAAACGCTCCTTAGATATTCCTGCTCCTTTTCAAAAGCCCCAAATTCAATTTATGGACACATTTACTACCATGTCTGTCAGTGACTAAAGGGGAGTTTCATAATCAGGAGCACACATCTGATCTGGTCACAGTGGGCCGTCTCACTTGGCCAGTATGTGCTCTATTACACGTTCGGAGCCAGCCAATCCACAGATGAAAAGGAACACACGAGCAAACAAAAGACTAGGTAGTTCAACATGGGTTGGGGGCCTTCTGAAGTAACATTAAAAAAGGCTGATCTGATTTAGAACAGGGGCCTCAGAGGGAAAACCTGTTAACTGAGACCCTGTGCAAAGGCCTTGACCATGTGATGAGGGGTCAAGTAGTATCTTTCCAAAGATGACACAACCTTCTATTTCCTTACACTGCCTTGTTCTTCATACAATAGAAACTTTTTTTTCCAAAGATATTTCTGTCAGTAGTGGTGTAGCGGCCTAGCGCACGCATGGGCAAACTAAGGCCCGGGGGCATCATGCAGCCCACTAAACGTTTTAATGTGGCCTACTAGCCTTGCACAAATTAAATAATTTATCTATATCATCATTATATTACTGCCTATTACAGTATTTTCACGACCGTAAGGCGCACCGTACTAAAAGGCACAGTCTTTTGTGTGCCATTATATACTATATTTAACATACGTAAGGCGCACCTGATTATAGGACGCGGATTTTGTATACAATCCAAGCCCACACTTCTCCCTTTAAAGTTCTCATGGTGTCCTCTAATACGTCCGCCTTAGAACAACAACAACACACACAAGCATACAAGTACTAGCATTCTATTTAAAAATAGAGCGGGAGCAAAACTACGCCCACACTTCACCCTTTAACGTTCTCATGGTGTCCTCTACTATGTTCTCCTTAGAACAGCAACACACACGCAAGCATACAAGTACTAGCATACTATTTAAAAATTGAGCGGGAGCAAAACTACACCCACACTTCACCCTTTAACGTTCTCATGGTGTCCTCTACTACGTCCGCCTTACAACAACACACACAAATGAAATATTTTAGTTTTTCAATTACTTTTACATGCCATTTATCTTCTAATGAACGTCCCATCTTTCTGCTCTGGACTATGTCCCCCTATTCAATTTTAGGACCGATTTGTGGCCCACGAGTCAAAGAGTTTGCCCAAGCCAGGCTTAGAGCCAATGTCTCTGTCTTTGGTGTGGAACTCCGGGGTTCACCTCCTGGGTAAGATCAGATCCTGGTTAGGGCAGTTGGCTTTGAGTGGGCTCCCCACCTGCAGGAATGTCCATGAGGGGCTGCTGTGGTGCGGTGTGATTTACCCCCATGACCCAGAACATATAAGGAGGGTTCCATGGAAGGTTTCTGTCAGTCTCCTGGTCTCAGAGAACTTGTAATTAAAGTAATTTTTTATAAAAAAGACAGAACAAGTTGTGGTCTTCTCTCTTACACCAATAGTTTACATTGTTTGTGAGGTTTGTCAAAAATGTCCAAAAACTACACCAATTCCACTTGAAAGTCCAGTAAAGTAGACAGAGAGTTGCTTGTCAGCGCCAGCTACAACAACAACGAAGCCTGAACGGTTTACTATCCCTTCTCTGCTTGTGAAACAGAATCTAATGAGCGCCCTGTAGCAGCATGTCACTCAACTCCCAAACACGGGGGCACAGACTGGACCAAGATCCAGTGATTGAGGGTTTTTGGTCTGCTGTACTGTGTGTGTCTAAGACACACACACACCACAGACCACAGACTCCAATCAGTGGTTCTTGGTCCTGTGGTTGGACAGAGTGTCAGTGGTGTCTGAAAGCCACTGTTCACACACACTTGTGTCCAGGCAGGCTCCATACCCCAGGAGAGAAGAACACCTCCAGCCCAGGCCATAAATCAATACTCACTCACAATGGTTCACCTAAAATCCTGCCAGTGGCCGGTGCAGTAAAAACAAGGGAAAAAGTGGGTTAAGCTCCCTCTAGAGGCCAAAACTAAAGAAGTTGGTTCAGTTAGGAAAACATAGCATGTCCTATAATAAATGAATGATCACATTTTTACCACAGGAGCAACGTGTTAACGGGAGCAGTGGGCTCCGTGAAATCTCCTGGAAAAAAAAAGATTCTCTGTTTGACTTCCAGCGTAATTAGCGAGGCTATCTACCGACACCCACCCAGGTGAGGTTGGGGTCTGACCCAAACACAAACTACATCATGGTCAACCCAACTTTTACATGGAAAATAAAATGTGTAGCAACTAAAAACTACATTTATTAAAATTGCCTTCTTGTCCCTTATGTTGGTTTTGGAAAGAACCTCCCGGGCCGGAGCTTTAAGGTTCCCGGGGCCTGTGCCAGTATCCTTAAAAACTAGTAACTGATATCTCTTTTTCCCCCCACACGGCCTGAAAAGTGCTGTTATTAAAAAGGGGGCAAATCCCACTGGAATGTTTTACACATTTACTGGATGTACGTCAAGGTGAGAGACAACACTGGTGAATTATGGGTTAGATTTGGACCTGGGGAATTTGGGCTTGGAGGCAGGCTAACAGAAAGAGGCTAGGAGGGTATTAGTGTAGGTGACAGTTTCCACTGCCAGTGTATAAAAGTCACCCTCCTCTGCCCCGGCAGAAACCATACTGCCCCCTACAGTTAAAATCCACACACGTCAAAGTTTATTGGCCTTAATCTTAAATGCCAGAATGATAAATAAAACAGTATCAAGAGTCCTGCTGCGGGGAGTTTAGTATGAAAGATCAATGAGGCTGTCTGCAGGGAGTAGGCTAAAAGCATCCGTGCCATCTGCAGAAGCAGTGGGTTGACATGGCACACTAATCTCCTCTGGTTTGTGTGTTTGACGTCCAGGACGTCCAGCAGGCTCAGTGACAGCTGCACGTTGAAGCAAATTTGAACCATGCTTTACAAACAGAGCAACTGCAAACCGATGACATACGCTTTGTCTGAGAAAAAAAAAAAAGACTTTCTCTCCCCTTGTCTGTTTTAGTGGGATCACAAGTCTGGATGTACTAATGGGAGAAAAAAGAGAACCAATTAGAGATGCAGACCACGCTGGCCTCAGTTATTTCCAAACCACTTAAAATGTGTAATAAATGATCGAATGAGACAATTCCTTTTTCAAGCCCACGGTCGTATTTTGTTTTCCTCAAAATCACGTTGGCTCCAATAACGGAGCAGGCTTTGATTTCACTCTCAGTTGCAGACGAGAAACTCGCTGCATGTTGTGGGACTTAATCAGAGCAAGAATATATGAGGTGGATTCTCCTGTGTGACTTGAGGTTGTTGGTTGGTGTAAGGTAGGGAAACTGATGGAGACAGATCACCTGGAGCCATAAAACAGCTTATTTTGTGGGGTTTTTTAAAAAAAATAAAAAGATTTTCTTCAACATGTGACTGATGTGGAGGACTGAAAAAAAAAAACACACTCATCATCGCAGTTGGGTTTTAATGCATGTGGTTCCAAGTATCCGGTGCAGCCACAAAGGGAACCTGTAGCAGAATTATCCAAAGGGATAAATAAACATGTATCCTGTGTCTGGGCTTCAGCTAAATCACTTTGTATTAGTACAGAAATAAAGCAACTTCTACTGTTTCTCATGTCTTTACATTATTTGGTTACATGATCCCAACTGCCGTTGTGATACTTTGGCCGTCGGGATTATCTACAGTTTTGTCTGGGGAAAAAAATGAATTCCCTGTGTCAACACTGGTCACCCTTAAAAACTGCTCATCCAGCTTGATAGTCTCCCATCAGCCCTGGTCCCTGCAGATATAACCATCAGTTCCACTGTGACTCTCATGGCTTCTACAAAGAACAGCAACAGAAGGACACGCACACAGTGAGTAGAAGAAGACAGGACAGGACAGCCAAAAAGGAAGAAACGTAGCTATTTGAGTAACTAGTAACAAAGATTTTACAGGGGTTTTGTATGTAGTAATGTAATAGTATAGTAAATAGATCATATTTGTCTGGGATGTTTTATCAAAACATCTGACAAATTAGAATGGAGTTAATAATCTTGCAGAAAAAAAAAATACAAAACAGCTATATATCAAATTTTTATTGATTGAAATAAAATAAACCATTTTACTAGATGTGAAAGTCCAATGCTGACATGGGCAAACTAAGGCTCGGGGGGCCCATGTGGCCAGTAGAGCTTTTTAATGCGGCCCATCAACCTTGTCCAAATAAAATCATGTATTTATATTATCATTATACCGCTACATTATGCCTGCAATAATGCATTCTTTCAGTTAAATAACGTCATAACAGGTGTTAGAAATGTAGGATTTTAGGTTTTATACATAACTATACATGTCGTTTGTTTGAGTTTAAACAAACGGTCCATCTTTCTGCTCTGGACTCGGCTCCCGTGTCCAATTTTAGGACCAAATGTCGCCCCTCTGTCAAAAAGTTACTGTTACAGCTATGTTACACCTATGCAACAGCTAACTTAAAACTAAGTCTGAAAAAGACTATTATTTTACGTTAATATTTAATTTCTTGAGCCCAAATTATGGCCTAGTATTGGGGTAGGAATTTGTTTAGATCCAAAGTGTAAACTTTTACTGAATTCAATGAGAGTGTGATGAATCTGTAATGAATCAAACAAAGGCTGCTGCTCGTCGATAAAACTCCCATGGCTAAAAATCGAAGTCAGGGTTTTATGACATTTTTCAATTGTTAGATATTTCCGTCCCTCTCCTCTCCCCTCCTCCAGCGTTTTAGTCCCAGCTCCTTAATTTACGAGGCTAATGGCATCCATCCTGAGGACAAGCACATGGTTTTACTTTCCCTCCTTTGGATCCGCCAACGCATGTATGTGTTTTCAAACGGAAGACGTCACCAGTGCGGATCACTTTTCAGGGATCACAGGGACATCTGTTAGGAAAATGAAAATAACAAAACCGAACCAGGTTTTTACATGTTTGCTGGAATTCAATTAAAATGTGATTAGTGGGAGTATTAGGGGGACGGTTTGGTTCACCACTGCACACTGGGTCGCCACTGTCCCTCTGCCGGGTCAGGTTACCATCAGGATTACCACGGACAAGGTGACCCCGGACCTTTTGACAGGTGTTTGTGGGAAGAACTGGAGAGAGTGTTTGTCACCATACCAAGAAGGATTCACAGGCCCAGTGGTTGAGCGGGGGTTCCCCCTAGAACATTCCATTAAACATTCTCACTTTGTAATCACATCTGCAAGCACACTCTCTCAGGAAAAGTAGACGGGAACTCAGGAAAATAAATAATAAATAATAATTTAATTTCGTTTTCTTATTTTATTCATCATATGTCTAATATGTGTTGCAATGACAATAAAGAATCCTTTGAATTGTATGAGAGGTATATATATATATATATATATATATATGCATATATATATATATACATATATATATATATACCTGTATATTAATATTAATGCTAAGTAATAAATACTGTGGCACTTTTTCTCAGAGGCAAGTTCTGCAAAACTCCAGGGTTTCAGGTGCAATACCAGTTAGGGTGGCGTTCTCACCACCTGCAGGAAGGTTCATGAGGAGCTGGTACGGTGCAGTGTGATTTGTGTGGCGGTTGTGGAGACAACCTGGTAACAAATAAGATGACGAAGACAAATGGATGGTTTGAACTTTAAGTTCTTTTATGAAAAGATTGAACAAGTTTACATCATGTTGTGATCTGGTCTCTTACACCATTAGTTTTCATTGTTTCTAATGTTTCAAAATAGAAGAGGGAGGTGGTGGTGGGGCAGTGATTAAGGAATAGGACTTGGGTATAGAGGGTTCAGGGTTTGATTCCACCAGCAGCCAGGTTACCACTGAGGTGCTCTGAGCAGGGCACTATCCCAAGTCACTCTGCCCGGATGGGCAAGAAAACTACAGTGTGATCTGGGTCGGCAAGTTCACCTGTGACATGGTAACAAATTGGTACCCAATATTTTTTGGAATCACCCATATTTAAAAATCACAAACAAAGAAAAGATAAGATAAAAATATATTATTCGTAAACCAACGACTTTTATTGACATGTACTGAAGTTGAACCAGCAAAAATGATGAGATGATCCCCAAAAATCTATCATGACCTGAGGGTTGAGATGCATTCATTCATTCATCTTCTCCTGCATGTCTGTTGCCGGGTCACAGGGACAGCTGGCGCCACCCAAATCACATTGCACCATATTGTGATCCTTCCTGTGGGTGGTGGATTCGAACCTGAAGCCCTGCAAACCCAAATCTGCTACTTTAACCACTAGGACACTAGGTAATAGATAAGCAGACGTAGATGTATGGAAGACAACAAGAAGCTGCCATCTCTACACCCTGAAAAACAACCTGAGTCGGCGGTAGTGGTGGCGTATCGGTTAAGGCAGGACTTTGGGTTCGAACGCACCAGTTGCCAGGTTGCCACTGAAGTGCTCTGAGCAAAGCACCATCTCAATCAACATACAGTACCTTCCAGTGAGCTCTCCACCCACAGGAAGGCTCACAGTGTGGTGCAGTGTGACCTAGGTGGCAGTCGAGGACACTGCTGTCCCATGTGACCAGGTAATGGATAAGTGGATGAAGATAAATCAATGATAGAATTTAATTTTTTTAGGGAACCTTCTGAACTGTTGAACAAACTGCACTGTACACGAAATACGCAAACTTTTGCGTATTTACTGCAAGAATTTACATAACGCCATCCCACAAATTACAACGGCCCTTTCCACATCTGGAAACATTCTAGATCGAGGGCGGGCGACCCACCAAAGACCCCGGTTTGAAACGTCGGGATCCCTGGAAGATGAAACAAAAGACAAACCAGTGTATACACTTCAGCTGACATTGTGTACCCACCAGGCAGTTGCACAGAGGGAGACAATTTCACAAAAGGCAAGTTTTGTGGTGAGTTAGCAAATTGTTGAGAAACTGAAGCCCCGTGCAGAAGAAATGGTGAGGCAGCCTTGTTCCTGCTGCGGAGGGTCTGGTGTTGGACAGTTGTTCCAAAGTGTCAGCTTTTCAAAGCAAAAAAAAAACTGAAGAGCAGATTACTGAGGTAGCAGTTTTCTACATGACCTGCAGTGAAACGTAACAGACGTAACAAATACTGCTCAACCACCCATATTTTTTTTTTTTTTTCTACACAGAACTGCTGTAGAGCTTGATATGTGGGGGAAACTGCTGTCTTTGCAAAGTGCATCAGCTGCGGGGGAAACTAGAAAAATGTACAGATTTTTTTTATTATATATACTTCTATTCTGCAAAGGCAGAATGAAACGTTCAAGCGCCTTCTGAATCTGCTGGTGAGTTTGCAAACTCCTGCGGGGATTCTGCAAGAAGTTAGAGAGTGAAGTGAAGGCAGGAAGGAAGGACGGGTTTGGAAATATACAGGAAATGAAGTGATTAGTCATGCTGTGCAGTGGAACCTGCAAATGTACCTGACGAGCTATGACAACGTCAAAGCAACGGCTGCTTCAAACGCCGTGCAACAAATTCCCACGGCTCAGGGTTGATGAAGTTTAATGTGCGTGGTGAGATTTCATCACTGTACAGCACACTGACAAATCTTTTTTTTTTTTTTTTTCTTCTGGTTTTGAGAATTGAAAATCACCACAGTTACCTATTTTTCAACAGAGTTGCATGAGTTATAAAACAAAGAAATATAATTGGATTAAAGTCTTGACAATAGACGCACAAATTTAGAGAAAAAAACAGTTATAAATGTTGCTATTTTGGTCTGTCTCACAAGAATGGTGTTTAATAACATTTATTACGAAACAAATTTAACAAAAATTCCTGCCAAAGTCTTTTGCATTTGATGTTGCTGTGAAAACATGAATAAGAAGGCGTGGAGACCAATGTCTTATAGTTTTCTCCATCACTGATATTCACCGTGGGGACAACCGTCCGTCCCTGATATCCATTTAAAACAATTTAAAGCCTGTCCAAAGTCATTGTGCAGACAAAACTTAAAGACAAAAACGGCCAAACAAACATCGCCAGCTGGTTCCATTCTCTCTTGTTTACCATGGTTTTCTCCACTAGACTAAATAGGCTGGTATTTGTCCTGTACCATGTGCTACACAGCAACTCCAGCCATGAGACCTCTACTTAGGCAGCATGTGAAGTAAACAGCTTTTCTTTAAGAAGACCGGAGAACATGGAGCAGTGGTGAATTCATGAGAAGATGGCGCAGGTGAATGGAGGTCTCACAGTCCAAGACAGAAAACTTGATTCAAAACTGTTAATTTACTGCATGATGTGAATATTTACTGAATGATACGTTCTTTATTTAATGGACATTAAGTTTATTACAAGATGTTTCACCTCTCAAGTTGAGAACTAAACCAACCTTTCGCAAGGACATGCGCAGCACTCTCCCTGACCACCACCCAAATCACACTACACTATATTGGACTTTGAGCCTTTCTGAGGGTGGTGTAAATAACAGAAATTGATGATATCATCATTTGGAGGCAGAAAATAGTTGCAAAAAAAGTTATTTTATCTTCATCCTGCTATGTGTTGCCAAATTGCAGGTGCGGCAGTCTCCACCAGTGCCACCCAAATCACACTGCACCATACTGTGAGCCTTCCTGTGGGTGGTGAGCCCACAACTTATGTGGGTCAGGAAGGTGCTATGATCAGAGCAACTCAGTGGCAACGTTGCAGCTGGTGGATTCAAACCCAAAGCCCAGTTGATAGAAGTCCGCCCGTTCAACCGCCACCACTCCTGCCCTTAGTTACTAAATCATAAGTATCAATAGTTTTAATACATCGTTTTTTGGGGTAGCAACTGAGAAAGAACACACACTTTTTAAAAGCATATCCAAAATGATGGATCCATCGTTCTTTTCCTTGTAGATCTACAGCCACCCACCGTACCAGCTCCTTGTGAACCTTCCAACAAGTGGTGAAACTACTCCTCAAAGCCTAGTAGTTTTAGATCAGACTATGCAAAAAAAAGTGTCTTTGCAAAATGATCTTAAAGGAAGTTTAGCAGAATTTAAAAAAAAAGAAACCAACAAAGTCGTTTTGTACTTTCGGCCATTTAGGAAACTCTTCCTAAGGACGGAGAACATGCCGCGACTACACTGAAGTGAAATTGCCTCATTTAAGGATCACGACCTGTTCCCGCAAGTGCATTATCTCTGGACGAAAGCCTCTCTGCTGCAGAATCAATTAAAAACAACAAGACAGGACTGGAAGGATTAAAAAAAAAAAAAAAAAAAAACACACACACACACACAACTGCAAGAGCGCAGGCGATAAGAGCGTCGGAAAACCTCGTTCATCAGACAAAATGATTATCCCTAAATGATGTGGTCATTTAAAAACAATGAGGGCAGATTATGGATTCCTTTTTCAACTTTACAGTTAAATGTCAAACCTCATCGATTGTCCTCACAGCTGAGAGCTGAAGACTGAATGAAACATGTCTGAGAAAGGAAATAATTCATGTACCTCATTTTTTTTACATTTTCCTCCACAAAAAAAAAAAAAAAATGTGTCATTTGTGTTTCTCCTGCTCACTTGTTCGTAGCTCTCGTTCAATGCTACACCAAGGACAATTGTGGTTCACTCCGCATCAATGACTGGACAAAAGTGAGGCAATCGTTGGCAGCTTTCAGGGAAGTAAAGTATCCACATAATGAGAAGCAGATTATGTTTGAGTCTTTATCAACACAAACAGACACACTGGGGCTGAGCAGTAAATCTATATTCTCTCCCTCCGCAGCCCACTTTGATATGCCAGTGGTTCTGTCCATTTCAATTCATTAATCCTTCGCTGACAAGCACTGAATGCATCACCATTTGAAAAGGCAGATAAAGTTTCATTGGTCCAACTTTTCTTGGCATCAAACGAATGGATCGGACCGAGCATCGCATCAACGGATTCTTAATTCATGAGCAGGTCGTCGGGGTTGACATTACGATATGTAGAGCTGTGTTGGGAAAGGAATACATTTCTGTCGATTTGTCCTCATCAGGTTCGTCGTGAGACGGAACATCTCGCCTCGGACCGCAGGAAATGAGAAAAGCAGACGTGTATATTTGTTAGGGTTGAAGCGGACTGTGACTGTGGCCCTAAACAGACGGCGGTGTTGTTGCTAAAACAGACGAAACGTATAAATCATCCCAGATCAAAGTGTCATTCTGTATTTTCTATTCAGCATCTGTGTTTATGGAGAATTATCTGTTCCCTGTCCTTTTGATATTGTAAACACTGATGATGCACCGACGTGCCAAACGTGGGATTGAACCCTCGACTTTTTATTATTTAACGTCACGCAAGCAAAGGAGGGGGAGACAATGAATCTTAATATTTAACAATAAAATCACAATAAGTTATTACATTATTTAAAGAACAATTAAATTATGAGATTTAATATTATCCTAATCATATCATTATAAATACTATTAGCTTATTTATAATAATTATTTTGTTGTTGTTTTGTTGTTGTTGTTTCTGTTATTCCAAAGAAAGAAATCACAGCTCACAAACCCACAGTAACTCCAGTCAATTCTCACCACAGTTTTTGGGGCAGCTTTTTCCAAAACAGGTTTACAACTGTTTTGAACAAGAGCTTTCATATAAGTATACATATTTTATAATGCTGGATGTTGGAATTGTGATCATCTCTTGACGTCCATCTCGGTTTTATCCACCTTTTTGATTTACCACTGCATCACTGGCCATCAGGGAGCTGCTCTGGGCCAGAGAGGTGAGAGGCTGCTTTGTTCTGAGGCAGGGCTGACAGTCTCTTTATCTCCTCCTGTCAGACAGAATACTGTTTGATCTGCTGCTTCTCCATCTCTTCCATCTCTGGTCAAATGACCTTAGCCCAGCAGCAGAGGCTGCTCCAGCAACCCTGACTTAAAGAGGGAGGGAGGTAAAGGCATGTTGACTGTCTATCTATCTATCTATCTATCTATCTATCTATCTATCTATCTATCTATCTGTCTGTCTGTCTGTCTGCCTGCCTGCCTGCCTGCCTGCCTGCCTGCCTGCCTGCCTGCCTGCCTGCCTGCCTGCCTGCCTGCCTGCCTGCCTGCCTGCCTGCCTGCCTATTAAACTATCTGGTGGTCTGTTTATCCATCCATCAATCGATCTATTTACCTGTCTGTCTCTTTATCAATCAATGTATTTGTCTATTAGTCTGTCTGTCGGTCTGTCCTTCTGTCTGTCCATCTATCAATCTATCTGTTTGTGTGTCCAACAGTCTATCTATCTATCTACCTATCTACCTGCCTACCTACCTGTCCTTCGATCCATCTATCTTGTCTGTCTGTCTGTCGATCTATCTATCTATCTGCCTGATAGTCTGTCTCGCGGTCTGTCCATCCATCTATCTATCAATCAGTCAGTCTGTCTGTTTGTCAGACTGTCTGTCTCTTTATCTATCTATCTATCTATCTATCCTGTCTCTTATACACATCTAACTGGAGTTCAGATGTGTGCTCTTCCGCTCTAACGTCCTTAGATGTGTATAAGAGACAGGTTGTGGGAGGCACGCCGGCCTGGTGCTCTCCCCCACCTCACTACCAGTGCTGAGGCGCTTATAGAAAAGAGCTTCTTGGAGAGAGAGCCGTTTGTGCCTCTCGTGCTCAGGGAGGAACCCGTGCTCGGTCCCGAAACACCCTCCTCCACCCCTGGGAGCTGATCCGTAGCCTGTGGTGGTGGGATATGGCGGTGGCACGGAGAGTGGTGGTGGCTGGGAGAGGAGCTGCTGTCGTCGCACCAACTGTGCTCCGTGTTAAACTCATCTCTGACACCTGAACATCGGTGGTGCCGGAGCGAAGGAGGGCAGTTCATTATGATATGGCCATTAAATGATTTCCTAAGTTTTAGTGGAGTGTAACAGCTACACTGAGGTTGTTTGCTTTGTACTGATGTTGGATCACATCTGTTGTGTACCATGTTTAATAATGTGTACCATGTTTAATAATTTGACTTGTTGTCAATCTTGACCTTGCTGATGAAAGTGTCTTGGATTCTGTTCTTTCCTGGATTGTGTTAATAAAGTACCATATTAAAATCTAAAATCTAAAATCTACAGTGTCTGTCTCCCTCTGTCACCATCAAGTCACCCATCATCCATCCATCCATCCACCCATACAGAGTGTCTCCAGTACAGTACACGATGTGACTATCGTTCTCTTCACACACACTTAGTTTGAAGTCTGACTTTGGCTCCTTCCCCACACAGCGCTTCGCTAATGCTGCAAATACATTTCTCGCCGTCTCCTTCTGTCTCCGTCTTCTTCCCCTTTTTGCGTAACGAGTGTCTTTTACCAGTTCACATCACAGACTTCTTACAAACAGCAATTAAAACGGATGTGCTACACTGGCTCTGTATGGTGAGGAGACTAGAGAGCAAAGAGAGAAGAGAGAAATGATGGGGGACATGAGCGAGGGAGACAGAAAGAAAAGAAAGGAGAGGGGAATATGCGAGGGGAAATGTACGGCACCACCTCTCCTTCAAAAACCGCCACTGATTCTGTGTCTATTGATCTTTATTACAATAGCAGCGCGCTGTAAAATGTTTGATGGTTTTGTACAGATCTTAGTCCCCCTCATTTATAATTACTGCTACACATGTAGAACCAAGGGCAACTTCAGAAGGGGCGCTGTTTGAAAAGCTGCTGCCAGACTGTGGGTATGATGGAAAATCTCCACGGGGCTTCACGGTAGCTAAAAGCCCTGAGGCCATCCCTTCTCCTGCTGAACACCTGCAGCAACTTAAGTTTTGCACCGACCAAATTAAGGAGCATGATTTTAAATAAGAAATGAGATCAACTTCATCCATTTATCCACACTGTACATCTGCTTGATTTGATTAGCCGCTGTGACGACCGTGCGTTTCTGCAGAAGAAAAATGACAGTAGTGCCATTCTCAAAGTTGAATATGTGATTAACATCTGCTGCTTTACCTTCTTTCCACTCCAGGTCTTATATAAATACTTGTTCCTGAAAATCTATCCCATGAATGAATCTCTTATTTATATAATATATAATAATTCTACATTTTAATCTTCGACTTTTGGATCAGAACAGTACCTAAACACGCTGCACAACCCTGCAACTCCTGCTCTTTTTTTGAAGGGACTAAAGAATACAGGAGAAGACCAGGACACCCAGACTGGCCTTGCGTCTCTGTCTCCACTTTCTGCTAAAATTTTAATGTCATCTCTCAGTAGGAGCTTAAACAGATACACGGCAGAGTATCGGATAGCCGTCCGGGGAATATATTAAATATTTTTAATTGTGTTTTAATGATGTTTAACAATCGTGTTAATATTAATAATTAGAATTAAAGTTCAAATGCCAATACAACATTTTTAACATTGATAAACTCAGTGCTAGGCCGTCAGGGCCAGCAAAGCCTTCTCTGCTGGCCTAAACAGAAAAACACATTTATTCATAAATGTTTAAATAAAATGGCATTATTATTTATTTTTTTAATAATATAAAATTACTTTTTAAATTTAAATAGTTGGAAAAAAAAAGTATCTAATCCTATTTCAGCTACCTAGTGTTGTCAGGTTCCATGAAATCTGCCAGAGCCTTCAGAATCCAAAGTGAAGGCTCTGCCTGCTGTAAGTGAATGGACACAGCTTGTTCAGTTCACAGCGCTCAGACCAATCATCTTGCGAGATTGCGACCTCAGAGCCTTCTAGCTGGCCCTACATAGAATAATGAATCTATATTAGCTGTGATATAACATATATGTGTGCCTGTTGTCCTATTGTTAATATGAGGTCACAAAACTATATGATGTCACTGAAGGCCTATGGTTGAAATGCACGGCCCGCCACTGGTTAAACCTGTGATGCATGTTAAATAATAATGAAAAAGAAAGGACAAAAGTGGAATAAAGTGTAAACCCAGGCATACACTTCATCTAGATGATGACAAACAGAAGGATTTAAAAGGAAGGGACAGACAGTAGAGGCAGAGGACAGTGTCTCTGGGAGATGATTGTTGCTTCCAGCAGTCAAGAAAAGAAAGAACACTCTTTAGTTTGGCACAGTCTGAATAATGTATCAGCCTGTAGCTGTAGCCGGGCAGATACATGGACAAAGGCAGCACAGATTTCCTTTTTTTTTTTTTTTTTTTTCTTTCTTTTTGTCTTCTGACATTGTTGGAGATATGAATAATGGATCAGATAAATACCTGCATTAAGAATGAATTATCACTGTATCCGTGCAGCTCTCCCTGTATTTATGTCATCATCCAGTTCAGGCTCTGGACAGTGTTTTGTTGTGATGCAGCTCACTGTCCTCCCCGTGGTTCTGTGGACATCTGCCGCGGCTCAGAATCATCCCAGGCGAGATCCGACCGAGCTGCAGCAGAAACTGGAGCCACTGGTGTCACCCTGCTGCCTGCCATTGATTAACATTTAACAACCATGGTATAGTTTGTCACCGGGAAGAACAGCAAACTTTGAGATCTTGAAAGCAACAGTGGAGGAAGACAGTGAAAGTGCGGCATGGAGGGAAGGAGAGGGGGATGAAGGCTGTTAAGGAAAAGAAATGTAAAAGAAAAATGGGTTGGGAAAAAAAAAAAAAAAAAAGGCAGGATACACAGAGTACACAGGAAGCGTTTTCACATAGCGCATCATGTATAACTCATGAAGTCCTGACAGAGGAGTGCACACACATTC
>JAFBJS010003515.1:275509-332134 GCA_016785265.1 Paraplagusia blochii | reverse complement strand
AAAGTTTGGATTTCTTTTTTTTTTTGGATTTCTTTTTTTTTTTTTTTTTTTTTTTCCACCATCTGACTGACCTAAATTGTGCTTCTTCATGTACAGTAGTAATCTCCCACGTCCTTCAGGGACAGAGGAGATCAGTGCAGCTGATGTCTTGCTCCAGTCCGTATTAGCGAGGCCTTACAGCCCATGTCACTCCACTTCCTTATTCCTGATTTATGGCTACAGGGCTCTTGGGTGTCAGAACTCCGTGTGACACACGCACACGCCCGTTCTCACAAATTCAACGAGGCACAAATTGTCCGTGACCTGAGTTCAACAGAGCCGAAGCGGAGGTAGCCAAACTTGTCTTCAAGGACGCGTTTATCACACCCTCACTCCCCTTTTCACCTGCAGATTAGCGCACAAGCCTAAACGGTCTGTCCAGACCTGGACCCTATCTGGACAGATAGGGTCCAGACCTGGACCCTATCTGCACTCGCTCAACTTAAATACAAATGGAATTCGTACAGAACTATAAAAGAAAAGCTTTTTTTTTATTATTTTATTTTATTATACTCTTATCCGACTCTGTCAGACATTTCCTTTGTCCCCTTTCTCTATTTTCAGGCAAAGAAAAAAAAAAACTATTTGCCCAACGCGTGAAAACTCATGTCACCATCCCAGGAGGTTTCTGGGAATGAAACCCTGCTGCTGCAGTCAGGCAAAACATCGAAGAGTTCAACAGAAGCCAAAACATTTGTTTCAGACATGTTTCGCTTCCTGGTAGAAATGTCCGACCCAGAGTCCAATGTGAAAACATGCGTTTAGATTGGAAAGCTCAGAGGAAACCGAGTGTCAAGCTTATATAACAAACAGAAACTGGAGCGGGTTTGAAGCTTTAAGGACGAAAGAAAGGCAGCGGTTTTGAACACATGAGAATGGAATGACGTTCCGCGAAAAAGCCTTGAGGTAAAGAGAACCGAAATAACATAGTGTACAGAAACATGATATCAATTAAGGTGTTTCACTGATTGATCAAACCATTAGTGGTGTTAAAATGACAGATGAGACAAACAGTTCCTGAGAACCAAGAGTACATTTACACTAATGGACCAACTATGTTCCAAACTATAGAGAGAGTTAGCTGTTCCCTTCCAAAGCTCCAGGGCTTTCTTAGGGCTGTGAACCAACCTTCAGGTTGGTGTTGACAGTAGCTGCAAGTATTTTCACTCCACGTCAGACTCTATGACTTGACAATCGGCCCAATGAAAAAACTCCACCTTCTGCCACTGCTGTAGGCTTGTACTGCATGTAAGTTAATAAAGAAAAAAATAAATAAAAAAAATAAAAAAACAAATTAAAAAAAATTAAAAATTTCTTACAATTTTAGGTTTAAAAGGGTAAAACGGTTAGGTTTGTCTTAATCTGTGATAGAGGAGAGTCAGCTAATGTGAAGGGAAAGGTTTAGAGGACCAGGTTGTGAGACCAGCCATAAATGGATGGATTAGAGACACTAGGAATAGGTAGAAGACAGGAGACAGAGCTGGAGGTGGAGGAATTAAAGTTGCTGAGATTCTCTTTAGTAGAGACAAGTTGGACAAGATCAGGAATGAGGTGATTAGGGGGACAACACAGACAGGAAGGTTTGAAGAAAAGGCTAGAGAAGACAGATTGAGATGGTTTGGACATGTTCAGAGGAGGGACAGTGATTATTTAGGTAGAAAAGTGATCAGGTAGGAGACAAAGAGGAAACTGATGGATGCATTGAGGGAGGAGGTAGTTGGAGACAGTAGAAGATACAGAGGACAGGGGGAGATGGAAATTTCTGACTTGCTGTGGCAACCCCTGAAAAAAAAAGGACAAGCTAAAAAGGAAAAACAAGAAGTTGTCCTGAGGTGGCAGCCCCTGTTAGCATTAGTCCCGGAAATGATACCGTTGTAAATTATATTATAATTATATGGAAATTGTACCATATATATATATATATACATATATATACATATATGTATATATATATATATATATATATATATATATATATACATATATATGGTCACTATATCTGTGGCCACTATACGGGTCGGGATGGTGTTATGCTCAGAACACCCCAGCGGCAATGGATTCGAACCTAAAGCCTTCCTTAACCTTTAGGCCACCACTGCCACCACTGCCACCAGGCGTCGGTTGTTAGTTGAAGTAACTGATCTTGACCATTTATTTATGAAGTCAAAGCTCCGTGGCAACAATCCCTCCATCCTGAAACAACTTAAAGACTCACATCCAGGTTGAATATTTCATCCCTAGATTTCTGCTGCTGCTGCTGCTGCTACAGTCTTTTTTTTTATGCTACGGAGAAGAAAAATGACACAGGCCAAGTGAGAAAAGGGAAAGGACACTGCAGGTGATGCAAGATCCTTGTCTAACCCAGTCAGAGTAAAAAGGTGGGACTGGCAGAGCTAAAGAAGGAAGGGGAGGGAGAGTGCACGCTGCTCACAGGCCTCCTCAAGGTCAGAAGAAGGAGAAGCTTAGTATTCACTCACTCCATCTTCTCTCCAGCTTTCACCGACTCCGTCTGTCATCTCTGTTCTTTCCACGTTGCCCTCTTTTCCCTGCATAACCACCTCCGAAACAAAACCCGTGTCTTTTAAGTGCTTGGGTGAAAAAAAAAAAAAAAAAAAAAAGAGAGAGAGAGAGAGCAAAAGCCCCAGAAACAAAACATCGTTGGGCACACATTTGACATCATCCAGGGAATCTTTCCATCTTTGAAAAGATTCAGGCTGTTGTGAAGAAAGAGCAGCCTGACGGTAAAATGTAAATACGCCATAGGCAGGTGAGTCAGAGGGAGAAAAAGACAGACAGACAGACAGAGAGAGAGGGGAGACTTCTCCTCCCTCTCTTATTCTACTTCACTTTGCTCTCCTTCAGTTTGATCTGTCTATCCGTGGTCCGTGTGTGTGAGAGGAAAGATGGCTGGCAGGTGTGTGCACAGGTATTGAGGCCTATGAAATATTTACCAAAGCAATAATGACTCCCTGGACAGAGTGAGGGGAGGAGGAAAGCAGGAGATGAGGAGAGGAAAAAAAATAAAAAAAAAAGAGTAAGAAGAGAAGAGTCGGAAGGCGTGGAGCTTCTGTTCTCTTCTTTTCTGACAGAACCAAGGATGAAAAAAGATGAAGGAAGGCTTCCTGCAGCTTTACAATTTTAGATCTTCTCTGAATGAAGGCATTAGATTAGTGGCCCAGTATAATGTGTGAAATACAAGGACTTCAATTTTACTGTCTTAAAAACCATATTTCTCAAAATTAACCCTTATGAACCTGCATTAACATTAAAATTACTGCTGTTGGAGGTGGTTTGGTGCAATGCGATTTGGGTGGCAGTTCTGGAGACTGCTGGACTTGTGACCCAAGACCAGAACAGAAGAATGACAATGTAAATGTCTATGTCATTGGTGTGGAACTCCAGGGTTCACCTTCTGGACAAGATCAAATCCCAGATAGGGTGACTGGCTCCTTACTACCCATAGGAGGGTTAACAAGGGGCTGGTATGGTGAGATTTGGGTGGCAGTTGTGGAGACTACTCGGCTTGCGACCCAAGAACAGAACAGAAGAATGACAATGTAAATGTCTCATGTCTCTCGTTGGTGTGAAACTCCAGGGTTCACCTTCAAGGCAATATTGTGTCCCAGTTAGAGTGATTGGCTCTTTACGTCAGGCAAGAAGGTTCACAAGGTTGGTATGGTGTGATTTGGGTGGCAGTTGTGGAAACTGCTGGCCTTGTGACCCAAGAAATACACAGAAGAATGACAATTTCGATATCTGCCACCAATCCGTCATTGGTGTGGAACTCCAGGGTTTACTTTCAAGGCAGGATTGAATCCCAGTTAAGGTGATTGGCTCTTTACTGCCTGTAAGAAGGTTCATGAGGGGCTGGTGTGGTGTGACTTGGGTGGCAGTTGTGGAGACTACTCGGCTTGTGACCCAAGAACAGAACAGAAGAATGGCAATGTAAATGTCTCAGGCGTTGGTGTGAAACTCCAGGGTTCACCTTCTGGGCAAGATCAAATCCCAGTAAGGGTGATTGGCTCCTTACTGCCTGCAAGAAGGTTCACAAGGTTGGTATGGTGAGATTTGGGTGGCAGTTGTGAAGACTACTGGCTCAAGACCCAGTAACAAATAAGCAAAAGAAGGTGGATGGATGGATGGGTCACTGAGGTTTAAAAAGTTTTAGTTTTTCTATAAAGTTGCCTTTCCAAGAAGAAAACAACATTTGATTTCACATTAAGACACCAAACAAACATCAGTGATCTTTTTTACGCCAGTTTGTGACACCATTAAAACTCTGGGATGGAATTATTGATTTAATAAATGTGGAGTGTATTACTATTAGTGATTTATTTTTTCTGGAAATCCAAACGCTGTAATACAGTAATGTCTGCATGACGTGGCAAGTATTGAGAAGGAGCTGCTTCTATATCTCAGTTTTAGCATAAAAATGAAAAAAAGTGCATTGCCTTAAAAAATATTTTTGTAGATGATATTAGAGAAGCTTGAAATGATATGTGAACACGTCCTCCAGGGATCGTAGATGAAAAAAAACCCTCCTTGAAACGTTAGCCCTCTCAAGGGTTCTTGGAGAGTAAAATTTCTAGGACGAGGGCCCTTGTGGCGAGTCTTTAGTGCACAGTCCGTCTTTTGTTTGTAGACAGAACTCGGCATCACACTGTGGGCCGGTTTGATCCGGACGGCCAGCAGAGTTCGCTTCAGATGAGTAGGGGAAGGAAACTCTGCAGCAGCGCTACCAGGACACTGGGGTGGCTCAGAACAACAGTGAGCCAGTCAAGCCCAGACTCTGGACTGAGGATGGGAGGAAGCGGCGCCTCAGCGTGGCAGAGGTAGGGGGTCCGTTTGCATGTGTCTAATATGGTAGTGAGGCACAGATACAGAGCAAGGACTGGGACAAACAAACATGAACCTTTGTACTGTTTATCTTTTTATGAGACTGTTCCAGTGGGAGCAGAGAGACATGGGAGACCAACTTGAAGAGCAATTTACTTTTTAAAGTTTGTTCATGTTGTTTTTGTTGGTAGAATGAAGTATCACAGGGAGAGACCAAGTTATTGAACTTGTGTGAACTTTTGTACCTAATCTGCTGTTAAAATCAAACTTTTTTTTTCTAAACTTGAATGTACTTTAAGAAACTAAGGTATGAGAAAGTTACATAAACTATATACTATAATGTTTGCAACATCTACAATCCCATAATAATCCCTCAACCATTTAATCGACAGTTATTTAGTTAATTAATCTGTATTTTCTCCCTGATCTGACTTTGTGGTGTAGATGACTTCCGTTCTGCCTGAATCTTAAAATGTGAGACATCACTTTGGTCAACATCATTAATTATCATGACTCACAGATCTTCTCGCCTTATGGGGACGTGGTACAGCAGCACACATCCACAAACAAGACGACGGCGAGTGGCAAGTTAAGGTTACAATAAAGATGCCTGTCAAAATGTCCGAACATCTATTTTGTTTTTATTTTACCAATACGTTTCATTATGTATGTTAGTTGCTACAAAACACAAAGCTTTTTTTATGTGTTTTTAAAGTAAAGTAACTAATTATTAGTTACTTTTGTGATTTAGTAACTAGTAATGTAACTAGTTACTTTTTCAGAGCAGTAACTAGTAAAGTAATAAGTTCGCCTTTTAAAGTAACTTGCCCAACACTGTGAATAAGTAATGCTCATAAAGAAATCTAAATTCTCCCAAAGTGTCCGTAATATTCAGTATCAAAACTTCTGTTTGGAGCATTTTTACTCATCCTCTAACTGAGGGGTCTCAAAGAAGTTGGGGCCCCCTGTCCCCTCAGTCATTTCACCAAAGGGCCACTGTAGCTTTCAATGTTCTATAGAGGCAGATGAGTAGAAACAAAAACAAGTAGTCTGTCCATTAGGGTTTTAAGAACTATAAGATTTACCAAAAATTGTTGAGAGCAAATATATACTATATACATCTATAAAACGTCTCCAATACAACCTTCACAGGAACTTTATGTGGGGGCCACAAAATATTATTTCATGGGCCGCAAATGGCCCGCGGGCCAGATGTTTGAGACTTATTTATTTGGCATCAAATAAATGCACTGTTCCCATTGTGTATTCCAGAGTATCTAGAATACATCATTCATCTCCAACACTATATTCTGCTTTCTAACCTTCAACACCCATTAACATCACCTTCCGTCTATTAATCAGGTGAACGCTACATAAAGCTGCGGTTACCGGCGTCTTCCAACCAGCTCCGCGGCGTGTAAGCATGGAAGATTTATGTCAGAATGTGAGTATGTGTCCAAAACACGACACACCCTGTGTACTCCCTGAAGCGAGAGGCTACACTTCCTGATCAGCAAGCCTGACACGCTGGACAGCTGACCGCTGACCTCTCATTTTACCTGAGTTGCGAAGCGACTGTTGAACCCTGCGGCCTATTCTCTGGCTCCTGCGGGGTCGCCGGGGTCACAGTTGACACAGCAGTACTGTGTTGACTGTGCTGAGCTCCGAGCGCCTCCATACATCAGCACCGAGCCTTCACTTAGGAAATCAGTGTCAAACCAAATGGACCCGACAGCCGTGTGTGTGTGCGTGTGTGTGTGTGCGAGGGTAAATATTTACTTAAAGCGTGCAAAGACATTTTTTCCCTGCACCGAATTCTCTCTAATAATAACTTTTAAGAAGATGGAAATACATGTTGCATTTCTTTGAGTTATGACCCCACTGTAAATAAAAGCTATATTGAGCCTGTCCCCACATGAAGAATTTCCTCCTTTTCAAATATTGATTTCTTCTCTTTCCTTCAGTTATATTTTAATACAAACATTAATTTCTCCCCGCGTGGACGTGGCAAAACTAAGAGAAATGAGACAGGGGCAGGGGACAGAAAACATTGACCACCTTTTAGAACAAATGCATCATGCACGGGCGGGGGCAATCCAAACAAGCCTATCTGTGAGATGTGTAATTGATCAGCGTGACAGACTGTTGTACAGCAGCGCTTATGGGGCCACATCTGACAAATGACTAGACATCTGAAGAGCTGCGCTACACATAACCAGAAGAGGGAGGAAAAAAAAAAAAAAAATTGAATGAACACATACACACGAGCCAGGGAGGGGGAGAAAAAAAAAAAAAAAATCCATGCGGCTGATGTGAAACTGCATTTCGTCTGATGAGGGATGTTAAACAACAACTGGACCGCCGGGCAATTACCATGATTGGAGTGCAGTGCCTTGCGAGAGCTATCAAGACGGAGAGAGTTAGTGACAAGGTGGAGTACGTGCTCCTTCTCTCTCCTCCATTGGCCATAGTGGCCCAGTGCTCATTAGCATGCATGCATTTACAGGCCTGACCATAGCAGTCAATGCTCTCCACTTTATTTATTAGTAAATAGAGACAGATGGCAATGAGGAGGTGGTATCGACTTCCCATAGCCTTTTAAACAGGAATCAATGGCCGGGGTGGAGCAATGAGACCGGGGCATTAACTCTCTAATACAGCCTTATGAAATGAAGCAGCGTTCCATTGTGGCTCCTGAAGCTCTCTCCATCATTAGGGTCCATTTACAGAACACTGCACAGTTTGCTTTCTTACAGTGAGGGATATAAACCAAAAAAAAAAAAAAAAAAATACTTCCCCTGACTATTAACGACTGTCAACATATTTATTCAAAGATGCACCGCAGCATTGATCCCATTGATCGGCCGGGCAGTTGTGTTGAAGGTTTTATTTTAGTGGCAGAAAGACATTAGGAAGTAGAAACACTCCATCCAGGACGGAGATCGAACCCCGCACACGAGCTGCAGTTGCAGGTGACGTGACTGACAGGTGCTGCGGGAAGAATTACATGCATATGTTACATTTAATGGTAATAAATATGTTAGTCATCATTAGGTTGGTACAATTAAGATGGAAACATATCAAATAAAAATATGAAGGCAGATCAGCAGGTTGATGCTGGAGCTGTTTAGAGTCACATTAACTAACATGTAGTGTCTGAGATTTATCCCAGTGGAAGGTATTGATCGTCAGGGAGTGGAGGAGCTAAACGTGTGCGCAGTAAAAGCCTTGGTGTTTTAAAGGAATGAAGAAGAAGAAAATGCAGGACAAGGCGTCAGGTGACAGACTGAGAGACTAAACAGGAGACAGACTGAACGAGATAAATGGATAGATAAGACAGACAGACAGACAGGTAGATAAATAGATAGATGAACAGAGAGGACAGACCAAGAGACAAAACGACAGACGGATAAATAGATGGATGGATGGATGGATGGATAGATAGATAGATAGATAGATAGATAGATAGACAGACTGACCAAACAACCGACCGACAGACCGACAATGAGACAGACAGACTGTTAGACAGACAGACAGATCCATCTGTTCATTGTCTGTCTGTCTGTCTGTCTGTCTGTCTGTCCCACCGACCAGACAGACAGACTGCAAGACAAACAAATTGACAGACAAAAGATTGGGAGACGGATGTGCAAACTGAACAACAGACAGACTAAGAGACTGACAGACAGACTAACAGACCTACAGGCAGGACGCTAGACAGACTGACTGCCAACCAGGCAGACAGACTGTTAGACAGACAGACTGATAAATAGATGGATGGATAGACAGAAGTACAGACCGGTAGACAGACTTACAGACAGATAGATAGATCAAAACAAGGACAGACAGACAGACAGACAGGAAGACAGGCAAGCAGGGAGGCAGGCAGGCAGGCAGGCAGAGAGACAGACAGACAGACAGACAGACAGACAGACAGAGAGAGATAGATATATAGATAGATAGATAGATAGATAGATAGATATAAATAGATAGATAGATAGATAGATAGATAGATAGACAGACAGACAGACAGACAGACAGACAGACAGACAGACAGACAGACAGATAGATAGATAGATAGATAGATAGATAGACTGACCAAACAACCGACCGAGACAGACAGACAGACAGACAGACAGACAGACAGACAGACAGACAGAGATCATGTCTGGTCTTAGACGTACAAAGAGTCCACGCTGTAGAGCGTCTGTCAGAGGTCATCTCCATCATCTATATTAATAAGTCTTTATCACCTCTCAGCCTTGTCTCTCAGCACACGTCAGGCCCAATCCAACAGTGAACTGATCTCATCCCTCCAATAACCCTGCAGCCCCTGCACAGGGAGCAGCTGAGCTGCACTGAGCCACTGCCTTAAACCACCCACTGCTGAGGCAATTAACAGTTTAACCTGGATGCAGCCCGGGGAATGCAGAGAGAGACTCCAGTCAAATAGAGCAAAGCTCTGCAGAAAGACAGACAGGCAGCAGGAAGGTGGGAGTGGGGGGGCCAGTCTGCCAAGGGTTAGAAATAAGACGAGGTGAAAGAAGACAAGGAGAGAAGAGGAAAGAAAAGGAGATGAGAGGAGGAGAGACCTAAACTGAGGAATAGCAAAGCCTAGTGGCCGCACGGAGTGAGTCCTGGCACAGTGTACACAACCGTCTCACCTCCATGAGGAGAAGGTCACCAGCGCTCTCTGAGGACTCCCTTAAATAAAGCCCCCACCTCCTGCCCCAATCCTGCACTTTTCTGGGCAAACAACCTTCTCTACTCTTTATTAACTAAATATGAGAGGACTTTGACCGGGGGACAAAAATTCAATATTTTTTTCCCCACCAAATATTTAAACCAAGCAAATAAACAGACAAATAAATAGATCTCCCATGCCAGGGGAGAGAGGGGTCCAGCCGCTCCACTGGATGTAATTTGATGGCCACTTACTTGGAGGGCCAGAGACCCATGCTACTCAGAGACTCATTTGAGGAGCTGTCAATCAAAGAGCAACAGCATCAGTGACGTGTGTGTGAATATGTGTGTGTGTGTGTGCATGAACGATAAGGGAGTTTGATGCATGCATTAGCCTCCTGCTTTCCTCTTTGTGTCAGGATCTAAATATTCACTCAGCTTATTTCAACCCCTGCTATTTTCAATGAGTTAAACTTTATATTTAGTTGTCTTTTTTTTTATTTTTAAGTCAATAGAAAAAAAATTGAAAAGATAAATATATAAAAAAAACATATAAACTAGGATTAGGAAAAAAAGTTTTATAAATAAAATGGTCACACAATATATATGCAATAATATCATAAATAAAAATGATGCACTTCCTCATTATCATCATTATTAAATGTTATATAATATTATAATTGTAAAAAAAACGTAATGTTTGTTTTATCTTATAGTTACAATAATTACAATGCTTTGATAATAATAATAATAATAATATATAATATAATACTAACTTATTGTTAGATTTGTTATTGTATTCCTCATATATATATATATATATATATATATATAGTATATATAAATATATACTTATTAACTTTCTATACTGTACCATCCCAGTACAGTATACAAAGTTAATAATATTGTTACTTGATTAAAACACTCCACCAGAACACACATTTGTATGTCAGTAAAATGGAGGTTTATGAAAAGTTGGCCTGACTGGGAGAAATGGGTCAAACTCCAAGTGACACAGATGCAGATGCAGGAACATGGGGCTGCTGGTCACCAGGGCCAGGGCAGTAGTTCTGACCCACAAGTCTATTCCACATTTGATCAAACTGCTGTTTGATCTGAGAGGCCCCGGGTTCCCGCAAGAGACAAGTGTGTACACACACACACACACACACACACACACACACACACTGAGCCATTGTGTTCAGGGTCCAGTTTTGTTTTTGAGATGAAGGTGAAAGAAAATCTTCTGCAATGAATCTTTCTTTAGATGCTGCTTCAGCGTCTGCAAAATCACCACCATCTTTACTGTGGTCTTCCTGTGCAGTGTGAGTAGGACTTTGGGCTTGAATGCTGCCACCTGCTGGACAGCGGCTCATTTGTGCTATTGTCCCTGTGGTTTCAGCTCTTCTTCAGCATGTATCCAGACAGAGAGAAACCCTGGAGGATGTTTGCAGTTTCCTCCTCAGATACTTTTGGTATCCTCCACCTGACAACAAGCTCTGCTGGTCTTTTTCTTCTCCTTCTTGTCTCCAAATCTGTTTTTAAGCCCATATGGACTTTCGTGTAGTAACCAAGGCACCATCAAGCCTGTCTCTTATACACATCTGCAAAGACGAATCGGACACTGGACAGGCCGAGTTCCCGGGTTCCCGCAAGAGACAAGCGTGTACACACACACTCACACACACACTCCACTCATCAGTGCGGCTCATTTGCCAAGAGCCTGACAGCATCAACATCAGCATCGGGGCTCCGACACCACTTTACGCACAGGCTAGTCTGACTATTGACCGTGTCAGTGCTGATGGCTGTGAGGACACACAGGACAGAGACAGGTTTGTAAACCAAGATACTCTGAGCAGATTCATGTAGATTTTTGCAAGAAAGTAATAAAAGAAGACTTGATCATTGATTGATTTGATTCTAATGCGGTCAGGTTTGGTTAAAAATGTCAAATTAACCATGTCATTTTGGGTGGCAAATGTGGAGACTGTATGTAAGTATGTATTTAACAATAGGAGGTGGAGCTGGAGGTGGAGGAGTTAAATATGTTGAGATTCTCTTTAGAAGAGACAAGGATGGACAGGATCAGGAATGACGACATTAGAGGACAGGGCAGACAGGAAGGTTTGGAGAAAAAGCTAGAGAAGACAGATTGAGATGATTTGGACATGTTCAGAGGAGGGACAGTGGATATATTGTTAGAAGAATGATCCTAGAGATGGAGCTACCAGGTAGGAGACAAAGAGGAGATTGATGGATGCAGTGAGGGAGGACATGGAGGTAGTTGGAGTCCGAGTTGAGGACACAGAGAACAGGGGGAGAGCAACCCGTGGAAAAAGAGACAAGCCGAAAGGAAAAAAAAGCATGTGTTCATGTTATTTTTTTACAAAATATATTTAAAAATATAAATATATTTAATTATAATTATATCTTATCGTATTCTTCTACAACCTGTCACGCCGTCATACTGCTTCTTAAAATGCTTTCTGATAAACTTAGCAACTGTGCATGGTAGACAGACTTGTGTCATCAACCAACTGGAAGGTCAAAGGTTTGATTCCGGGCACCATTAGTCTACGTGCCAGTGGGTTCCAGGGCGAGACCTTCAACCCTACGTCGCATCTGTGCCGATAGATAAAAGATTTGTGACAGAAAAGATTCCACACATGGTTGTCGTAGCGTAACTGCTACATAAGCTACATAATAACAGTCTATTTACAAAATCAAATGTGTTGTTTTGAATAATTCCTCTGTGACTAGCAAAAAATAAGTTTTATTAGTGCAGAAAAAACAGAGTCTCCAGATAGCGGGGTCATAAAGGCACGGAAGGTGACAAAAAAGCAACGAGGAACTGATCGGTTCAACACTCAATGACTTTTACTTCCTGTTTGGTCTCAATATCTTTACTGCAATAATGCAAAAATAAAGACAAATAGCAGGAAATAGACATGAAAACTGTGCAGAAATGTCAAAAACAACCTTCAATGATCGGAAGTTTAAATATTTTGATGTTTTAGTTTTGTGATAATCCGAAGAGCAGTGACTGCGGATCCTGCCTTGTATTTACGTTGACATAAAACCACTGCAGTGTTGCCTTTTTTATGACCTTTGGAGCAATTAACAGTTGCAAAACATTAGAGCTGGTGTTGCTTCACAAGTATTCAATCAAGCCAGTGTTTTGTGGGTGCTGAGTGCTGTTTGTCTGAGTTAGTGACAAATGAGTGCAGCCCTTCCCACCGTTGACAGCTGCCCCAGAGCTGTGATGCTATCTTCAGCTCTTCAGCCGGCTTCTACAATTACTACTGCCTCTCTGGCCCCGGGGCCCTCAAAAAAACACCATCCTCAAACCTGCAACACACACACATAATCAGTCAGAAACTTCACACACATCTATTCATTTGTGCAACACTGCTCAGAGGCAATTTTACACATGTATTCATGTTCTTGTAGACACAAAACACAGAAAGCTTTAAGTGCCTTGCATATACACACAAGAATGCACAAGGCCGGCTCCCAGGAGAGGAGCGGGTTCCAACAGCCTGCACTTAATAACATTAGGGCTGAGGTCTGACGTCCTTGAAGAGCAGATATAGAACAGTTCCTGTCATGAAAAAAAAAAAAAAATCCTGATAAATGTGTATGGTGTAGAGATAGATTACAGAAATAGAACGGCTGGTTTGAGATCAGATTGATTCCCTGGATTTACCACAGAGTTATGGCCACATAGCCAAACATTTGACTGGGACATGACCCCAGATCAGTGCCTTTCTCCAACACACCTGGTTATTTTATCTGTGCCTTCACCTATTGTTGGCCCTAATTGAGACAGGCTTCGCTGGTCGGCTGGTGGTTGACCCCGGTCAGAACAATGCATATTTGTGGCTCTCTCCACTGCGGTGTAATTGTGTCTTCAAGTGGGACCCTTTTTTTTTTTCCCAGTCGGCCCCTGAGGGCAGAGCTCTCCACACTTATTTATCACTCCGTCACTCAGCCACTACAGGAAGTAGTTAACGTCAGCCACCAATGGGATGGCAGTATGACAAAGCCCAAGTTGGAGGGACCTGCGCGTGCAATGGAGGACACATAACATTAGCCATCACTTCTATCAGTTGGAGTGACATCAATCGATCAGTCTGTCCACGCCTTGTCTCAGGACGCGTTTCATCTACTAATGTCAACAGTGTCTTTGGAGTCAAGGGAAGACAACCTTAAAACTTTGACTTAAAAGAAGAAGAAACACTACACCATGTTGGGTGAAATCTCAGGGGCAGCAGTCTCCACAACTGCCACCCAAATCACACTGCACCATACAGTGAGCCTTCCCTTGGATGGTGAGCCCACTGGAGGACAGTTAGAATTTGTAGAATTATTTAGTTTTCTAAAAGTCTCAGTTCCAATATTTTAGTATTTCTGATAGAGTGGGGCCCCTAGATAAGAGCTCCCCTACATACAAGTTAAGCTACGTATGTTTGAGCAACTTTTGCAAGGTTTTCTTCGTGAATATGAGTAAAAATATATTAACTGAGCAATTTCTCCATGAGACACTGTTTCAGTGTCTCACCCACCTTCCCTCACACCGTCATTTTAGCTGTCTCTCTCTCTCTCTTATCAAAATCCAGTCCTCACCCCCAGTCCTTCTATGGAACAAGGGGTGGAAAGGAAGGGAATGGGACATTGTGATGGACACCACTGCACACATCATCACCAAAGTGGGGAAGCAGTGAGTGATGACGATGCCATGCTCTAGGTAGTTGGTGGAATGGACCTGGAACCTTCCAGACTCAGGTTTGGTTCCTTAACCACTAGGCCACAACTGCTCCGGTGCTAAGAGGCATAAAACTCTATCTCCCCGTCCCTTTCTTGGTTATTAGAACCATCTTTATGAAAAAAATAATTTTTTTTTCTTAATTATTGTTATTTTGTATTATGAATACATTATTATGTATTCGTTATTAAAGTATTTGTTCATGTTTCTGTTTTTTGATGTTTAGTTGGTGGTTACATTTGCTCCTGTGAATTGAACTCTTATTTTGGTGATCTCCTGTATTGACTGTATATGTCCTTCTGGTATAATAAAATAAATATTCTCATATGCTTTATTTTTGTTATGACGAGATACACTGGTGGTCAGTGACGTTTTACATTGTCAGGCAATGAAAAACAATGTTAGCTGAAATAAAAAGGCCCACATGTCAACATGCTAACCTATACCAACAAGGAAACCTGTGAGGTTGTCTTTTTGAAGATGTGCTGTGTATATGTACTCTCGGTCAGACACATGTCACCAAGTTGTCCCACCTCAGCTAACCTGCAAGTTGGAAATATTCACCTTTGTTTCCTTCGATTCCGTGTTCATTTTAATGCCCGGTACCATATTACCTGTAAAATACAATGAACACAAGACCATGAAGGTGAAGGTTACAGAAGTAGACTTAGGTTCACAAGGCTTCGGGTTCTAATCCACCAGCTGCCACTGTCTGGAACCCCACATAGAGTAACTTCCTGTGTTATCACCCACAGAAAGGCTCAAGGCCTGGTGTGGTGTGATGTGTGATCTGGAAACGGACAAGAAGATGAAGATGAATGAATGAATTTACAACAACTTCAGCTCCATACAGTTACATCTGGAAGGAAGCAGAGCAAACTCCTTGTCATTGTGACATTGTGATTCACTCCACTGCACACGACGAAATGTCACCTCTGTATTTAACCCATCACCAAAGTGAACAGTGAGCAGTTTTGAGTGCCCGAGGGGCTGTGAGTGGGGACAGTGCCATGCTCAGTGGACCTCAGTTGTAATGGTGGATTCGAACTTGGAACCCTCTGGACCCCAGTCCGCTTTCTTAACCACGAGGCCACCACTGCCCCAAAGGGCAGTGTTTTGTGAGTAATTCAATGATTGGGATGTATTTATGAGTATCGTGCAATAAACAGCTTATTTGACTCTCCTAGGGACTGACATTAAATTTGTTTTAAAGAAAAAAATTCAACTTCCAGCTCCACAATCGTAGTATATTGCAATGTGATTTGGGTGGTAGTCGTGGAGATTGCTGCCTCTTGGACCCAGTAACAGGGGAGAGGATGAAAAAAATAAATTCAAGAAAATAAAAAAAATAAAAATTCAAGACATTCACGTTTTTTTTTTTTTTTTTTACATTTTTTTCCCTCTGAATTCTTATTTGAGGTTTATACGGTCTTTCTTAACTTCACAAATATTTTAAAGTATAAAAATGCATTATATAGCAGGCCTCTATTTTGATTGATATATTTTGTCATAGAAACTTTTTGATTCATTCAAAAAAAAATGAAAACAAATTTAGCAGCCAACCGTAAATGCAGGCCACCCTGTTTTTTTTTTCCTAAAGGTACACGTGTTAACTGATTATAGTGTGGCTTCAGCCTAAGCCCTTCCTGACCTCAGCCTGGTGTGAGCCCTAATTTACATGCCGGTGAGCTACATCATTAAACAAGGGATCTTTGTCTATTGCCGTCCCATTTATCTGGAGGAAGGGGAGGTTCCAGAGAAAGGTTACTTCAAAGTGCAGCAACTAATCTCCACCACAGCAGGAGAGTTTAGAGACACATGCTTGTCTGGGCTGGCTAGGTTTAAGGTCAGGCCAAAAATATTAGGAGGAATCCCACACACAAAGAACCTAATGAACCCGTCATGTTTTACCCCCCAAGAAAAAAAAAAACAAAAACACAAAAAACAACAGACAGGTGACGACAGGTGAATTTTTACAGACAAGACAACTACAGGTCATTGGATAAAAGTTTTTTTTGTTTTTTTTTTATTACTGCCAATCCTATTGCTTTAGACAGACAAGCTGTGGCGCGGTAAGCACAGAGTGATTCAAACAACTCTATTGCGATCTAAAAACAGAAATTGGACGAAAAAAAAAAAAAAAGCAGCAACAACAGCGCTTGGCAACTATTAACATCTGGAAAAAACTTAACAAGTAAAAAAAGGAGTGCACTCTGCAATTTTTTTTTAATAGTAAACAACATCTCTACTTCATCATGAACTAGATAGAGGAGGAAATCAAAACGGCTTCAACGTTGGCCCCATTTCTCCACACTTGATTGGTGGATTCTGTCAGAAGCGCGGGATCTTTGTGTCACTTTCTCCGACGGCCTGCAGCATGACAGAGGAAAGTGGTGCTGTACACACTTCAGGAGTAATTAAAAGCGATTGAACAGCTGTAATTATGAGAAACAGCGGTTGTGTTCCAGGTCATTCTAACGGTGTCGCCACTCATATCAGAGCGTAAGGCGGCGTAAGTCCCCGCCGCCGCCGCTGAAGATCTCTTCCTTCATGCGCGAGTCTTCAAGAACAAACAACTGGCGGGCAGCCTCACGGCTCACGCACTATCACATTCAGACACACACCCTCGTGCACGCGCCGCGAAGAGGGTCCTGCATCTGCACAAACGCTGGGTTGTGGAGAAGGAATACAGGAATATTCACGTGGCTAAAAACACAGCATCTGAACTGTTTAACACTACGAGAGAGAGAGAGGAAAAAAAAAAAACAAAAAAACAACAGATGTCAGGTTTGCCACTAGGTGACAAACGTAGTAAAATCACATCTTTCTTTGGTCTCTCCACATCTGTTCCTCTTCTGAACACAAAGTGACTTTTCCTCTTTTCTTCACCGCTCCATACCGTTCAGACGCAGGTACGTACTGTACTGGTTTACAGAGAATGATCTAATGATCTAATCATAAAAGCATCACTGATTACATGAGCTCTAGTAACAGAGTTAAGTCAAAAAAAAATAAATACTGTACTCACACAGAGTCGGCTAACACTGAAATACAGCTTATGCTTAATGCAGGTTTCGTTAGTGTGTTTGGACACTGGTAAGCTCGTGTTAACATGTTACTGAAGCGCTGCTCTGGTTCTAATGCAAATGTCCGGTTCTCCTTAGAACCCATTTCAAGCTCAAAGGGGAGGGCTACGACTCTAAGGGTGAGCTGGAGGAATGAAAGCTGGTGCATCGGGTATAGACGATATAGACCGTGCACCAAAAAGGAGAAAAAAGTCTCGTTACAATTACGATAGCGGAGTTGTCAGTGATCTGTCCACGGCCTCTGATAGAAGACGGTTGTTGTTTTTATCGACTTTTCCCCTTTCTGTCCTCCATCCGTCACATCCTTTTTCAAGACATGATGAAAAGAGAGAAGAGCAAAACAGTCACCAAGCACAAAACATTACAGTTTGTTGATCATAGATTAATTCTTGTCATAGAGAAATATTAGTAAAGGGACAGGGATTTATTTTAATGAGGCTGCATTCCTTTTTGGCTTTCAAATCAGTCTTTAGTTTTTGTGGTGTTCATTTATTAAGTTAAAATAAAAATAAAATGTAAGTAAACTTAAAGGTCCTTCAACATATTTCTTCAGCAGAATGGAAACTTTCTTTTTTTTAATTATGAAAAAAAAAACTCCATGAAAACACACCTATATGGGAAATAATACTTAAAAAAAAAAGGTTTTAATGTGTTTAAATTTAATTCTCAGAGAGACACTCATTTAGTTTTTAACAGATTCCATATAGTAATGAAAATGTTCATAGGACCATCTGTGTTTTCTTTCATTTCTTTTTCATTTTAATGCCTGGTGCCACAGCCTGGTAGCTTCCTGTGGGGTCACCACCCACAGGAAGGCTCACAGTATGGTGCAGTGTGATTTGGGTGACAGTTGTGGAGATTGCTGCCCCTGCCCTTGGATCAGCTGATGAAGATAAATGAATGAATGAACAAAAAAATAAAATGTCTAAAAGCACTGTTTTTCCGGTTAGCTATCGATGTTAAATAAATAAAGTGAAGTATTAAATTATACTCTTATGAACTATTATTGTAGTTATCATAATGTTACTCCAAACGACTGCACCTTTAGAGGCACCAGGCATTAAAATGAACAAGAAATTGAACAAAACATCATGTTTTCATGTCAAAAGAATAAAACCATAGGGAAATATCTACACCACAGCACCAACCTCCACAGAAGGGACTCCACTCTGTTGATGATGTCACCAAGATCAAAGGGGAGCGGCATGTTGGGGTCATCCACGCCCCAGAAGGGTCGGTCCACAGGGGCTTCTTCAGGGGGTAACGTCTGGGCTAGACTGGACCGACACCTGAGGCGACAGGACACAGGAAACAGACACTGCCATTAGCAACTCCTTCCTATGGAAAACAACTGTCTGATCAGGTACAAGGTGTTGTATGATGGACAGATGTTTGGACATGTGCACGTGCACGTGTCCACTTTGGTTACATTTTTATGTAAGTATCCAAATAATTATTTCTGTTTGCGTGGGTCCTTGAATGCATTCTTAAACATACAGTGGGTGTAGTTTATTTGTCTAGGAGGTGGAGGTGGAGGTGGTGGTCAGCCTCTGTGCTCCCTCCTTCCTTTATGACTCCTAATAATACTGTGTTTAGTTACATCCTCCAGGATATGAGAGTAATTGTCTGTGTACGGAGCAGACCTAGGAGGCATTGTCAAGTCGTGGCAAATGATTGTTTCCCCTTTGTTGCAATTCACCATATTTATGTTGTAGGTTGTGTCTGTTCTTTTTTCGTTTGTTTGTTTCATTAAAGAGAATAAAATCATGTTTTTATCATGTTTTAAATGAGAGACGGTGAGAAAATGTTTCGTCAGGAAAGTCTTGGTAGAGCCATAAACGACTACACCAGAACACAGCTGATGAGAAGCCATGATATCATGTATCATGATTAATGTCCTATTCATCATGCACACACACACACACACAGACACACACAGCAGGGCACTTTGATGAGAACATCACTCTGTCTTGTTGCAATCACGGCCGAGCAGTGACATATCCACCCTTTTCATGTCACAGCCTGATTTTTACATGATTAATAATCTGGGGTTAGTTGTAATTTCTCTGGCGTTTTCAACCCCTGCAGACCTCGGACACATCTTTGCTCAAAGGCGGGTAAATATTTACTGCAACGCCACTGTGTTGCCCTCTGCTGGCGTTGTAAATCTGCTCCCGGACAGAGAGGGTGTGGGTGACTTTTGAATGTCATGTGGGCAATGTATGTTCCTGCAGGTGATGACCCAAGAATTTCTAGTTTTAGTTCCCACTCCGTCAGTGACCGTCCTGTGTTGCCCCTTCTACAACCCCAAATACCCTAAATCAGACGTGTCAAACTGGTCCCACAAAGGACCAATGTGGCTGCAGGTCTTGATTCCAACCTATCCACATCAGACTGTTTGACCAATCAGAAGTCTGGGGACAATGATTTGTTGATTTAGCGGCAAGTAAGATGTGCTGCTGGTTGGTTGGAACAGAAACCTGCAGCAACAGCAGTTTGTGGAACAAGTTGACACATATTTTAAACCAGGGGTCTCAAACACGCGGCCCGTGGACCATTTGTGGGCCGTGAAACAATATTTTGCGGTCCCCACCATAATGCGAAAGTTGAATTTATAATAATATTTTATATTTAGCCTCCTTCTGGTTCAGTGTTGTATTACACAGCATCTATGGGAAACTGATTTTTTATTTATTTATTTTATTGTTTGTATTGAACGATGAAAGCTGGTGCGAACCTTTAATGAAATGATGAACTTATTTGAGTTTGAGACCCCTGTCTTAAATCACTGTTTGACTGTGTTGGGACTCTTAGGTGGGTGGCAAAAGACACTTTTTGGGGTTGTCATGCATCATGTGTCCTAGTAGTACAGACATTTAAGCTGGTTCTAATACTGTTTTTTGTAATGATAATAATAAAAAAAACTAAGCGATCAAAAATAAAAAAAATAAAATATCCTCATTCATCCTTGTGTTGCCCTTCAGATTTTTGTATACTCCATTCATCCTGGCATCTTTGCATCTTGCCCCGAGGGAAAAAGTGAAAATGAATTTAAGGAAAATTTGTCAAAGGACATGATGGAGGACACAAAGGGTTAATGTTCAATAATGGTCAATGATTTACAACTGATGTCCATTGGGAAAGGTTTGTGACTTCAAAAAAATATGGGTTCCTAGAACCTCAGCAACCCTCACTTGACCACATAGGCAGAACCATTGCCTTGTGGGCAGCTACTGAGGAAGAGGAAGAGGAGAACACACAAAGCCGTATTGAAGGATAAGGGGGTCGGGCCATGGATGAGGAGAGGGGATGTTAAGGTTGTCAGGGGACAGCCGGGGGCTGCCACAATTTGTGGTTATATATTTCCATCGGAGCCACTTAATGTCCGACTGGCTCTCAGCCTAAGTGCTACATTTTGGTGCGGTTAGCCCTCCAAAGAGCTTCTGCATTACGGTGGTGGGAACCGGCATTACCATCCACTGTTCTAATATATCTTCTAATCTCTGAATCAGGGCCTGATAATAGCATCTGTTAACATGCACTAAGTACCATTATGTAGCACATCACTTCATAAATAATACGATTAGGCGACCTTGGGGCTTTGCGACGAGCCGTGTGTTTAAATGTTCTCATCATTTATTAAGGGTGCGAATTAAAGGAAGTTCACTTCACAGAGGAGAAGGACATGGCCGGCATACATATACACTTAGCTGAATGTGTGTTTATGGGAAGAGAGGGTGGAACGACCCAGAAGCCACACTCTCTTACATACTGTGTGGTTCTGCTGACATCAGCTTGTGGGAAACTGGAGGCTGAGGCAGCCCAGGTCTTTGATACAGACTGATTAAGTTTTCATGCAGCAGAACTGTGAAAGAAAACATTTGCTCCCTCTACATAGTCATAATGAAAGGCTACGGAGTGTAAACCCTGACCACCTCCCCTCAACAGGGCTGCAGCATTTATCTGACAGGGGATCTTACAACATTAGCTTGCAAATAGAATGCTGCGGGTTTAGCAGCGATAGATGAGATTATCAAGATTGGAAGACAATCAAAGATAATACAGTGAAGGTAATTCAGCGCACACTTTGACACCAGCTACCACTGTTCCTGGGGTATCGTCCCCTGACTGCTTAAAACGAAACCAAATAAAAAGTCAATATGAAGCGAGGTGTCCTAAGCTCTCCCGGGCTGAGGATAGATATTCAGTGTAAGCCACAGTGGCGAACAAACAAGACCAAACCGTAAGACTTTCCAACAATAAAACGCAGCGCCTTAAAGTTAAGGTCAAAGACAAAGAGAGGTGCGTGGAAGGCGGGCGGGGGAGAATGTGTTTGTGAGTCCAGGCAGTTCCAGTGGCTTAACCCCAGACAGATATGGGCCTAACTATCCCATCTGGCGCTTGGTCAAGAGAGATTGGCAATACAATCACTCATTTCAATTTGCCCTGAAACCTTAGAGCCTGGCAGCACACACCCCCCACACACACACTCAAATGGTATGCTAATGTAAAAGGTATCTGGGATTCTATCGCCTCTATTCCACTGAGGCCCTTTCCTCTGTGCACTTGAACTGAAGATGGGACGGTAGCTGCCACGGCCGTCTACACAGTTAGGCGCCCCCCCCCCACCAACCCCCCACCTTTGTGCTCAAACTAACCACTTTAGCTAAAGTGAGTGTTAATTATGGACAGGCAAAGCAGTCAATAAAAGGTTAATGTAAAAGTCAAAGGATAAATTCCTTTAAGCATTGCATCATTCCACCATCTCTGCGACCAACACACGGCTTGCAGGTCTCCTAATCAATACGTTTTACTGTAATGCGCTCCCCATCGATTTCTTCCCCCCCCTTACACCATGGACCGGGCTCCATCACTTGGTTAACAAAAAAGAGAGAGAGAGAGAGAGAGACTGGGGGAGTGGGGCAAAGGGAGTGGGGGGAGAGAGAATAACTAAAAATGATAAACCTCAATTTCACTTTGTTGTTTTACTCCGACCACCTGACAGCCTCATTAGAACCGCCTGCTGGTGGAGCGGCATCAACCACGGTCCAAACCATCGCAGTCGTCACCGTCATCAACCCACTTAATCTCAGGGCAGTGTGTAATTGTGTAGCGGTACACTCAAGCATGACCATACATTAAAAGACCCTCAGCTCTTAACAGGATGGAAAACCTACTAATAGACAACATCAGTGCTTCCAACTCATGCAATTACACTGATAAATGCACAACAGTGTCAGAGTGAGGGGGAAAAAAAAAAAAAAACGGACAATAATGGCAGACAACTCATATTGCATTATTGCTACATGGGGTCATTTGTAACCACCTGGGATCAGTGACTTGACTTGGATATAATTGAAAGACAAGGTGGATAAGACGTAATAAGCTAAAGGGAAGCATTTAAGAAGGGATTTATTGAGTTTTAAACCAGGTTTCTTTGAACTGCCCTGTAAACTTTTCAATTATTGGAGCAAAAAAAAAAAAATCTTACGTAAAATCATGCTTTTTTCTTATTAGTGGCTGATGTAATTAAAGCAGCGAGATTAACTGATAAATGCGGCCAGATTTCAACACTGAGAAGACAGCCTCCAGGCCCCTGTGCCTCAGCAAACCAAAGCCAAAGAAGAAAAAAAAAAAAAAAAAACTTCACCAGTCTTGATGATCTCACCACAACATTGTTGCAATCTGTGTTCAGCCAAAATTCTAAGGTAAAACCTCTAGTTTAGACTAGTTTAGATTTGGATTTGTAAAACTTTATTAATTCCTTGGAAGTATCCTTCAGGAAATGATGCATCACCGTAGTGAGCAGGCATGATATCATGCTCAGGGCACCTCAGCGGTAGCGGGATTCAAACCAGGGGCCTTGCCGACCCAAGTCTGTTTCCTGATTCCCCCAAAATTACCTCCTTGTCAGGGTATTGAACCCCAGTCTCGGTACTCACCACTATACTAACGAGTTTACTACTCCGTTGCAATGCATGCTGTGCTCGTATGAAGCAACTGTAGCTGTAGTTAGCAGGTCGACCAGAAACATACAGATGTTTTTATTTAACAGGTGTCTGGAAAGTGCAGGTAGTTTGCCAGAAACAGTTAAAAGTCATAAAATTATCAGATCATAGTGTTATTACATCCTCATTTGCTGGTTTTTGTCTAAGCTGGCAAGAGCTTTTCAATAATAAAAAAAAATTGCACATTTGAAAACAGGTCATACTAGAGCCAAGCCAGCACTTGTTGTCAGACGTGGCACTTCAGGAAATGTATGACACAGTGAAACACACAGACAGACAGACAGATATACAGACAGACAGATGCAGGATAATACATAATAATAGTGAATAAATATTAGTCATCAAAGTGCATACATTGATGTTCAGAAAACCATGTACAACATATGTGCCATGCCTTTAATTCTTTTCTTTTTTTTTTATAAATCAGAGAGACAAAAGACACCCTGTGTGAAGGTACAATGGGACAGGCCATCAATCAAACAAGTGCAATAACTTTAAAATGTATTATGACTCTGCTGATCAAGGGAAGCAAAATACCTCAGATCACCTGTTCTCTCATGCTCTAGTTGTGCTTCATTTGACTCTTGAACAATCCCGTCCAGGTGTGAGTTTTTATGGGTTTGGCAACCCGAGAGCCAGATAGTGAGAATGCAATCAAACAAGTCATGAAAAACTGGCATGTGTCTCGTAAATCAGCCTGCCCCTGAAGGTAAGGCAGACAATAACGTCCCAAGGAGAAGGAAAGTGAGAAGTATTTTCGTTCATGTACATTCTGTGTCTCTTCCTTCGAATGAAATGAACATTTGAGTACTTTGAGTATCTGCCTCTGTCACGCAATTTTACTACTTGTTATTTACTGCAAGGTATTAGTCATGTGGTGCGGAGGGCAGTGTGGACAACCAGAACAAGGCCAAATCTCCAGCCCTGGATCCCAATGCACGCCACCCAGGACTCAAAAAGGTTCCTGTTTTAGATCCACAGCCACCATCAGCTGTTCCCATTACCCAATCGCTGGTACATTCAGCAATGAATATGAACTATTGCAAAATGGGAGCCAGCCGTCCAGCCATCCAGAGAGCGTGGGCAGCGTCGTGTCTTAACCGTTTCCTCAGGATCAATCAAATGCTATTGTGTCTGCAGACAGCTGCTGACTGTACACTTTGGGAGTGTGTGAGGTGGGCAATTGTGGAGAAGGAAACAGAGAAGGACGGGCGGGGGGCGTGCAGTGGGGGCGTCATCAAATGCATGACATATGTTCCTTTCATTTTGATTCCCTCTAAGGAGCCTGGGCTAATAAAACTAACATCTGATGCACTTTTTTTTTTTTTTCGTCTTTAATTAATGGCTGTGGAAACCACAAAGAAATGCATTAGCAAAAGAGAGTGAGGGAGCGGGGGAGGCGATGGGGAGGTTGGGTGGGAGGGGGTTGCTCTGACTGGTTTGAACGTTCTCCTCCACGTGCCACCATGTAGCTGCCACCTCTCCACTTCTGGGAACAATAACTCTGCTAGTGATTACAGGTCCCTTTTGTGGGACAGTCCAGACTCTGTGAGGTCTCCATTTTGCCAGCTGCAGTCTGGACTGTACGTAAAACCACATGAAACAACCAAGACTCATTACTGAGAGAGCACAAGCCATTGTAATACGGGGTGATAAACAAGCTTGGATTCCGTCTTTGCGATGTTTGTAGAGACAGTAGACGAAGGAGGACGGTGTCCTCACTCACCTACCTCACACCCTCAGTGGCCAGCCCAGGCAAGGTGAGACAGATTTAAGAGAAAAACACACACAAAACTGAGGTAGCCTCTAAATAGCTTTCATAATTGGAGGCAATAAAACACCGCTGCAGACTGGAAGTGCAGAGGAGGAAAGCCTCTCAACTACAGCTACTGCTTTCAAAAAACCAGGTGGACATCCATTAGGTGCTTAACAGTGTAACAAATTACCCAACACCCTAACCTGCCCCTTCGCCTCCTCGGGCTATGGGGTGGAATGTGGTCTAATGTCAACACAACAGAAGCAAAATTTACGAGCAGACAACTATTGTTCAAATACAATCAGGTTCTAATAAAAAAAGGCAGGAATGGGACAAACAGATAGGCCCCTCCTGGCCATTTACTCTTTAGACAAGGAGTGAGGAGACAGATCACCGCCTGAGGGTCTGGATCCCTTTCTGTGTGTATGTTTAGTAAAAAGTCGGAGAGAGATGGAGGAGACACTGCAAACGGACCTGTGTGTGTCTGTGGCTTAGAGGGCAGGAAGTGAGAAAGTGTGTTATTTATTTATTTTTTTTTTTTGGCATTTTAGCCACCTGTGCCGGGATGGACAGAAGCAGCTGTTTGGAGGACAAATACAGAACGGTCTCAGGGATCTGCCGGATGGACACAGAGTGTAGCTCACCAAAAAACAAGTCCTTAACAAAGTAGACAATTTTAGATTGGCATGATTTGAAATACCAGAGATTGGAGCTGGACGTGAAGAGACACTAAACTTTTTTACTGGTGACACTCTATAATTCAAGAAATTGAGCGATATAAATCACGCAAATAAGATTGAAAAGATTACATTTCTTATTTTTTGTCATTGTGACACAGCACACAACGCAATGTCACCTCTGCATTTAACTCATCACCCAAGTGAGTAGTGGGCAGCTTGGGGATCAGTGTGTGTGGTCGATAGCATGCTAAGGGCACCTCAGCGGTAACTTGGCGGTAGGGGGATTCAAACCGGGGACCTTGCGGACCCAAGTCCACTTCCTTAACCACGAGTCCACCAAGTGCCCGGAATAAAGAAGTGAATAAAGAGGTTATGAGTTTGACTGTACTTTTTTCATAGCATAACAGGAAAAGCTGTAAATCAGCTTTTAGTGAGTGCCATAACAGGGGCAATGGGAGCAGTAACTTTTAGTTTTCCGCAGCAATCACACGCTGCAGTTGTAAAAACCAGTTCCTTAAGTGTTCTTTTAAAATGATCTTTTTAACCCCCTCCTTACAAAGTGTCTGAATAGTCCAATAAAGCCAGTGATAGATGAGACCTGCCTCAACAGCTACGCCGCCAAGCCACCGGACAAGACCTGACCACAGTCACATGATAAGGTCGATGCAGCACGGGCACAATCCCCCACCTGTCCTCAGGTGACAATGACGGGGTCAAACTGGCCCGGCTAATTATAGGCTATTGTAACTTCAATTGCCTGGTTACAAGTCCTCCCTGTAGCTGCAGGGGACGTGGTGTAAGTTTCTGAAACTTTTGTGCAAAGTTAAACTGTGACACAGAATCTTTAAACTGTTGCACAACAGATATAGGATTTCAAAAACCTATTTATTAAAAGTCATTTACCTCAAGCAGCGAGTTTGAACAAAGCCTGGGAAAAAAAAATGGTTTTCACAAGAAGGAAACAGGAGTGCTCTGTTGAAACAGATGAACAACTATGTTCAAACCAATGAAGAAGGCAGAACATAGTTTGCATTTCTTGTCACAATGTGTGTAATAGGCTCAGCAAACCAGTAATACACACTCCAAAGAACAGTTGTAAAAGTTACACCTGGTGAACCTGGCCCAGGTGCGATCTTATATTTAAATTTTTTGAAACGTCAGAAAAAAAAAAAGTAAAGGATAATTTATATCCAATTTTCCAGGTAAAACAAAAACAAAATAAATATGAATGCCAATTTCATTTAATGTTTGCAACTTTTAATATAGTTTGCCTTTTAATTGAGGGGTGCACAAACAAAGGTGGGACTTAAAAACATCCATAATCCCACACTGGTCTTGTCAGTAGGTTGAGCAATTACCTTATTCAGTGAAAGGATGGGTTAAAAAAAAAAAAAATACACAAAATAGTGGTTTACACCTGTGTGAGTTCATCCCAGATGAGACCAGGGAAGTCCTTAACTTCAGACGTGTGTTTGTAGTTAGCGTGTGAATGGGTGTGCATCACTTGTGAAAATCTATGCTGTGCGTCAGAGGTGTGTTTTTCGCCAGGTGTTTGTACTTCTGCATCACCTGGTGCTCCTGCTGCATGAACAGGAGTTTTGTTTCACCCCATTAAGTAAATAGTTTAATTAAAGGGCCGCAGCATTTAAAAAGCTGTGAACCGCCAGCAATTTGTTTGGCAGAGCAGTGAGTTCACACCCTCGGGCTATTTACTGAACAGGATGCTGTGCCTTGGAAGCCAGAAAAAAAAAAAAAACAGTTCAGAGTTCCTTCACAGGTAATGCACCTGTATAGGTAGCATCTGTAGTAACTACCCACGGTACGCAAATGCACGGGGGTTTGTGCGTCTGTGCGTGCAGGGTCACGTGTCAATCGCTGACTTATTAAAGTTTTATTTCTGGTGTTGAAAGTGCTGTTTGTGGTCTAACAGGTGCTTGGCTGTGTTTTGTTTATAGTGACAATAGCAGGACTTGATGTTATAACTGTAATACCAGCATTAGTAAAGACTATGTTCCACAGAACCCAACCCATTGTCTGCAGTGCCACAGGCATTGTTAATATTGATAATAACCGCAATTAAGTACAGGGTGTTGACTATTGTTCAATGAAGTACAACAGAGTTGACTGAGTTTAGTGAGTGATCAATGTCATACCAGCAGCAGTTTCTCAGGTCATCGTACCCAGAATGGAAAATAATCACTCTGATGAGAAGTGAAATATTTTTTGGAGGAAACTCAATCAAGGCTCTTTTGTTGAATATAGGTTTTCTTCGACCCACATCATACGATACCAGAATCAGCTCTGTTCATTAGTTCCATCTGCTCTGTACCATCCATCCATCCAAGGCTGCTTTTCACTAAATTCTCAGCCTTTACTGCTGATCCGGGGTCAGCTGTGGGGTGTGAAAGAGGGATAACCTTTTCCTGAGCCCCGTAGAAGCCCAGATGGCAGTGTGGAAGCTCTGATCCAAAAACTAGCTTACAACTCAATCGCTTTGGCCACAACTTCAAGTCCACAGTTTAACCCTCTCCAGTGTCAGTCAAGGTCACAGATGCGCACTTGAGAGGCAATGAAAAGCCAGTAATGAAGTGCTGCCAGAGTTGGAGGAATTAGATCCAGGCTGAGTGGCCCTCATCTGGCTAAGCCTGGTAAGTAGCAAGACTAACAGGCTGAGGCATGGTGATTTGAGTTCATGGATACTCTATATCTCACTCTCTCGCTGCAACACACACTCGCTGAGAGACAGAGAGAGAGAGTGAGACGTAATTCACAGGCCACAGATGGCACGTCCTGGGCATGGTGTTGTCCTGAAGAAATTCCACTAAAAGAACAGTAAAACCGAATGAACACAGGAGAGATCGAGGTCTTACGCATGGGAGCTCCTCAACTTTCTCAGAACATCAACATGCCACTGTTAATTTGTCCCCTTCCACCCATCAATGTCCTTTTCCTGCACCAACCACACCGGGAAAAACACAGAACGTAACATACAAACACACTTCAGGAGCCAGCGGCTACATCAGCCATAATTCTGCTTGACTTCCAGTGTCTGAATGGCAGGAGACAGGGAGGATGAGGACAACAAGCTGTGAATACAGGAAGAGACAGAAAATCATTGAGAACCTCGCCTTATGAATCTTTGATGAGAGAAAGTGGGGGCAGGCGGGGGTACCGTACCCTCTGGTTAAATCAGAGCATGGTGTGCGAGGCTAGCATATGACTGTCAGCAGAGGTTGAGTTAAACAGACCCTGGACTGGGACCAGACAAAGTCAAAGACCGCAGTCAGGAAGAGTTTTCTTTAGTCCATCTGCTGTATATAAACAAACCTGAATAAAAGTGTTCAAACTAAAGGGATGCCACGAGTTTGAGGCCCCAACATTTCAAAGAAGTTACAACATACCGCGTTTTCACGACCATAAGGCGCACCGTACTAAAAGGCGCAGTCTCAGTTTTGTCTACCATTCCATTTAACACACACATAAGGGACACCTGATTATAGGGTATGGGTTTTATACTGTGTACATTCCAGCCCACACTTTCCCCTTTAAAGTTCTCATGGAGTCCTCTTTTACGTCCACCTTACAACAACAACAAACACAAGCATACAAGTGTGTGTATTAAAAAAATAGAGCGGGAGCAACACACGCTCACGATTTCCCCTTTAACGTTCTCATGGTGTCTTCTACTACGTCCACCTTACAACAGAAACACACACAAGGATACAAGTGTGCGTATTTAAAAAATAGAGCGGGAGCAACACAACGCCCACAATTCCCCCTTTAACGTTCTCATGGTGTCCTCTACTACGTCCGCCTTACAACAACAACAACAACACACACACAAGCATACAAGTGTGCGTACTAAAAAATAGAGCAGGAGCAACACAACGCCCACGATTCCCCCTTTAACGTTCTCATGGTGTCCTCTACTAGGTCCGCCTTACAACAGCAACACACACAAGCATACAAATGTGCGTATTTAAAAATAGAGCGAGAGTAAAACAATGCGCACACTTCACCCTTTAACGTTCTCATGGTTTCCTCTACTACGTCCGCCTTACAACAACAACAACACACACAAGCATACAAGTGTGCATATTTAAAAATAGAGCAAGAGTAAAACAATGCGCACACTTCACCCTTTAATGTTCTCATGGTGTCCTCTACTACGTCCACCTTACAACAACAACAACACACACAAGCATACAAGTGTGCATATTTAAAAATAGAGCAAGAGTAAAACAACGCCCATACTTCCCCCTTTAACGTTCTCATGGAGTCCTCTTTTACGTCCACCTTACAACAACAACAAACACAAGCATACAAGTGTGTGTATTAAAAAAATAGAGCGAGAGCAACACAACGCCCACGATTCACCCTTTAACGTTCTCATGGTGTCTTCTACTACGTCCGCTTTACAACAACACACACAGGGCCCACTGCTCTATAGGGCGCGTTTCAACGAAAATCTAAGTCTTTTATGTGCGCCTTATAGTCGTGAAAATACGGTAAAAAAAAAAAAAGTGGGGTTTCAGTGATTCAAAGGCTGAATTTATCGAAGAACCTTCCTGTTTCATTCAATCCGATTTTGCCACTAACACTCTCGGATTGTTTGACGTTGCGTATAATGGACTCAATTTTTCATTTTTTGGAAAGGACCAGCTTAATGTAAACTAACAAGCCTGGTTCCCTGCCATGATAAATGGCAGGCAGCTACAGTCTGTGCATGAAGAAACAAACAACCTGACGAGCCGCTGTTATGCTGTCCTACATCGCCGTTTTCTAATTAACAATGATAAAGCATGTTGAAATGTCTTGTAAAGACACACTACCTTGCAATTAAAGCTTGGGAAACAGTATTAAACACACCCTTGCGGTATTTCTTCTTTCACTGTTTATTGTTTTGCCTTCACACCTGTTCTGACTTTGGACACATTAGCCAGCAACGATGACTCACAGGTGGATGTTTTAATTAAAAATACAAGACATGTTACAACCCTCTCTCCCGCACATCTCGCGAACAGCTTTCTAATAGATGTCAAGCAGCTGCCAATGCCGCACTCAACGCCAGTCATGTTATGCACCAAACATGCAAAGCTGCATAGTAGGTTCATTTCATCTGCCGCCTGTGACAGCTCAAAATCCAGGGTTCTCAAGGAAGCTCGGCTCATGTTAATGTGTCACCTGCGAAGCCTTTTGAAGGCTCAATTGAAGGCCTGTCTGTCTGTCTGTCCGTGGGCACGGAAGGTACAGACGACTTTTATTCACAAAGTTACAGGTTGGGCGATGAGATGTCTTTCACTGATCAAGAGTGGCTTTGGCTTCCATCTACATCTGTCATGTTCAAACTTTACACTTCACTACACATGTTGATTCCATACAGCAAAAACCCGGGCACTGTTTCAAGACGCTGTTTGGACTCATCTACTTAATGCTTGAATTACCATCGAAAGCTCTACGGAGATGAAGGTGGTTCATTGATTGACACCTTAAATTTCTTCTCCAGCTGCATGTAGAGCTGTCATAACCATGAAGCTATTTCTTCTTTTAGCCTCAGGAGAAAAAAAAAAAAAAAAAAGAGACACTCATGACATTTCTGTAAGTTATAGTCGAACAGTGACTCCTGAGTGTTCATGTATTCTGCCAGCAAGTTAAGTTGGAAAATAAAGGCAGCTCTACAGGGTAATGCCAAGGAAATTATTGTCACACGTCATCAAACAGATACTGTGTCAAACCTTTGTTACCGAGGAGTACAAGGTGAAAAGAGCAGCACTTAGCAGAGGGGACAACCTGTGGTGTGGACAAATCAATAGCTGTGTTTGTGGGCAGAACAGATGTGATGGGTGGGAGAGTGCGGGGGAGGAAGAGGGGCTACTGCCCTTGGGGTCCCCCGTAAGGACTACCTGCCTGTCTCTTCACCTGCCATCTCTTCTGCACCAGTGGTCTGTTGTGTATAATACATGTGCACATAAGGCGACTCCCAATGGTATTTGTACTTCAGTATGGACAATGTACAAATGTCCTCCCATTGTTGTGGACCTTCACACCAGGGAGGGTAAACATAGCTACTGAACAACTCCATCTGACCCAGAAACCAACGGAAAAAAGGTTCTCCAAACTGCATGAGAATCAGTTCTTTCAAATCATGAACCCCTCCACTCAGCCACCAGATGTGTATAAGAGACAGTATTTAATCACTTTATTTCACATTAAATTCAATTTTAACACATTTCATCTTCATTAGCTTGTCCATTGTCAGGTTGCAGGGCCAACTGGCCCCACCTAAATCACATTGCACCATACTGTGAGCCTTCCTGTGGGTGTTTAACCCAGTGGAAGGTATGTGGGTAGGGACGATGCACCTCACTGGCAACCTGGCAGCTGGCGGATTTGAACCCGGTGCCAAGTCTGCTTCCTTAACCGCTAATCCACCACTCCTGCCCATCTAAGCACCGTCGGCTTACCATACCTTAAGTGACGAGACTAGATTCACAGAGAATTCAACAGTGGGAGAATTGAAACCAAAGTGTAGAGAAGGATAAAAAGAGAAATGAGGGAAATGAAAAAAAGAAAAAAAAAAAAAAACTATCAAATAAAAAAGTGAGAAATCCAAAGCAAAGGAAAAGATGAGTAGCGTGAAAGCAAGCGCCGCATCGCATCTCCGGCAGAGAGGAATTAGTTTCCGCAGAGGACCGCGGGCAGCTTTATGGAAATGGGAAGCTGGCAGCTTCTTTGGTTGATTGTAAACAGGATCTTGGAAAGGCATATAGCCTCTGGTGAGACCTATGGAGTCTGGCATCAGTGTTAGGCTGTGTCAAGCTGTATTACAGTCCCTCCTTCTATCTGTCTGCTTGCTTTGCTCCAACCTGCCCAAACTGCACTTGTGAGTAATTAATGAAGAGGGTGGGGACGGCTGGGGTAGCTGTACGTGAACATCCTGGCTCGAAATACACATCATGTTTCACATGTCTTTCCACATAACTACAAAGAGCCCTTTTGTCACTACATTAAAAGTAAACCTAGTTTTTCAGTACGCTTGCACGCTATTACACAAGTGATTCTGGATAAATGCTTAATGAGGACGCAAGTTTGGAAGGTACATAGAAATTAAAACAGCTTATTACCTGTGCCCTAATTTGGCTGTGTGTTCACAGTATAATGACATTACCTGGCAACACTGTTGTCTCTTCATGCCAGGTCAAAGACGTGTTCCAGTACCAGGTTTCAAGAAGAAAAAACACGGGCCAAGAGGAAATCAGAGCTAATCTGACTTTGACAATAATAAAAAAAAAGGTTCACTCCCTTATCTTTCCAAATAAAGCCTGAACATATAAATCTAATCCCTGTAATTCCAAAACGGAATGCGATGTATTGTTCACATTTGTCAGTTGCACAAACAGGAGCTTGTCTAAACTATATGGTTTATACTGAAGGTACACCAGACCTTAAAAACAACATCTCTGCACATTCCTGTCGTCCTGTGCCAGCTTTGCTTTGAGGGAGAAGTCATTTCATTCATACCAGTGAGTTGAGTTTACCAAGGAGTAGGTGCAGCAATTAAACTGGTTTTTATGCAACATAACATCTGCCCTGCTCTCGAAAACTAGGACATTTGGCAGCGCAATCTGTGTTATATAAAATAATGATAATATATATATATTTATATATACATTTGTATACATTTATACATTTTTTTTTAGTTACTATATATATATGTGTTATTTATTTGCTGCATGTTGTAGTAAAACTACATTATCTTTTGTCATTTTTATGCTCTGGCAGTGGTGGCCCAGTGATTAAGGAAGCGGACTTGGGTCTGCAAGGCTTCAGGTTCGAGTCCACCAGCTGCCAGGTTGCCTCTGAGGTGCTCTGAGCATAGAATTGTTCCGACCCACATAACTTCTTGTGGGCTCACAATATGGTGCAATGTGATTTGGGTGGCACCAGCTGCCCCTGCCACCCAGTAATGGACAACCAAAAGAGAAAAGAAAAATAAATCTACTTAACCTGGTGTCCAAAACGTGTGTTACTGCCACAAACACCAAGTTGCCCATGGACGCAGTTATATAAGGTCCGAGAAGATGTTATTCATCAACAAGAAACAGAGAGTGAGACAGAAAACACCTCCTACTTCTTAAGGGAACCTATTATTTAAGTGAGGCATCATGGGTAGATTTATTTAAAGATTTTAATTGCTCTGTTGATCTGTGGGTAATTTAATCACCCCTTAACAGAATTGTTGCTCTTTGAAAATTTTATTAAAATGCTTTTCATCCTGGTGGAAGAAATCAGAACCATGGAGAAGAAAGATGTCGTAATGGCAAGCTGCATTTTTCTTCCCCACAAAAAGACAAGAAGAACGACTTACAAATGCAAATGTTCTCCGTGAGAGGAACTAATCCCAAAAGTGGAGGATAGGACTGTCCAGGGAAATGATTGCTCTCCCACCTCAAAGTGACAACCATGACAGGCTCACCTTTTCTGGACCTCCAGAAGTAAAACCATAAAGGAGACATACGGTTCAGCCAACACACACTCACCTACTCAGAGGAATGTTGGCAGTGTGGAGGTAGGTCACCTTAAACGGAGATTAGTGTCACCAGGCAGAGGGGTATTATAACATGACTGTCGGATGCACCTGTCCCTAGGAGAGCTGTCTTTTAAGTATTTTTACACAGCTTTTTTGGAAAGCGGTGGCACCGACTTAAGACAAGGATTTGGAGCAGTTATTGAGGAATGTTCTGAGAAGGTGGATTCGAGATCCACAGCCACCCTTAGAAACGTATTTCACTGAAAGGCAGACTTTAAATGGCATTTTGTTTGTATTCAGATTCACATTGGAATCATTTTCTTTCATTTAACTGTTAACAAAAATAACGTTCGACCATTTAGGATCCTGACAAACAACCAAATCCTCCGCAGTTTGTTTACTGGAAAAGAGAGTTTGTTCTGCTTCCTATTAAAAAAAAAAAGCCTATTTTATATAAGTGTGTCAAACTCCAACCCATTATTGAGCCTACCCACGAAGGTAATACAAACACCCGGTGCATCAAAGGTCCATGAAAAATTAAACAACCAATCAGCTGGCAATTCTACTCTTTAAACTCCTTGAGGGAGCCAAGGGGGATGAGCCTGTGGTGGTGGCCCGGGAGGTTCTGTGCCTCCAGTTCTGTGCAGTCCAAACAGGTACTTTGCATTATGCTCAGATCAGGGTAAAATAAATTAGCGACAAACTTTGGAAATTGTTTCACTTCTGATCTGGGACAACTGATTGATATGTGTCAAATGGTTGTTGCCTCTTAGAATATCTTGGAATAACAACATTTCCAGTGGACATGATGACAATCTACAGGGGTCCAATCAGCAGGTCATGCAAAGAGCAATTTTTGGCATTATGAAAATTATTCTTTAATGTATATATCATGGAAGTATTGTGAAAATTACTAGTAATCATGAGAAAATTCATACATTTTTCATTGAAAATCACTGAATAATAGGTTAATGTACCTTTAAAGAAAAAGAAAAAAAAATGACAACAATACTCAGTCCCGCACGTCATATGATTAGGATTATTAATATGCTGCTTTACTTAATCAACCATTGCTTTGACCACTGTCTAACCCACTGGTTTGATTGATGTCACTCTTGTCCTCACTTTGCTCACAAACACTCCTTCCCTGAGTCAATCGATTGGTGTGTGGAACCACTCAATGCCAATGATCCTTCCCTGATCTTAATTAGAGAAACACATCAGATACAAATGACATCTCGAATCAATCAACAAGGGTGAAGAGACTTGGGACACTGGGTACGACTAAAGCAACTTTCAGTCTCTTAACACTATGTACCGAGAATAATAATAATAAAAACTTCTTTCAAAATTTCTTAAAGCATTTCCTAATGTGTTTTTGAAAGAGAGAGATTCTCCAAAGACCACACGTGTCAAACTCAAGGCCCGAGGGCCACATGTGGCCTGTTCAAGTCATTTTTTTGTGGCCCGCAAGAAATAGCATTCAGTGAAGTCCATACATCCAAATTTCTTCACCTTTGTGAAATTGTTATTACACAGCAATGAATGATATTTGTAGCTAAAATTCTAATAAATCTCAGAAACCTAAATTATTCTGTAATGGAGTAGTTAGAGCAGACCTGGGCAAAATAAGGCTCGGGGGGTGGGTGTGGCCCGTTTGGCGTTACAATCGGGCCCACTACTTTTGTCCCATTTATACTTTTAATTATATTATTATTATTATTATTATTATCCTTTGACCTTCTCCCTACAAAGCCAGCATTTCCCCAGTAGATATTCTCAAAGAGGCTCAAAGAATTTTGCCTTTAGTCAATACTTTACTCATTATTTATCTTAGTTCACAGAAATACTCAATCTTTCTAATCCTGATCTGGCCCATGACTCAAATTTTAGTACCACCTGAGGCCCGCGTGACAAAATAATTTCCCTGGCCTGAGTTAGAGCTATACCAGTGGTCGCCAAAAAAAATATTTTTCCAATGGACTAGCAGCAAGGTACATGTTTTAGGCTCAATTCTGTTTGTTTCAGGGTCTAATTGACCTGGTGCCTAAAAATTATTCAAAGTTCGTCTTTAAATGAAGAAAGTTAATGGATATCATTTGTTTTTGTTTTTTTTTTGAACGCAGTGAATTCGTAAAAATGAAGTGCATTTTTTCACTGTGTCCCACTGCGACCCCTTAACAAAAAACCTACGGACGTTACTGGTCCACAGGCCAGTGTTTTGTGACCCAAAAACTATACTGTCCTACATTCAACCGACCCTACAAGCCGGACTGTATTTCTGATGTGAACCCCAGTAAACATGGGTTTGACATCACTGCAACAAACCCTCTTGGAACTCCAACATATGTTTTTAACGTTACTCTTCATCTCCATTTTTCACTCTGCTGCTTCCCTGTGACGACAGTGAATGGTTGAACGGTGGTGCAGTGGCTGAGACAGGCCGATAAGCTCCTTACATACATGGCTGAGTGTGTAACTAGCAGCATTAGTGAAACCGACACCTATCCAAGGGCAGGGTAGTTAGCGTTGTATCTTGGGAAAAACACTCACGGAGAGACACACCTGTGCGCCAAATGCCGTCCCACATGTGTTCATTTTATAGGCACATATGTCTCTTCACACGCAGGTATGTTGCCGAGACACACTCGTGCACACTCATCCGTGCACGTACAAGCGTAGCACTGAGGGAGTCAATAGTGCTGATTTTCCTTGTCAGCTCCTCGGCAGGCACTGGTTTAAAGAGACATCAATCTGTGATGTCAGCACTTACCTAATGAACCCCCTCAGATCGATGGACCAACTGGTCCGCTACACCGCCTGCCTTCGCTGCTTTTATGTATACTCTTCGGGGATCCATGCTGGGCCTGAACATAATGTGTCCAGGTGTGTGTGTGTGTTGGAGTGTGCAGACCTGGTTAAAAAAGAGGCTGCTGACAAACCCATTCAATGTATACGGGTCATTTTGGATTCCAATCCCATAATGTGGTGGCGTTAATACATCTGATCAAAGGCCTCGTTGAGGGTTTGTGTGTGGAGTTGATTGCGCACCTATGCAAGTTTAGGGTACAATATAATTACCTGTACAGTTCCTGTTCACACCTTGTTTGCATTTCTGTCATAATTGTCCTTTCATTTACCGAAGCATCTGTACGGTTGTTGAAGCATTAGTACTTACATGCACGGTTCACAAAGGCCAAAAGTGGTGTTTCGAGTTACGGGACTTATGGAACGTTATTAACATTTCATCCTTTGTTTGTCGAATTGCGTTGGGCCTCGACTGTCGAGTATCTGAATACGGCTCTGAGGTTAACCTTTTAATGTAGGTGCAGTCATTTACATAAACAATATTAATCATAGTATCGGTGTCAGTCGTCTTGTCACTCACAGACTTATTTAACCGCCCGCGCTGGGTGAAGCTGGTCTGACGTGTCTGACGGAAGTTAAAGCCACAGCAGAATTCTCCCAGTCTTCAAATTCCAGGATAAACAGTTTGGTAGCTCCAAAAAATGATTTTTTTTTTGCATTTACCCTCTTAATAAATTATATTAAATGTGACACGCAAATTCGTGACACGTTTCTCATTTTTTGGTGGGCAGTTGGTGGCCCAGGGGTTAAGGAAACTGTCTTGGGTCCACAAAGCCCCGGGTTCGGATCCCACTAACGCCAAGTTTCTGCCTAGCAGTTGAAAGAGCAGTTTGAAAACTTGAGTTTGCCGAATATATTCAGGATCAGAAATGTTACATAGATACAAGATACCTATACTCTTTTAGGCCTTTCTCTGTAGCACTTATAGGTTTCACTACAACGGAATGTTTTGCATTTGGACTTGGACAAGGGACCGGGTTAGGTGCAGAAATTGGAGGGTTAATTTCACTGCACCAACGGGCAGTTGGTGGCCTAGTGGTTGAGGGAGCGGACTTGGGTCGGCAAGGCCCCTGATTAGAATCCCTCCCTACTGCCAAGTTACTGCTGAGGTGCCCTGAGCATGGTATCGTCCCCACAAACTGCTGTCCGGGCACTGGCTGTCTACAGTGATGGGTTAAATGTAGAGACTTGATTTCAGAGATTAATAAAAGTTCTAAAAAAAAAAATATATATATATATATATATATATATATTTTCTGAACTTAAATCTATGCTAAGGCCTCAATGACCCATTTTTTGATAGCCCTTTGTGGAAATGTAATAACTTTTTGTAATAACTACAACAGGGTCACATTGTACCGCTGTGTACTGTATGAACACCGTAACAATCAGTCTTTATGTGCGCTGCTCCAACACACTCTTCAGGTGGAGCCAGAGCTGTTCCATTGTGATTATTTAAACTTCATGAGTTTATACGCCGACTGCCAATGGCGGCAGCGGCGGCTATTGAGGTGGGAGCAGCGTGAGACGCTGTACAATTAGATTAGTTCCATTTCCTTTGATCGTGCTCACCCTGTCCCATCTTGCATGTGACACTTCAAATGCAGGAGCCTTCCTGTGGCACTTAATTGACCAGAATAAACATATTATATTGTGATAAGTGTCACGATTGTAACAAATTGTTTGGCGTGACTGACACAAATCATGGCATTAGCCTTGCCTCTCTTATCAGTGGCCTCCTCGTGCCTTTTCAATAAACAATCTGCTAGACCAAAAGAGAAAGGCGAGGCACGGGAGAGAGGCGGGAAGGAGCGAGGGAGGGAGCAGGAGGGGAGGGGATTGATGGAGGGTGAGGCGAATGGGCGCTCGGCGGGCGCAATCTAACGTTCACCCACTTAACCATTCAAAAAGTCATCTTCCTCCATCAGCGCCTCACTCCGCGCTGCATGAGAAACATTATCTTTCCGCAGAAGCTATCAATCACATATGGCTTCCCCCTTCTCAGCAGCCTGCCACCATGCATTTACAAGACTGGATGTTGTGAACGTGTGCTCTTTACCGGGTGTCTGCTGTTACGGGGACGTGAGCGGTGTAAAAAGTTCACCGGAGAAAGAAAAATAGACGCAGGAAGACGAGAGGAGAAGCAGGATGCGTGCGTATTTGTTTGACTAGTTCTACATTAATAGGTGCAATTAAACAGGATTAAAGGGAGAGGATGAGCGGACGAGGAGAAGCTGACGTGTTAATCAGTGAATCAGCATCCATCCACTAATGTCTGCCAGTGTAAATAAGGCCCTCATCTCCTGCCGTCACATACGCTGGCTTTCCAGCCCATTAGGCCCGAGCTGGCTGGCTAAGGCGGCCCACTGCTCGCTGGAGACTCATTTACGTGTCTATAGGCATCTGTGGTTGGTGATAGGGAGCCCTCATGAAATTAATGGGAGTACGGGCGGTGCCAGCCCGTTCTGCTGCACCTCCACACACACGCACACACACACACAGTACACAAACACACCAATCACCAGCGTGCACGCATGAACGCATGGGATAACACACCTTCAAAGGCACAGACGCACAAATAAGCAGCGGTTTTTATGCATGCTGGGTAAACTAACCTTTGCGGTAAAGATTTAGCAGCTTTATTAGTTTAGGAAATGGCTGTAATTAAGGATAATTCATAATGGCTGCCTCTCCCCTCTCTGTGGTATTAAAAGGGGGGGCGGTCTCATTTAGTGTGCTGGAAGGGGTAACTAAAGGAAACAGACAAGGCTGAAATATACAGTGTGATCAGTGTGACTGGTTACTGGCCTTAACACGACTGTATTAGATTTATAAGTGATATTTGATTCAGTTTTTGCAAGTTTTAACAATCTGCAGCAGGCAAAATAAAAATATATTCATACAAAGAAGGTTGTAAAGGACAGGAGTTTGGACACTTTTCTTACACACACAAAAAAAAAAAATATATTGTTTTTCAACATAGAGCAGTGGTCACGACCGACTATCAGAAAAAAAAAACACATACACATTCACATTATTTCGCTCATTTTGACTAGTTGTTGTCCCACCATTTGAGAACTACTAACATAGAGCACAATAGTGTTTTTTGCCATGACCAAATATGGGGTCACCTGTAATTCAAAACGGGCTGAACTGAGATAAAAACGAAGGATTTTGTTTTGTTTTTGAAAGAATTTAAAATATGTTTATTCAACTTAGAAAAAGAAATCATCAACCAGAATCTTAAAAATCACGATTTGGTTATGTAAAAAAAAATAAAATCAAGTCCAAATTAGAGAAAGCTTTTATAAATATCTAATAAAAACTAAAACAACTTTGTGGTCCAGATGTGTGATGTCAAAATGGAGTCACGAACCCAAATAGGTGTGAAGCACTGAAGAACAGGGGTCATTTTTGACAAACAGTCAAACTAATATTACAGTGCAAGGTGGTCGGGGTTAAAAACACAGCTCTAGGCATGTTTTCAAATCCTACCGGTCCGAGCACATCTCCCATCAACCTCAAGGCACGAAACCAAACGACAGGATCAATACGTCCACAGATTCTGCCAGTTCTTCTCACTCATTACCACTAATGAATAATAGAGGACGGGCCACAAACTCCTCCTCACCTTAGTGTCACATACAGGGACATGGGTACACAGAGGAAACCAGTGAAGGGGAAAAAAATGATCATAAAAAGCAAATATAGTTTAGTATCTTTTTTTCAGCAGTTGTACACAAGGTCAAAAAATCTCTAAAGTTTCCTGATGCAAAAATAAAATCCACCTCAGGTTACGTCACGTTTTTTATTCTACATCTTTTCTAGGGTTTGAGGTATAAAAGCTGGCCCATCAGCTTTTTCTGGTAAAAAAAAAAAAGCAGCACTTGCTTAAAGCTACACTTAATCAATTACAGAGTAGCAACCTGTCCAAAATGTGATTTCCACACTGTTAGCTGCATCTTTCACGCCATTATCGATCGCCTTCGCTTGTAACGTTTTCTGTTAATTCTGTTCACCCACACAAAATCTATATGTGTGCATTTCAAAGCAGGCATCTGAGCCGAGCAGAGGCTGCCTCAGCTCTGCAGGCCAGACAATCACTGTCAATCTACCTAATGACCAAGCGTCTGCTGATGCATGTTAGTGAAGTAGGGAGGGTCCCCGGGTGCAACATGAAGCAGAATGAAGAGCATCCCCTGCTTCTCAAAGTGTTGAAAGGGCAAGTAACCCCCTTCCGCAACCCCCCCTGCTGCAGCCTTCCCAATGCTCCTCACTTTCCTCTGTAACTTTAGTTAGATCAAAGAGAATGGAGCCTTTAAGTAGGAGGAGTACAGATCAACTAGGGTTGGGGTAAGTCACACAAGGATGCAGCAGGAAAGCTAAAACACAGTGTATTCTGTCAGAGTGTGAGTCCTGGACTAACGAAACTGGCTTTTAACAATTTATGGCGCAAGTAAAATCCACCCGAAAGGTTGAGGCTCAAAGAGGAAAGAGCAAAGCATGAGCAGAGAGCAGGAAGTGGCAGGATAGAGGGGTCTTACTTTAAAAACCCTGTCTCCTCTCTATGCCCACCAGCACAATAGCAGGCAGCGGTGGCTCAGTCCAGGACATCAGCCCCAGGATGTAGGAGATTGAATCAGACCTGCGGGTGTGCTGGCAGTTTCAGCAGCAAAATAAATGACAAGGCATGTGAGGGCAGTCTAAAGGCGTGACCTCTCTGATGAGATGAGAGGCAGCTCAGACCTGCCAGACGCACTATTAGAATCTGAGACCGCGATGGGAGATGAGGACAGAGTGGGAGATAGTAAAGGGCCGGTGTCACTTTATCAAATTCCTGCCTGGCACATGGTAACAGGGGTCAGGGGAAGAGAAGCACGGGGGCAGAGTGTAAAGCTGAGTGAAAACACAATGCTGCTCTAATACCTTTCATAAAGAGAAAAGCCCTCTCATCCGGCAGCCATGATTAAATATAACCTGAGTGCTGAGAATCTAACCTCTCCTAACCCGCACCGGCCCAAGTTTGTGCATCCATGTGTACGTGTACACACATCAGGTGAAAAGGGTAAAAGCAATTTGTGAAGAACTTGTTAGTTGTGTGGTTTGGTGCCACCGTGAGGGAGTCGGAGCTGGAGGAGCATGTCTTCAGCGGCGACAACGGAGTGTGATGTATAGGAGGGTCGGAGATTGATGCTGTTATTCAACACCAGAAAAAATAAAGTGTAACTTGTTTTGAGTAGGTCATGTGACACACATAACCAATTGAAGATACAGAAACAAACATGGTTGAAAACTCACAGAATATAAGATGTTTTCCAGCATTTGAAAATGCAGTGAGATTCCCCAAAAAATGAAGGGAAAAATTGGTATATTTCCTTTTTCTCCAAAACTAGACAAAAAAACAGGGTGCCAAGGTTTGAGGTTCAATTCTACAAGCTGCCAGGTTGCCACTGAGCTGCTCTGACCCATAGCACCATCCCGACCCACAAAACTTCTAGTGGGCTCAGCAGCCACAGGAAGGCTGACAGTAAGGTGGTGCAGTGTTATTTCGGTGGTACCAGCTGCCCCTGTGACCCAGTAACAGATAAGCAAGCGGTCTCCAACTCAAATAAATTGAGGGCCACCACCCACACTATCATTTCACGGCCGATGTAGGGCCACGTCAATACTTAATGTTAAATACAAAAAAAAGGAAAAAATCAGTTTTCCATAGAGTCTGTGTAATACAACACTGAACCAGAAAGAGTCTGCGGATCGAAGGTTTGAGAACTATAGGATTTACCATAAAATGTGGAATTCAACTTTCACATCAAGGTGGGGGCCACGAAATATCATTCCACGGGCCGCGAATGGTCCGCGGGCCGTGAGTTTGAGGCTCCTGAGATAAGCCAATAGGGATGAACGAATGAAGGCAAACACGATGATTTGTCATAAGGATGCAGATCCTTTTCATCGCTCGTCATCTGCTTTTGCAGATAATTTATGATTAAACAAAGACAGTGTAGTACAAACACTGCAGACCAGTTCAAATAACCGCCAGCAGGGGCTGAGTAAATAGAAATAGACTGAGTATTTGGATTTGGGGATGTGGTTCCTGGTATTAGAGTAATGACATATATCAGGCGGTAAAGCAGGTGAGAGCAGAGTCTCTATAAGGGGTAAAAGAAGCAGTTGGGCAACATAACACAGTCGATACAATGTAGGATGGAGTTACAGTTGGCTCACATGACAAAATGATAAACATGTCAGGAACATTAAAGCAAGAAGTGTTTGTCACTACGGTGGTGATTAATGGCGTGTTTGTCACACATTTTGGCTTCCAAAACAAAAAAAGTCGAGACGATACTTTGTCATATTTTGTAATTAATTAAAAAAAAAACATTTGATTTTGATGTTATATAGAAAATTAAATCAATATTTAGTGCAATAAAGAACTACTGAATAAAGACACATCAATAAAGTGGAAACTACAGAGAAAAGGTGAGGTGAGGGAGGTGATACAATAAAAGGATAAAAGTATCGGCAACTGCAAAAAAAATGTTTTGGACACAGATTAAAACTTTCTTATTCTTGTCCTTCTTCCTCTTTCCTTTCAGCTTGTCCCTTTTCCATCTCCCCCTGTCCTCTTTATCCTCAACTCCAACTACCTCCATGTCTTCTCTCACTACATCCACCCATCTCCTCTTTGTCTCCTACCTGGTAGCTCCATCTCTAGGATCATTCTTCTCCCAATGTCTCCACTGTCCCTCCTCTGAACATGTCCAAACCATCTCAATCTGGCTTCTCTAGGTTTTTTCTCCAAACCTTCCTGTCTGTGTTGTCCCTCTAATGACCTCATTCCTGATCCTGTCCATCCTTGTCTCTCCTAAAGACAAAAGTCCTTGTCCTTACAGTTGAGGGAATCATGTGATGAAACCCATCATTAGCCTTCGTGCTTCTCCAGTTGAACAACAAGTAAAAAGTCAACAGCATCCCTTGATAATTTCAATTGCACATGTTTTGTTGATCAAACAATTTTTCCAACACTTGGCAACGCTACAAAGGGATCTCACCTCCACCTTGCACAAATGTATGCCTTCAACAATCATTGGTGCAACACTGTCACTGCATGTTGTCTTTAAACTGGACAGAACACTTAGAAAATGTTGCTGACGTTTGCATTTTATATATATCTAAAGTGCATCAAGTTAAAAGGTTGTGTGTAATTTGACTGGACGGTTCTGCTTGAGGTGTTTCTTCTTCTAAATACACCAACAGCAGGGCTTCAAATCAGAACGAAACAAAGACAACAACAATGACACTTTGATATAAGGACACAATACAATAACCTTATTTTATATATGCCCATATAATCCTCAGAGATGGAGGGAAATTGGACCATCAGTGTCACTCAGAGCCCAGCAGTGGAGGCTTGTTTTCTTGATCTAATAGTAGGTAATGATCCACAGAGCGATGCTGTGCTTCTCCTACCGTATCGCTGGCCCCCGGAGGCTACTCCACCCCTGACAGCGGCAGTGGTCGTGGCAGTGCAATAAGAATAAACACATGCAGGCGGGGAGTCTATTTGGCTGAGAGTGATGGCTAGCTTGTTGCTTATCCCAGCCCAATAAATCTCCATACAGGGGCAAGAGATGAGCGCCGCTTATCTCATCAGGCCCACGACTGATGCCTCCGACCGAGCGCCACCGCTCAGACCCTTGATTTATCACGAACAGGCGAGGGGAGAAGTTCTTCACCACAGTTAGGCTAAAATAGAGTGGGGGTAAGGAATACAGCGGTGGATGCAAAAGCAGGGGAGCAAGAAAATGAAATAAAAAGGGAAAGAAAAAGAAAATATTGAAAAGCAGAGGGTAAGAGCAGATAATGCAGAAATATAGAGACAACAAAAATGTTTTTTTTTTTTTTATATACATATATCAAGGAGGGCTGTGTGGTGTGGAGACCCAATAAACTAGGGGGAGAAAATGGTGAATGAGAGAAGATTGTTGAAGTAAATGTCACTATCTCCATGTTGGAGAGGTGGGGGAGCGGGCGGAGCGCTGGAGAGTTCCACTTGATTGCTTGGTTCTGTTTGATTCAGCAGATTTTTAGGGAAGGATAATAGAAAAGTGGGAGCAACCAGACGTGGAGGGGTTTCTGCTCAAGCAGCACTTGAAAAACCTAAAACCTATACTGGAATATCACTATGATTATAATGATAATAATAAGGAAACACTAGTGTTATTTACACAATATGGTGTAAAATGGTATGTTTTTCACCATTAACATTTTGCCTCCAAAAAGAGGATTTTTTGGGATTTTACAACCAGGTTTTCTTCATTTATTTTCTTACCGAGTCACCGACATCATAAACACAGTTGACTACAGTGTGTATCAGTGTGTCTTGGTTTGCACAAGAAACAACACACAGAAATCAGGGGAATTATGTCATTGTGAAAAGACGTCTCGCTCTCTCCCTCTTCCTCATTTTTACATCACTCTCTCTCTCTCCATCTTGTGGCCGTATGAATTAGTGTGGCGAGAGGCTAGAATGAAGAGGGTGGGAGGGGAGGATGGGGAGTGACGGGAAACAGACGGGTATAATATTCTCATCACTCTTCAGTCGGCGGCAGTTGGAGGAGAGCGTGGCCTAGGGCACTGGCCCAGCCAGCCGCCTTGCAGACCCTGCAAATATTCCTAAACCTCAATTTTTCATATTTCCCTGTATGCATAAGGAGATGAAAAATCATCCGATCATTTGTATTGTCTGACTGAGGTTATACACAAATATTAGTTTATCTACCGCACCTAAGATTGCTTCCCTAAGCAAGACGGATCGGTCTTTGGGAGAGGGCAATATTCCCATGGAACACATTCAGTTCATCTTTTATGTGCTGCAATTCACACGGCAGCAGGTATGAGGCTCCATCTCCAGACGGGCTCCGTGAAGCTAAACAGCCAATGGAGTCGCAGCTTATTATACACAATGCACTTTAATTGCCAGACAATTTGAGGCCGGGTAAAATTTATAGTTTTCCAAAGTGATCTCATGCAAAGAGGATTGTGAAGCTAATATCCCTTCGTTCTCAAAGCATTTACTTAGCGCATGCCTGAAATGAATATTAAAGTAAACAAGCAGGGAAATCAATTGACTTGGAAGCGTGTAAAAATATGTGCGTGTGTCAGGTAGAGGGAGTTGGCGGCGAGGAGAGAGAACTCTTCAAATCATGGCCTCAATTGATTTCCTTTATCTCCTCTCCGTACGACGGCGGTGCGATCCGCTGCTCCCCGAGTGTGTGAAAGTGAGAAAAATGAGCAGAAGGCGGTGTGAAGAAGTTCTGGGTCAAAAATCACTGGGTAATTATTCACCAGGCAGTGATGTGTAAAACTCATTAGACAATGCATAATGCCTTTAATCAAATCAATGGCACAAGTGACTCCGAACTGATAGCTCCCATCAAAACTTACACAAAGCATGGCAAATTTCTCATTTATTTATAAGAATACGTGAAGACGGGGGGAATTACCCTCAAAGTGGAGCCTAATTGTTCTCTCCGTCTTCAGATCGATACCGTTGGGCGAATTAAATGAATAAACAGAAAAAAAAAAAAAGTTGAGGGCAAAACCAATATGGAGAAAAAGAAAATTAGACACAAAGACACAGAATAAATGAGTGTTTTTTTTCTTTTTCTCCGTATTGGTTTTGCCCTCAACTTTTTTTTTTTTTTTTTTTTATTCTGTTTATTCATTTAATCCGCCCAACGCTATTGATTTGAAGACAAGAACAATTCCTTTTTTTAATGGTTTCATGAATGGTATGAAAAAAACTGACACTCATTTTATTTATACTATTTTTTTTCTAAGAAAGACAAGAAATTGATTGGTAAAAAATACTATCAGTTAAAATGACGTGAGGAAGCCAAGCAAAGACTAACGGTATTTTCACCTTCCCTCCCGTGAGCACTCAGGTGGAGACAGACGAGGCAATGGTTGGGCAGGGGTGTTGTGGGTAATTAGGCGGGTGGAGGTACAGATGTTGAGCTGTGGAGGACCCTTACCGGGACACTGAGAAGCAGTGAAGCACAAATAACCCCGCATCTGCCTCCCTCTGCCAGCTCTAAGTACCTTTCTTTGTTAGAGAACGGCTCTTCATTTTTTACTGTTGACAGGAAATGTTATTTCAGTTATTCGGTGGCATCTGGTTAGACCGGGTGTGAGAGAACGGGGGTACAGAGATGTGCACGCACACACACACACACACACACACACACACACACACACACGGAGGTTGCACTTTAATTAATTGCAGAAAGATTACATGGTCTTCCAACCATGTAGTTTGTCATCAGAGCCCATTACACACTTCTATTAGATGTTTCTTCACAGTGTCAAGTGTAATTTGAAGGACAGTCTTGGTGGAGGAACTCTGAGTAAACTGAGCCCGGCCAATCGGGGCAAGTTAGGTTCATCTCAACTGAAGCAAAAATAACAAACTCTGCCGCCCCCACCAATTAGCATAAAAAGCCACGTGTAAACAGATAATCTTCATGGCAACAGTGTCTATTTCATGGTGTGTCACTCACTCAGGCTGGTGTCACCAAGTTTTGGGGTTCCGTCTCCCGCCCTGGTGCTGATCCGACTCAGCGGGCCCCTGGTGTGATTGCTCTTCATTTTCACAGGGGAAGCTTTATTTTCATTGTCAAGCAATGAAGTGTCTTTGTACGACTCCAGAACACACGGCGATCAATCTTACAGCAGCGGAGTTAACAGGACAGAAACCAATGCAGCCGTTACTCGGCACAGAACATTACCAGTGTATGGACTCATTATTCATCAGAGGCTCCATTAGACACTGCACACTGTGCTGCCGTGCCGGATATGAGACAGAAAGACAGCAAGTCAATGCTGGTCACAAGGTGGAACAACACGGTAGAGGAATCAAGGAATCTGGGTTCTGTTGGTTTTACTGCAGCCACGTCTGCACCGTGTACTTTATATGACTTTAAAGCATTGGACAATGTAGCATATTTAAAAAAAAAAGGCAAATGTAGCGCACTCCAAAGAAGAACAAAATTCTTGTTTTATTTGTAATCAGCTGGCAGCCATATAATGGGGTTTACGCTACTTAAGGTCCCAATAAAACACCGCCATTGCCTCAAAGGCACATTCCGCCGCTCCGTGCCGTGTGCCCGCAGAGAAATGCGTATGACAGACTTGAGTACCTTCCTGCGCGGCCACCGCATTTGGTAAAGCAACTAATGACACAGCAGTTAATAGTCAACAATCAGGGAAGAAGGAATAATAGGCCATAATCCATACATCGGGCTCGTAATCTCGGCTCTAATTGGCCACACATACTGAGCAAACCGAGGAGGGACGCACGTGACTTCAGTCACGGCATGGCATACGAGGCTTTACGACATCAGACGGCAGTTAAAAGTGGTGAGGCGACAGACAGGGAGAGCTCGCTGCTGAGCCGAACCAGGGTGGCAGCGTGCACACACACACACACACACACACACCACATGAGGAGTCCCTTATAGGCCTGTCAGATTCTTTCCTCCTCCTCGCTGTCAACCACACTGCAACTATCCCCTGCCACCGCTGCCATTGGGCGCTGGGACAGCTGTTCACCAGAACAATCCCAACACACACAGCACCAGCCACAACTGCAACAGGCACCGGGACCCATGGTAATTGGGCTCTCTTACTGCAGCAGCCAACAACATGCAATGGCACATTCCTGTCTTGCCACAATGGCAGTTAAAAAAAATGGCATAATAAAAGACAGCACAAACAAACATCCCAGAGGACCCCGGCTGCAACATTCAGATGGTTGTGAACCAGGCGATAAACACCGGCCTCGAAACAGACAACCACAACATGGTCAGGAAAACAGGAAGCACTCCCACAAAGAGGAAGTGACACAGGCTCCATCGTGTAGTTCCTGCAGATCAGTACCGTGTGGGGGAAATAAAAAAAGAAAGGCTAATGAGAACGGCAAAGACGTAGGTGCGGCTGTTTACAAGTATCTGCCTTTTATTTGAGAGGGAACTAAAATGGAAATTGAGGACAAACAATCACTGCCTCATTATAATCTTACATTGTGTTGAAAGGCTGTTTTCATACTGCTGTCAGTTTGTTGTGAGTAACTAATTCTGGCTTGTGTTTGTTGTGCTAAGGTTATTACGGGCTGACGTGTCCTAATTCTTCATTTTTGGCCCAGTTACTTGTTTTGTTTTTGGGTATTTTTCTACTCAACAGGGTGTTTATACATCTTCAAAAAGTCAAATTAAGAACCCTTGGTAATGGTTCGTTATTTATTTACCATTTTTAGGGACGGTACTGGATTCTCCAGCATGGGTTCTCATCACATAAAGTGTATAGAGCAGGCCTGGGCAATTATTTTGTCTCGGGGGCCACAGCTGGTACTAAAATTTGAGACCAGGGCCAGGCCAGGATCAGGACGATTTGAGTATTTCTGTTAATTAAGATAAATAATGGTTAAAGTATTGAATAAAGGCAAACTGCTTTAAGCCTCTTTAGACTATCTATTGGGGGAATGCTGGGTTTGCAGGGAAAAAGTAGAAGGATAACAATAATATAAATCAGGGATTCCAAAGTTGGGCCGCAAGCGCCCCCTAGAGGGCCGTGGAAATTTTAAATTGCTATTATTAAGGGCCCCAAGTCACTCGACACTGAAAAAATTGGGCCTCGGTGCCAAAAAGGTTAAGAATCCCTGATATAAATTAGATAGATAGATAGATAGATAGATAGATAGATAGATAGATAGATAGATAGATAGATAGATGGTGGGCTGGATTATAATGCCAAACGGGCCGCATCTGGCCCCCGAGCCTTAGTTTGCCTAGGCCTGATATAGAGTAAGGTCAGTAAGGTTTCCAAAACATGTACAAAATGACAATATCTATCACATAGTCAATGTTCTTGACTGTCCTGACTCTGGTTCACTCAACATCTTGACACTTGCAAACTCTGAAGGCATTGTCATCCACTAATAATTACCAGCTTAAACTATTAAAGCTCAGTGACAGACTCAAAAGACTGATTTGTGGAATCACCACTGTAAAAATCACAGCTGCTTATTGTGGTGAAAACCAGTGTCACGGTGATAAACAACGTTCGACCCCGAAAGCCCCCAGTTTCCTATATTTAGAAAATACGTCTTTACAGCTTCGACTTTCTCATCTCACCTTGTTCCCAGGCTGATCTGTGCTAACTCAACGTTTATTATCAGGCAGACCTGTAATTATTGCCATGTCTAGCTCTACCTTTAACATTGCCTAACAAAGAAAATACAGCGAGATGCTGGAAAGCTTTTTTTTTTATTATAACTCCATGATTAAACAGCCTTCAAACAGCCGGGTCGTAAATTACGCTCAGGAATGCGCAGACACAATACGCACATTTCTGAGAATCTGCTGAAAGGTAGGAACTTGTAATTTGTAACATTTTAGTGATATGATTTTTTTTTTTTTTTTTTTTCTTTTTTCTCCCAACCTGCCCTTTGTCTGAAGGGCCGTCTCTGCCCTCCGGGAGTTGCGTGTTTATCTGACGGCTGTGTCATGTCAAAGATTTGTCATAATGTTACGACACAGCCAAGCAGATGCTCTTCACTTGGCATGCTAAGACATGGACCCATGCAACTGCCAAATGAGTTCCACTGTACGTTACACCAATAATGATTGTAGAAAAGAGACTCTTAGTAAAAAAAAAAAAAATAAATAAAATAAAATTATTTTGTTCTAATTTCAACATCTTAAAAAAATACTTCTGAATTACAAGGCAACGCATTTATTTAACAGTAAATATTGTGTATATATATTTTTTTTGCACTGGTTGTGAGCCAACATCAATAACTTTACATTATCAGTGTTGACACGTTGAGATGTTGGCGGGAACCTGTCCATGAGACTACAGTTGAGATAATAAACCACTTGTTGACTTTGGAAGAACTTTCGCAGCAAGAGAAACTCTAATGCCTTTAAAGTAATTTCCTGATTTTTTTTTATGTTTATATTGTATTGTTGCATGATTATCCCAGAATTTTATTGACTATTAAAGGACATATTTCAATGTTCCATGTGTTGTGTATGATATACAGTGTAATACTGTATATGAAAAACTGTATTTTTCTCTAATCACCTCACCACTCAGTGCTCCATCACATTTCCCCCACTGTGTGCAGAGACAAGACAACAACATCCTCAGTTATAACATCTGCTAATTCCTTCCTCTGTAGTTATGATTAATTTCAATCCACATTTGCCGAGTTGGCAGGTGTTAGTTTTAAATCATGTGCACTCATGACCACAAGTACCTGGAGGCAGAACGTGGCCCCAAAACGGGCCCTAATATCTTGCCCGCCGTCCTGCCCGAGGTTGCTGTCAGTGCATGACAGATCAGACACACCTGATGGCTCTATCTCCAACAACCATCTCTGAATCCTCATCACAGCACTTACTGAATCACGATTAATTCCATCCACTACCGCAGACAGACAAGGTGCTTCATCTGTCGCTGTTCACTCGCCTGGCTGGGCCCCAAGCAAAAACAGACAGACAGAGATAGAGTGATACAGCGAGACAGACAGATAGAGAGAGAGAGAGAGAGTAAGCCAGTTTAGCTGCTGGTAAAACAAACAATATTGAGAGCAGCTCACTGTAAAGGTGGAAGAACAAAGAGCATGAGTGATCTATTGCCATACCTTTCAGTTAACAAAGGGAGTACTGTGAGAACAGCAGTGCAGAGAGAATGATAAAGTGCAGGAGAGACAGAAAGATGGAGCGGTAAAGAAGAATGACAAGAACAGAGAGACAAACAAAATAAAGGAGATGGCAGGCAAACAACAAAGGGATTAAGGGAGATACCAAGAATGGAGGAGTAGCTCTTTAAGCTGCGGAGACAAAGAGCATCAGATTCTGACACTTTTTCACTTGCTTTACACCAACTGCCAAAATATGAAATTAGTGCTGGCTCTTTATTTTCCCTGCAGAGCAGAAAGAAAAAGACAATGGGAAAAGTGGGGGAAAAGAGTTATGTCAAAGTGGAAACCTCCATGTGTCTGTGTAACCAGTCTATACATGATGTTATGAGAAAGATGCTCCTCCATCATCACTAGTCCTGGTTATTTGAACTATGTGATGTGACACACAAGTACTTTTATTTTCTTAGGGTTCCATCATCAATAATGCAACTATATTTGATTAGGAAGTATTTTCTCAGTGAAGACAACAAACAATAAACTCAAAATGACACAGAGCCATTGATACAAGATTCTAACTCTATACCAGTCTGGTAGCAGAAAGTTACAGGCTGTGTGCCCATGCACAATTAATTTGGGTAGGAAGATTTTATAGGTAGGAAAATATTTCAGAACACCGAAAATAAAAATTTATTAATGGGTATTTATCTGCCACAACTTGATGACCGGTCTGTGAAAATAGTAGGAGACATTTAACAGGTCCGTGGTGCAAAAAAAGGTTGGGGAACAGTGGTGTAGAGGACATCCTGATGTCTTTAACTGAAACCACCCCTGACAGTAATTTAAATAAAACAATTAAATGCAGTGGAAATATGTGTAAAAAAATATTACAGACTAATATTTTAACCAAAACTAAAAAAGAAAATGTTGTATTAATGAATGATGGAGAGACTATTCATTCTGATGTTGTTTCAACTGCTTTGGTCCAAACAACATTTAACTGGCAATTGGCAAAATCCTCCAGTCTGAGAAAGATAAGGACTTACAAAGCGTTTCCATATCAGTGCTGCCACATTAATGTTTACTAATCATTTCCCAGTAGTGACATGTATGGGCGGCTCGATTAGGAGGAAGGCTGGGTGTATCCGGTGTTTTGGTCTCCAAGGTTGAAATGGAGTAAGGCAGAATCAATGCTGGCTGCTTTACTCCTGTCATCACTGATATCATAAGAAAGTGCTAATTAACTTACTGAAACCTCTGGACCAGCTCTGACCAGAGGGCTAATGTTGCCTAATCGCGTGTGGGACCCTGTGCTTTCGTCTCCAGAACATTCTGGCTTCTCCGTCAGAGGTAATCGATTTATTTGCCACAACTTGATGACCGGTCTGTGAAAATAGTAGGAGACATTTAACAGGTCCGTGGTGCAAAAAAAAAAAAACAAACAATTAAATGCAGTGGAAATATGTGTAAAAAAATATATTACGGTCTGATTTTTTAACCAAAACTAAAATAAAAATGTTGTATTAATGAATGATGGAGAGACCATTCATTGTGATGTTGTTTCAACTGCTTTGGTCCAAACAACATTTAACTGGCAATTGGCAAAATCCTCCAGTCTGAGAAAGATAAAGACTTACAAAGCGTTTCCATATCAGTGCTGCCACATTAATGTTTACTAATCATTTCCCAGTAGTGACATGTATGGGCGGCTCGATTAGGAGGAAGGCTGGGTGTATCCGGTGTTTTGGGGATGTGGTCTCCAAGGTTGAAATGGAGTAAGGCAGAATCAATGCTGGCTGCTTTACTCCTGTCATCACTGATATCATAAGAAAGTGCTAATTAACTTACTGAAACCTCTGGACCAGCTCTGACCAGAGGGCTAATGTTGCCTAATCGCGTGTGGGACCCTGTGCTTTCGTCTCCAGAACATTCTGGCTTCTCCGTCAGAGGTAATCGATTGTAAACTGCAGCCGGGGTCACAGCAGAGCCCACAACTTCCCCTGCTGACCCTCACTCACCCCCGGGCAGGACCTTAATGGAGCCGTGCTCCCCAGAAATCAATACTTAAACTGGCCATGGATCACTGTATGAACCCCCTCGCGATGGGTTCTGATAAAAGGGCTAAGCCCTGAATGTCTTAATACATGAGGCAGTTACCCCAATTTATAGACTGGGTGGCCTGAATATTTCCTCTTCCAGACCAACAACTCCAAAATAGAATAATAATAAAAAAAAATCTATTGTTAAATTAAACAGAACCTCCTACAAACTCCCGTCTGGATGTGTAGGCAGAACATGGCCGCAATTTGTTCTATTGACATGCCTAAGCTCATGCACTGATTGAGGCGCTGCTTATAAGACAGTAGCGGTAATAACCAATAAGGGAATCACATTAAATCCCTCTCACCTTGGGAGGACCTGTTTGAGTGGCTGTGTCCCATTAAGATTAATTCCTGCCTAATACTAATTGGTCCTTTGGCTGCTCGGGCCCTGGGGAAACGGTTCCCTTTGGTCCACTCTCACTGGGGCTCAACACCAAAGGAGGGGTGCTGATGAGCTGGCGTTTTTATCAGCTACAGCATTCCGCCAGAGCTCCCCCAGGGCTCCGCACGAGCAATAATTAAGTCTCACACAATCCATAATTGCTGTGTTTACAATTACAGTGGAGGAGGAACACAGAGGCAAAGTAATAGAAAGATAGAGGAGTGTGCACAAGGAAATGGAATCAAAGAACCAGTCTGGCCCAACATTAAAAGGTGCAAAATACATATTAAAATCTTTTTTTTTTCTTTTCTGCCCCATCTCCTCTCATTTCTCCTTAATAAGCTCTTAGGGGTGTTAGGCAGGGGTAGAGCCCATCACTTATTTATTTTTCCCAGATAGCCCTATTAATTTCCCCCGGCCTGGAGTGCCGCGGCAGACAGAGATGAGGACTGGATCCGCCGTCCCTCGGGTGCTCCGTGAGGAAGAGCCGTAAATGACCCAAATACGGGATATTTTTTGAAGGCTGCGGAGAGGCACCGGCACCATTAAAACTAAATGAAGTGTTTATTAGCCGTGCAGACAGCGCTCTCAACACAGACAGATCAAGGGCGGTTGCAGATAATGTGTCTTCACAGAATCTTTGCTGTTTGTTCAGCCTCACCAACGGGCCCATAAAGAACCAAAGGACAGCCATTTCCATGCTTCCTTTTCATGGATTTCTCTCCTCTAGTTTCTCATCTTTCGTCCCTCTGTCCAATTCCTGTACCGTCACCCACCTAAACACCTCTTCTCCAATTCCCTGCACCCTGTCTTTCCAGGAAGACAAACAAACCAAATACTGTGGTTTAGTCCTGGATCTGGGATCTTGCTCGTGAGGTAAGTGTTAGGGAGGTGTGACAGCAGCAAAGCACACTCTGTGAAGGTAGAATAACAACACTGAAGACTTGTGTCTCAGCAGAAAGTGGCCCCAAACACTGTGTCTGGGCAGAAGACTGTCTGATTGGGGGACCATGCGCTCTTTCAAGCGTCTGATTGCTTGCCGTTCTAAAATTCCCCTTCAAAGTTTCCCTTCCCTCTAATTATATTCTTCGATTCAGCTTTTGGGAAAAGGTAAAAAAAAAAAAAAAGAGAGAAAGAAAGAAAAGCTGGGCTCAGTTTCATTTTGTGTTTCTTTTCTTTTTAGTAGGTTATAGTTGGTAATGAAAAAATGTGCTGAAAACGGGTGAAACGTGGAATAAACCGCCCATTTATCTTCTTCACATTTCCTCCCTAATAGGCAGAGTTATTACATCCAATACATAAAACAGACATTTGCATTTATAGAAATACATTTTATAAAAAGTATTGCACCTGAAATATATGTGGCAGTTTCTTTAGGAGTGGAAAGAAAAAAAAAACAAAAAACATGTGAATGTTATTTTCTCATTAACCCACATTAGACATTTTAATGTGACACTTTTTTCCAAACTCTCATATATTTTACTTCACTGTAATATCGTGTGAATAATGACACTCATTTGGAGATGAATTAAAAGTTCAAAGAAGATGTGAAAACTTCCATATGCACCTTAAAACCCAAACAGATCTCTAATTATTTTTCATAACCTCCAGCAGTGTACAGTAATATCATGGCTTCCTGTTCTAACTTGCCTGTCTTGGGGTTAGACTATTTGAAGTAAACCTCCCCTTCTTCTGCCCCTGGTCCTCCTGAACATTTCTCCCTCTTATTGAAATGAGCTGACTTGTTACTCTTCAACAGTTGGGGATGAAGTTCTTCTCCGAACTGCAAGGTTAGTATGAAGATTGATGTTGGACAGTGTGCGCTCCGGAAGTCTGAAACCACACTTTGAGTCCACTGTGATTATCCATGCCCATTAATAGCAGTAGATAGCATGTCACAATCAGGGATGTGCATAATTAATCAGTGGTTCCTCCCTCCGTCCTCCTCCTCCGCTCACTTCTCTCACCCATCTCCTCTGGGTTATTTTTAGTATCCAACAGCCTTACGGACAATTCCCCACAGTGATAAAAACACATCACCCAAACGATTACAAGATGCAGGGAGTCCAGATATTGACAACATTTCAGTGGCTGGATAATGAACACAGTCAGGGTACGAGGTCTTTGTGGATTAGATTAGTTACCACCAGAACAACAAACTTACTTTCGTTCGGCTAAAGCTC
>JAFBJS010003515.1:244593-270283 GCA_016785265.1 Paraplagusia blochii | reverse complement strand
GTGTGTGTATTTATTTATTTATACATATATCTGCATGTGGGTCTTCATGTATGTATGTGTATGTATACATAAATATGTAATGGACACATGTGGGCTTGGGTGTGCATTTGTGCATGTGTATTTTTTATGTATATAGATAACAAATATACTGTACAAACATACTGTTTGTACCTTTATACAGTATATACACGTATGTGTATGTACACATAGATACACGTGTATGTATATCCAGGTGTATATGGATGGATGGGTGGATGGATGGATGGATGGATGGATGGATGGATGGATGGATGGATGGATGGATAGATAGATAGATGGATAGATAGATAGATAGATAGATAGATAGATAGATAGATGCAAAAGACACATTTATTCCTCTGCAGGACAAAAATCTGTCCACCATAAGAGGTGGAACTGAGAATGTTAGGACCCAGTCTGCGTCAGCTGTCAGGCTGGACTCCAGTCCTGGTGTTAATCTGTTTGTTTTCAGATCTGCATGGACCTGGTCAGCTGCACAATCAGCTTTGATCAAGTCTGGTTATTAAAGTGTTGTGGCACATGGTGTGTGTGTGCGTGTGTGTGTGTGGAGGGGGGTGGGTGGGGGCTACACAGAGTGGAAAAAAGAAAGGGGGAAAGAGAGAGCGAAGTAGTGCGGTTATGTTTCAAGAGGTAAACCACAGGTTGGGTACGGTGTAGCTACACTGATCCGTCTTTTCCCTCTGTGTGATTGGGTCTCTCATTAGGAGCCAGGCCCTGAAACCAGAGCCCGGACTAATGCCTTGCTGTGTTTAGAGAAGCACAGAAACTATTTGGCTATAATAGCAACCTTTTCAAAAACAAGCCTCTGAAATGAAAGGCGGCCAGACTTGCAAAAACCGACAGCCGATTATTTTGAAAAAGAAGCAGGGGAGACATGACCATGAAAAATTGTAAACTGCAAGTAAAAATAAGGCCAGACGTCGTGTTGGACCCACCCACCATATTGCTGCCATCTTTCCCATTTCCCTCTCTGTCTCTCAGCTTTTCATGCTTGTTCATCTACAGTACTGCTGCGTTTCACTCAACTTCGCCCTCAACCAGGAAATGTATTGAAGCAGTCCTCCTCAATTGGTGGGTCACGGACCAAAAGTGAGTCACTGACTGTTTTTAGGGGTCGCAGGCAAAAAAAAAATGTGTAGGAAATAATAAATATTTTATTTATAACTTTTTTAAAATAATTTATTTGTGTGCCATTAGAGTAGTGGTGGCTTAGTGTTTAAGGAACCGGACTGAGGTTTCAGGTTCTCCAGGTTCTGAGCATTGCACTCACTTTGATGATGGGTTAAATACAGAGGTCACATTTCGTTGTGTGCAGTGGTGTGAATCATAATGTCACAATGACAAGGAGTTTGCTTAAAAAAATATATATAAATAATAGGTTATTCATTAAACTTTGAGAACATAGTACTTGACGTTACTTTACTAAGTTACTGAATATTATAATAAATAAATCCTAGTTTCTCGCAACCTATATTTCTTTGGTCATCGCTTGTCAATAAGGGCCTGGAAGTCCTTAAGGGGTTAAAAGTAATTTTCACACACTAGGCCTTCATTCCAAACTGACACTGGTGCACGTTAAGCTTCTCTGTCACTTGTCAGTAATTTACTGCTACTTCTTTTCCCTTTTCTTTCAGACAAAATGAGCTTGTTTAGCTTGTAGTCATTTGCCTTCCGTGGAAGTCGAGCAACGATTCCCCCGACGCTTTGGCTCTGAAACAAGGGTGTTTTGACATTTTTTTTCCTGCGTGCGTACTCGGCAACGATGATTATTTAAAAATGACATGTTGTGGTGCCTCGACTTGTACCAACTGACGTGCATTAATGAACATAAAGCTTTACAACCTGTGTTTTAATCTTAATTACTAAAGGTGTTGATGGTGCACAAGTCTGTGCTCACAGCTCAGGTGATAGTCGATATGTGTGTTAAAGGTCTGCAGGTTTAGTTGCAGGCCGGTCTTAAGTTCAGACCTAGCGCTCGGGGGGACAGTCCATCAAAAGCAGAAGGCCACCCTGTTCTGAACAGCAGTCGAACCCTCGGGGGCCCCATCAGTGACAACTCCCATGTCACCGCCAGCCTTGTGGAACACAGGTAATGTGCCCCGCAGGTCTGTTGAGAGATAAAAACTCACCAAGACACCTAAGTCTAAAGCTGTAATTTGTCTTTTCGCAAGGTGTTTTATGAAAGCAAGAGAACAAGGTGAAACAGCGGACAAAACATGTGAGCTCACGTAGTCCTCCGGAAATCCTCCCTCTCCGTGTCTGCAAACTGCCCAGAGCGCAAATGGCAAGATGTACGGCGGGCTGTTCATCAAACAGAGTGAAGGTTTTTGTGAATAACCGTCTCCTCAGTTACGCAGAGGGTAAAACAGTTAATGCTTCATTCTGCGTGAGTCATTTTGATGCACTGACTAGAAGGCAAAACAGAAGTTTGAAAGTTTACTGAAAGTACTTTTTAGTTGCCGTCTATGTGTGTGTGTGTGTGTGTGTGTATGGCCTGGGGTATCTGGAGATCCCTGCCTCTTCTCCTATATCTTATGCCGAGGTATTAGTAAGAGTCCCTCCCAGAGGCAGCAACTAACAGGCTCTTCAGAGAAGATGTTCATCAACGCCCCTACTTTCAAAGGCAGCTTTAACCAGTGCTATTCAAAGCAATCAGCCCAGTCAGGGTCTGCCCATCCAGCCCAAATCCCTTCATGGATATCAGAACAACTGAGCTGGGCCTGCTGGGGGCAAGGCAAGGATGGGGAGGGATTTGCTGGTGAGGGATTGCAAAACGCTGTGACACAGGCTTATTCATGCCCAAATAACCCTCAACAAATATGTATACAGTGTGAAAACTAAATTATAAGTGTAGATAGGAGTTTGGAGATACCCCCCTGTGAAAGTAATGGGTCCCATACAGAGAATTTCATTTCTAGATATTTTCACAGGCATTTATGAAAAAAAAATAGTGCCATGAGCCATGCAGGGTCAAGAAAAGAACAGATTTCTTAAACTGATTTAGCCAATAACCTCACTGGGCCGTGCTTTTAGTCATAGTTGAATCATCTTGACAGCATAAGTGCATTGTGATCTATGTGACGTAGACGTTGTTGTCCATCTACATACATCTAAAATCGCTGTCATCATTTTTTTTTGGGAATTGTTTGTTTCCAGAGGTAGGATTCCAACATGCAAACAAAAAAGATTCAGGTTTTATATCATCCAGTCCCCAGAGAGGAGGCAAATGTGATTATTCATTGTATTGTGACTGTACAACATTTGTTTAAATGAAACTGGACTTTTTTTAAGGAAGGAAGGGAAGGAAAGGAAATCCATTGTCATTATAACACACAGGTGTAAACCTCAGGCCCGGGGACCTAATATGGCCCACAGTGTATTTATATATGGCCCGCAAGATCATATCAAATATGTAGTAGAGTTGGGCCACCAGTGTATAGGTCTCATATACTGGTAGGATTTGTAGTATTAGTGAAGCACGGTCTTTGTTATATCACAGGCATTTTTTTTTCTTATTTTTTTTTTTGTCGGTCTGTAAAAAAGAAAAAAAAAAAAGAACTAAAACATATAATGGATCTGAAAAGGCTGGATAAAGGCAAAAGCCACTGATGTGTTTTTTTTTTTTTTTTTTTTTTTTTTTTATTTCTACAGTAGAAATAAAAATCAGTCAATAGTTTGCTTTGTTTTGTTTATCCTCTTCTTTTTTTTTTTATTATTTTCTGTTCAGTTTGTGTGTTTTTTTACAACATGAAAACAAAAAAGATTCAGGTTTTATATCATCCAGTCCCCAGAGAGGAGGCAAATGTGATTATTCATTGTATTGTGACTGTACAACATTTGTTTAAATGAAACTGGACTTTTCTTTAAGGAAGGAAGGAAAGGAAAGCAAATCCATTGTCATTGTAATACACAGGTGTAAACCTCAGGCCCGGGGGCCAAATATGGCCCACAGTGTATTTATATATGGCCCGCAAGATCATATCAAATATGTAGTAGTAGTAGTAGATATGAGTTGGGCCACCAGTGTATAGGTCTCATACACTGGTAGGATTTGTAGTATTAGCGAAGCACGGACTTTATTATATCACAGGCATCAAAAAAAAAAAAAAAAAAAAAAACCTAAAACATATAATGGATCTGAAAAGGCTGGATAAAGGCAAAAGCCACTGATGTGTTTTTTTTTTTTTTTTCTATTTTAATTTCTTGATGATATTAAGAGGCTGTTCCAAAATTATGTTTCCAAAATTCCACATTTAATCAGGGGTGACATGAGAAAACAGGCAAGCCAGGGAGTTGCTCGGGGCTCAGGCCACTAGGGGGCCTGGTCAAAAAACATTATTTTTGCTAAGACTGCTAATAGGGTGGGGACCCAAGTGCTATCTTTCTAGTAGCCCAAGGAGTCAAGGAGACCCTTGCACCGCCTCTGCATTTATATCTGGAGATGGGTGAATATTTACATTTTGTTTTTCAATAAATATTCTATAGTCTGGCCCATGACTTCATAACAGTTTTTAGTTGTGAACAGTGGGCAGCTGTGAGCGAAAGAGGAGCAGTGAAAGGGGACAGTGCCGTGCTCAGTGGACCTCAGTTGTAACCCGGTGGTGCTGGTGGATTTGTACCTGCAGACACAAGTATGGTTCTGTAACAAGTAGGCCAACCCCCTGAATGGACGTTGTCTGAAAACATGTTAGACAACATCCATTTTCAGCAACTATTTCTGAGAGGTTAGTAATTATTCCAGAGGATGTCTACTTGTTGCTTCATCTGCGAAAGTCATCACTCACGAAGGAGACGTACAAATGGCGCAAACACCTGGAATCATCATGTTAGCACAGGTACTCGTGTGTCAGTTGTGGTACCATCTATCATGGGAACGTATCATTTTACTAGCCTACGCTTTAACAGTTAGGTTGTCTGTGTGGTAATTCTTCTGCCAGACTCCCTCTGTGTGTCTGCAAGTACAAATATTACAGATGAATGAGCTGAGATACAACCATCGTTCATCATAACACTTAATCCTTTCTGGATCCTGGGGAGATGGGGGAGAGACCGGGGTCTGTCCCAGAGCCACAGACAGAGACAGAGACAGACAACCGTTCATACTAATAATCATATCTAGGGTTAGGTATGAGCATAGAAGGCACAGAAGGAAGCCTGGAATCAAGCTAGTAAAAACAATTCTTCTTAGTGCATTAGCTACTCCACCCCTGTCTATCCATCTATACTATGCATCCATCTATCCTTACAGATATCTATGCATTCACTATGGTTCCATTTACGTAATGTTTCAGATCAGGGGTGTCCACACATTTTTTGTCTTGTGAGTTACCTTTCAAATGACCAGGCTGAAGTGATCTACCAAGATTGAAATCTCTAAAAATATTTACCCATATAAACTGGATATCTTAGTCTCTACATTAACATATAACATATGTTATACTGTCTGACTCTATACCTATATTATTCTAAAATGAGCCCAGTGATTAAGATTTTAAAATAGAATTACATCACTTTTTTTTTTTTTTTTACTTTTTTTTATATTATTGCTCAGGATCTACCAGCAATGCTTTGGAGATCTACTGGTAGATGACCACTGGGTAACCTTGTTTTAGACTGTAAAGATCTCAGGTGATAAGTAAGGTCAATCCCACCACCTGGAGGAACATTAGGATTAGAATGGCCACATAAAGGTTCTATAACTTTACCCATCTTCATGTCTGTTTTGATTTTTTTTGTCAATTGTTTTAATTTTCAACAAATAACAACAGTTTTACAAAATAAAAGCCTGTGATCAATATGTGTTAATGAGCCATAAAACAAATGTTGGCATTAATAAAGTTGGCACTGAATAAAGTGTAAAAAAAGTAAATGACTAAATGAGAATTTTGATTGTTTTTTTTCCAGAAAAATGATTGTGAAAATATTTCCATTGATTGCAATTGATGACAGAAAATCAAATCTTTTGTTTCCTGCCTCTCTAATGCATAACATAGTTTTTTTTTTGAAGTTCAATGAAGTAGGGACAATGACCTCAGCTCATTGTGTATTTACACTCCTCTTCTGAGCCATTCTAATCTGTGAAGGCCAAGCCATCACTGGTAGCACAATGCTGTATCACATAAACCTACATAAACAAAGTAAAAGAACTGAGGACATTTTGACCCAAGTCAGGATGAGGGATAAGGCAGAGGACGCAGACAGGAAGGAGGTTATTGACCCAAACTCTGAGAACAGATATCTGCAAAGGAGTCAAGGAGAGGTTACGACTCGCTAACTGGGAACTTGATTGGTTGGGGAAGTGAAGGGCCTATTGAGTGCCGAATTATCATTCTCTGGCACCTAATCAAAGGGATTAAAGCTTGGAAGACAAGCCTGGAAGAAGGCAGTACCCAAAGGTACAGGAAGTAAACTGAACAGTTATCAAAAACAGCAAACTTCAAAGTAGACCAATTTTTCCATAAAAGGAGCCTACAGGCGTTATCCAGTCTCTGGAAAACTATGGGACTACAGGCTTGAAGAGAGGGAATACCGGGTGTTCATGCTGGCCTAGACAATAAGACAATAGCAAGACAATATATCTGAGTATGTATATATTTTATGGGTGTGAACATTTGACTCACATACGATCCGATTCAAATCTTGATTCACAGGCTACGATCCAATTTAAGAACGATTCATAAAAATATTAAACGATTCGATCCAGCTTGATCCGATTTGGTTCAGTTCATTAAAAAAAAAAATGACTTAATTGCCAAGTGATTCATGTTACTGAGTAGAAAAAGATGAGAAAAAGAAAATAAATTTCAAAATAGCACACATGGCTATCAACAGACAATATACTGTACAACAAAGAAAGTTTTGCCATGTTGCTAGGACAGAGTAATACCCACTACCTGCACTCCAATCAAATCAGCCTACGTCACACACCGCAAGCGGCCCAACCCACATAGACTTGTATGAATAGATGTATACACCTGTATGTGTATGTAATGGACGGCAGCGGCCAATGCCGCGTCTTTGTCTAAACGTCTATGAGTGGACTGGACACTGGAGCTGGGAACCAATTCATGGACAAAAATCCGAACCATCGGACCGTATTACATCATTTTAACCAATCAGGGTTTTTTGAGCGATACATTCGGACTGTGTAGGTCACAATACAAAACAATTCATTTTTACACCCCTAATTTTTACATTCCTTTTCTTTTAATATATACATATATAAATATATACATATATATACATATATATACACATACATATATATTTATATATATATATATATATATATATATATATATATATATGATTTTGCGCAAATATTAATGATAAGCCCAGCTGAACATTAGAAGAGTGGAAGCCTGGTATTGTATTGTTGTCTTTACATTTACAACAGTTTTTGTAGGTTTATGTAGGGGTTACGGGTTAGAACATTCAAGTGCTATTTTGACAACATGCAATAACACAGCTTGGCTTCACTCGAATCAGAATCCTGTATATACCAATATCATCGCGTATTTATACAGTGTATTATCAGTGTACACTAATGCTGTTTGGTTAAGTGGTTTCACGTTTGGGATTGAGGTTCTCATGCGAAGAACAAATGTCCTCAAAGTGCTGTGACATGTTGACACTAAAACATCTTCATCGACATAAACACACGGACTCGATCATTACCTTCTGTTCACGTGTGAGACCAAACTGCGCGTCCGCCAATATGGAGAGGTTTTCACTTTGTATTACTGTGTTTTGAGTCAAACAGTCGCTGTGGAATTCCAGCACTCATATCCACCTTTTATCTGGAGCGCTGAAGAGATCATATTTGTGATCAAATGTGTCAGACATTAACACCACAGTGGGCAGATACCTCAATGCACCAGCTCCAGACCCAGGCCAAACTCCAAAGCTGAACAGCTAAACATGCTGGAAAACAATCTCCAGGTTCTGTGGTCCATATGTGTTTTAACACACATTTAGCATTAAGTGTCTAACCTGCCAGATTCCTGGTGCGGCTTCACTAGACACGGCCCATCTGTGCAACATTAGGACCATTGGAAGCAGATGGCCCTTTAATTGTATTTTGGTCTGATTTGCAAAATAGCTACTTGGGAAAGAAGCTAAAATAACATACAAACAACAGCAACTATGATAACAACTGTGCCTGGAATGGAATGAGTAGAGTGGAAGATCAAAAACACAAGGCACACAACTGCAGCGTTGCTCTTTGAAAGGAGATGTCTTCCCCAACATTACCAGCCCAGTATTGATTTACTCTGCAATTTCATGTATCTATCTCTCCACACGCCAGCTCCGCAATCTCTCTTGAGCAGCAGGTCCGGAATATAGCACTCATCAGATTTTCCAAAACATAAAAGATTGATTCCTTGCTTCTTTTCAGACAAAGGAATAATTGAGAAAAGGCTGAAATTGGTATTTGGAGAAAGAAGCACTAACACTAAAAGTAGATACTCGGAGTCCCAGAGGTAGTTTAATAAACCATCACAGGAAATGGAGGAGGGACAGAATTTGGGTGATCTGTGAAAATCTGTAGTTTGTAAAATGGAAGACAAAACCCAGACAGAGAAAACCTTATTTGTCCCCTTGGACACTTTGAGCAAGCAGTGAAAATTATTTTGTAAGACCAAGAAAAAGCCAAGGATGGTTGAGTCATCAATGTCAAATTATTATATATTATTATATTATAGTGCAACTACAATTATTTATGTTCTATGCAGTTTGTGGTTTGTCTGATGCCAAATGTTGACGCTTATTGTTAAAAAAAAAAAGATCTTCTTTCGTCTTGTCTCTATTTAGGGGTTCTACCAGCGGATCAAGGTTTTCCATTTCACTGTCCTCTGTACAGTATCTCCAACTACCTCCATGTCCTTCCTCATTGAATCCATCAATCTCCTCTTTGTCTCCTACCTGGTAGCTCGAGCTCTAGGATCATTCTTCTATCAATGTCTCCACTGTCCCTCCTCTGAACATGTCCAAACCATCTCAATCTGTCTTCTCTAGCTTTTTCTCCAAACAAGACAATTACCACATCCTCTGCACATTGACCTCATTCATCCCCTTGACATTCTGTGTATTTTTTGTTCTTGCCGGCCATGCAAATTAATAAGAAGACACTGCTAACAATATTATTATTATATATTATTATTATATATTTTGCTAATTGGGAACACCCCTCGCCCCTATTGTCATTGAAGGAACATATATATAATATAACTTATAGAAAATATCCTTTCATATTTGGTAAAACACAAACAGAAAGATTTGGAGAATAAGCTAGAGAAGACAGATCGAGATGGTTTGGACATGTTCAGAGGAGGGACAGTGAATACATTGGTAGAAGAATGATCCTAGAGATGGAGCTACCAGGTAGGAGACAAAAGGGAGATGGGGATTTAGGTGAGAGACATGGAGGTAGTTGGAGTCAAAGTAGGAGATCCAGAGGATAGAGGGAAATGGAAATTGTTGACTCGCTGTGGCAACCCCTGAAAAAAGGGACAAAAGAAAGACGAAAAAGACAGGAATTAGTCTGTTAAGAGTAGATTTCAGACTTTGGATAAAATCTTTGGATCGTTATAAAGCTTCTTCGAAATCATTAACTCACAGGTAAGAGAAATCAAGAGGCTGAAATGACTTACATTCAAGAGATATAACATAACGCCAATATATGTCAGGAAATGAAATTAGTGTTGGCTTATGGTATGGCTCATGCCTTCCTGGCCATTAAAGGAGTAATAAATGTGTAATAAAGCTCTTACAAGCCCCTCAGGCTATCAGGGGCTGCGCTGCAGAGCTGTTTACGAGATTGTTTATTACAAGACGGGCTTATCATCATTTACCACGCAGAGGTGGCTAAAACCATCTCCATAAATACAGGATTCACTGGTGCTAAGCCAAGTTAAATATGGCTGCCACAACAGCAATATGTGAATTGTCACTAATGTATCCAGTGGCAAGGTGAGGAAGGGAGAGGAGGTGAGTAGTTGAGGAGAGGAGGAGGGCGGGAGAGAGGAGGAGGCAGGAGGCAAGAGGGCAGGGTGACTAGCAGGTGGCTTCATATTGTCTCTATCCACTACATGTGTCGTCTCCACTGCCAAAGTGACAGGTAGGGACACAATGTGTTGACCCGAGGGCCTGTTAGAGACCTGCAAGTGGATAAATATAGAGCAGTGGGAGAGTGTGGTGTCTTCAATGACAGATCTAATGATGCTCACCCACTGCAGCCTTTTCCTCCTGTGGAGCAGGGGAGGCGTATGAGAACACAACAGTTGGTTGTTGGCTGCACCGCAACCACTGATATCGGCTCAAAGCTTCTCTCACTGTGTCTTTATCGTGAACTGACCATCAAACGTTCAACGTCCTATGGCCGCTGCATTAGGCAATATAAAGAAAAAAATGCAAGAAATTGTTCACTGTTTTGCGGGCAATATTTTGATGTACGCAGCATTAGTCACAACCCGTTGCTTGAAGTGTATAAAGCACTGTTTAGTGCACAGTCCTTGTCATTGTGACATTGTGATCCACACCACTGCACACAATGGGGTGTCACCTCTGCATTTAACCCATAAGAGGGCAGCTTTGAGCGCCTGGTGAGCAGTGAGTGGGGACAGTGCCATGCTCGGTGGACCTCAGTGGTAACTTGGCAGATGGTGCATTCGAACCCGGAACCCTTAACCACTAGGCCACCGCTGCCTCAACAAAGGACAAATTCCTCTGAATCGGAAACATAGTAGTAGGGCAGCCATACTGCTGGATTAGTCCCGCACACGTACTAAAATTCGGTCAGGAGCAGATAGATGAAGTATTTGTGTGAATTAAGATAAATGACAAGTAAAAGTCACAAATGAAGGCTGAAATGCAAACATATTTTAGCCTTTTCTACACATTTTTTGGGGGGAAATGAAGGCTTTGCAGGGAAAAGGCAGAAGGCAAATGATAATAATAAAAAAAAAAAACAATCGAGCCGCATCCTTAGTTTGCCCAGGTCTGGTCTAGCATGATCAGGCGTTGAACCGTGTAAACACGTACGAACCAAAATCGCATTAAACCTTGAAGAAGCTAGTTGTGCAAACAATACCTCACCATAAGGAACTGGCAGGATTTTTTTTTTTTGCAACAAACATTTTGCTGTAAACTTCATGTAACTCCATTATGTTCCTTTTCATTTTTAGACCTTTATTAATCCTTCAGGACATTTTTCCTCTGCATTTAACCCATCACCATTGTATGGAGGGGGCAGGCAGCTGAGCCAGCGTTCGGAGATCAGTGTGTGGGGAAGATACCATGCTCAGGGCATCTCAGTGGCATCTTGGCAGTAGTGGGGTTCGGACCAGGGACCCAAGTCCGTTTCCTTAACGACTAAGCCTTGATATGAACCTAATATCCTGTATTTAAATGTCATTGGAGCAAAGAAATTGATAAGAGGGTTCAGTCATCTTGCAGGGAACACAACTCTTCTGTTATTTATGTTTAATTAAAGAAACAGCCAACTTTAGGTTTTCACAAACAGTATTTCTTTGTTTTAAATTAGTTTTAAACTCATGTTAGGCCTTTTAGTCAATCTGCTTACAAGGAGACTGTTTCCTGAAGGTTTGTCTATGATGCCTACGGACCTTTTATAAGTGCTTACTGCAACACCCGCACTCCGACCTACTGACAATTCGTGCACAGTTTTGCATCATTTCGCGAGACAAGCCAGATTTGAATAATTCAGTCACTCATCTCTTCCACTGCACAGCATTTAACAAACACATGAAAAAAAAAAAAAAAGACGGAGCGCTCTACAAGAATGCAACAAGAACATCTCTGTCAGTCCCTTTGGAGAGACGGGAATCCTATTACCTAGCCGTCAGGATCTGTTGGACGCCTGTCCTCGTGCCGAGCCTTGCTTTGTTAGAGGGGAATGCGATGTACTACAGCAGTCCATTTAACAGATGCCTGTTCTGTGTACTTTAATGGGCCCGGGGCCTTGAGCATCATGGCAGGAGAAAACACAGTTCAATTTCCTTCTCGCCGGTGCATAAAACCAGCACCTCCACTGCAGCAGCCACATGCATAATTCACTGGCGGTGATGTGTGTGTTAAATGTTGTTGAAATATACATGCTTCATATGCAAATTTGGCACCGCTCTCACTCGCTGTTCTTGCTAAACAGACAACACTGGAAGGCCCTTCTGGACATCAGTCAGTAAATGTATAATAAAGTAGGTGGATGTTTGTGCCGGTGTTCAGAGCTTGTTAGTTTTCTGCAGACCCTGAGTGTGTTATGGAATATATAAAATGGTGGCTGGGGTTTTTAATGGTCTTCAACCTCACTGAAGTATTTAAATCATGTGTGAAGAACTACATGCTGACGTTGAGTAAATTAGAAGAGGGAGAATCCACTGAAAGTTCTTCGAAGTCACCAGGACGAATCCGGATTTGGTTGAAAAAAATACTTGTAACATGGCCTCAAATTATGGGGAATTGTATAAAGTCCACTAATATGATCACATTGTCATCATCCAAAAAAAGCCTTAAAAGCCAACACCTAGTGGTTAAGAAAAGCACTGCAGCTTTAGAGGATAAAGCAGTGAGACTCATTGCTGTACATCAACCAGCATGTATGCGACTGTGAGAGACTGAAGTAAAGGGTGGACAATGGGGGGTGAAGATTATGATGAGGGAGGAGGAGGAGAGCGTAGGCTGGTGGTGTCAGATTTTATAAATGAGACAGGAAATGTCTTTATCCCAGGATTGGACACCAACACCCACTCCACCCTCACCCTATCAATCCTATTCCAGTGTGTGTGTGTGTGCAGTGGATGTAAGGCCTGGGCCAGGGACTGGCTCAGGTTGATTCCTCAACAGGACCTTCCCGCCAGGACACCAGTCTGTCCCCCCTGATGGGACAAAAGCCCATCTGACACCCCAACAACCCTGCCAACACAAGCCATGGCTTGGACCCACAATCTGCTCCTCTTGTCCTGATGAGGACAGAGAAGATTAAAGAAAGAAAATACAGTCTATCTATCTATCTATCTATCTATCTATCTATCTATCTATCTATCTATCTATCTATCTAACTAACATATAAACATATACACCTGGACATACATACATGTGTATCCATGTATGTATGTCCAGGTGTATCCGTTCGTACAGTATATTTGTTATCTATATATATGAAAATACACATGCACAAATGCACACCCAAGCCCACATGTATCAATTACATATTTATGTAAACATACACATACATACATGAAGACCCACATGCAGATATATGTATAAATATATACATACACACACACATACGACACATACTTACATGTGTATTGTGTATATACTGTGTATATGCTATGAGAATATGACACAATGTACATATTATGTTATATATGTATATAAAGAGTATATAGAAAAAATATAGTATAATGAAATATATTAGCAACGTACTGTACATTAGCAATGTACTGTACATACTGTAGTTGACATTTATACACACTGTGGGGAAGACGCTTCTGTGCTTATTTGTGTCTGCTTTACCCATATTTACAATCCCATAATTTGTTTTGCCGCAAAAAGTATTTTATAAACAACCATTTAGCTCCTGTTAGTGTGTATATATATATATATATATATATATATATATATGATTTTTTTTTTTGGTGCCATGTATGTTGATTAAAACCCAAACTAAACACAAGACTTTCAGTTATTTTTTTCCCTTATATTTAACATCTTTCTTCAGTGTTGCACCGAAATCATCTGGACCTTCAGAAATAACGCGGCCCCTGGTGCACACGTGCAGCTGCCAAAACTGCGGTGCCGCTGGTGTTCACTGATGTTGAACAGTGTGTTAACAGGATGTGTAATGTGGTGTGTTGGTGCTGTGATGCAGCCAGGGCTGGGGAGGGTACAGTAGGGTGGATATCATGAAGCAGTCATGTAGCCGCACGACTGGGCCACTCTAATTACAGGAGAACAGCGTGCACCAGCCTGGGCCTCCAAATGGCACCATATGTTTTCCCAGACTAACCAGCTGAATAAATGCCACTTACCCATTCAGGATGCACTGCGCTCTATGTCTGGGAATCAGTCACTCACACTCATATGAAAGCGTTCACACCCCCAAGAACACCGCTACTACCACACCTCCTCCACCACATAAAACCAGACCGTGGGTGATTTACCCACCCTGTTCACCACCCTGGACCTTCACACAGCTTCCTGCTTGGTTTAACTATTTACAAATCCTATTGTAGGTCTGGCTGTTTATCTGCAACGCATTCAGAAATGAGACACAGTTGCTGATTGCACTGTGAGTACTTCACTTGATTAACGGGGTTTGGTTGATAAAAAACTGTGTCGCCAAATGCCTGCAACTCTGGCATGGTGTAGGTCTGATTGTGTTGTTTTGTTGTGTCAATCGGCAGCAAACTGTGAGCAACACAAACTGGTGAATGAGTAAAAAAACAAACGATTGAAAAGCACAGGGAGTTCTGGACTCGATAGTGACATCATTGTCTAGGATGCAATAACTTCAGACAACATACACCAAGTTGCGGCTCATGGGCTATTTGGGGGCCATGAGCTGATATTTTGTGGCCTCAACCTTGATATGTTTTGTTGGTGAGGTCCACATGATTTAGGGCAGGGGTCTCAAACTCAAATAAGTTGAAGGCCACCACCACCCACATTATCATTTCACTGAAGGGTCGCATCAACTCTTTCAGTGTTCAATACAAAAGAAAATAAATAAATAAAATCAGTTTCCCATAGATTCTGTGTAATACAACACTGAACCAGAAGGAGACTGTGGATCAGGGCTTTCAGAACTATAGGATTTACCATAAAATGCGGAGAACAAATCTATAAAATTATTGTAAATTTAACTTTCACATCAAGGTGGGGGCAGCAAAATATCGTTCCATGTGCCGCAAATGGCCCACGGGCCGCCAGTTTGAGATCCCTGATATAGAGAGTGTTTTCACTAGACAATGGTCATGTTGAATGGACTCAATGGTAAAGACTGTAAACATATTACTATGTTTTTGTTGCACTATTCACTTTGATCCAACATAGTTTTCTCATTCATGGAGACCAGTGTTAATTGACCAGATTGAAAACATATTGATTACTCATGTTCATCAGAAAATTATATTCCCAGTAATGATCTAAACTTCAGATCATCACGGTAAATGTATTTTCATAGACTGATGTACTGTACTGTACTGCAGTATAAGACTGTGTGCTTCACCAGTAAATATATGGTGAGTTTTTATATTATTTTACACCAGTTTTTTTGGTCAATCCTATTGTTGTCAGCTCCCTGGTCCACAGAGTCATTCTGGTTTATTTTCCACTGTTTTATATTTTGTTATTTGTGCTCATCTGCAGTGTTACAGAATGTGTTGAAAACTGACTTTTCTAAAGTGTTTTTATTCTTTTGAATTTATTTTTGATGCAGTCCTTTGGTGAAATAACAATGGGAGCAGGGTAAGTTGAGGATGGTCCTCAACTTATTCAAGTTCTGACCCCTAAACCACTCTAAGGACCCATAATACAGGGCAAACAGTTCCAAAAAAAAAAAAAAAATACTGTTTGCTCAAATCCTCTGTCTCAAAACACCATCATAGCAGGTCTCACTACTCTCTTATAAACAGCAGATTTAAAGTTACCATCCTTTGACTAAAGTTATCTCAGAGAGTTTCAACCTTCTGTATCTGATAAAAATCTATATTATATATTTTTTTTCAGATTATTGTAGTTGGGGGTTAACTTAACTTAACTGTTTAATGTCGCCTATTCCAGGAAAATAAACACAGTGATGTTTCTTTAGACATCGGGAAAAGGCCCAATACTAACGCAAGCAATTATTTCTGTTAATAATATTATATTACATTCTGTCCTTTAGAAAACCTTAGTAGAAAAACATTAATTTACCAGTCTAAGGGCGAGAGCAAGAGCAGCAAATTAAAGTCTTAAAACAAACTTGGGTCTAAAGCGTTTCCACTTTGTTTTGATGTAGATGTAATTATTTTCATATTTGTCTGTGGCAAAGTGCAATCACAGCAATCGCTGATAATAAGGACATCGCTGTGAAAAAGCAGACAACATTGGTTCCGTGACCCCTTTTTTGTGAAGAAGCCTTCCAGTATCATCACTCGAAAGACTCATCGCACATCATCAGCCTGTTAATGAGAAGAGCTTAAGCTGCGGCGCTCACAGATGCCTATCGAGGGCGGAAAACAAAAAAAGAGAATGTAAGTAAATATGGACTTTAATTAGTATGACAAGGTTGAAAAAAAACAAGGTTAAAAAAAAAAAAAAAAAAAAACAGATAACACACCGCAGCAGCCCAGAGGCCTTCGCTTTCACACACGCAAAACTTGCGCGGCAGACAGACACTTAACGCTGTGCTCCTGCGCGCGCGCGGACGCCAGGAACAAATCAGATGTTTTAATCAGCTTGCTGCAGCACATAATGAGCATTCACTAAGCCCCAGCTATCAGCTGCCATCGGCCACTTACTTCAAAGAGCAGATTTTTCTCTTCTTCTACAACAGGCTTAATATAGTAGCTATCAAGAGTGAACACAGTATGTGCATGGGCAATAAAACCTGAAGAGTGTTAAGTGATGTTTCAGCAAGTGATATATATGCAGTAAAGCAAGGAAGCAATTATGTGCAAGTGGACTAGACATGCGCTCGCTATGGGCGAAACGTGTGGGAGCTGAATACACCCTATTTGTCACCGCGGTGATTTACAGCATGGAACTGGAGGAGAACGGTTGTCTTAGGTCCTGGTTCCAAATCACAGGAAGGCATATAATATGCAACAGCACAGTCCATAAATCCTAGTGTACGTGCAGTGACCTTACATACCATACATAACCTGGTGACTGCTCCTCTCACGGAGAGTGTATACGATGCACCTCTCACCTTGTAATGCGCTCCCGCATGCACCTGGTTACAGATACAGCTGCAGGTGTGTCAGGATCCTCAACCACCTGGGTGTGTGTGTGTGTGTGTGTGTGTGGCAATGGACAGAATGTGGCGTTTCTTGCCTCCTCTGACATAGGTGACCTCTGTAAAGTGGACTTGAAGTTCCAGTCCTCCAGCTGGAGAATCCATGACCTAAGAACAATATGAGTCCCCCTGTCCTTGCCTTCTTCCTGTGTCCCTGCTGGGACCTGCATACTGTAATATCTGACACTATTGCACTGTATAAATAATGGGTGTTTAATTCAATGAGATGGTAGACTAAATGAAAAATTGCAAAAAAGAATAGTAAATTTAGCATTTAACTCAGATAAATTACATCTTTTTGTGAATAAACAATAATTTAGGGACAAAAAAAAACATATTTACTCACAGACTTTCTTGCAAAACAAGAAAATGTATAACCAACTATTTATTTTTTTCAAGGCTTCTCAAATGGATGTTGGTTTCCAGTATTCTGCATCAAACCACAGCACATACTGATACTGATATAGACTATATATATATATTAGGGGTGTGCAAATTAATCGGTTTGGATCGAACTGAACCGAATCAGATTGAACTGGATTGTTCGTTTAATATATTTTTTATGAATTGTTCCTGAATCGGATCGTAATCTGTGAATCGAGATATGAATTGGATCGTTATCTGAGTGAATCGTCACAACCCTAATATACACTATATATATATAAGAGGTGAAAAAAAAAANATTTATATATATTGTTTAGATTTGTGGCAAAATGTGTCTTTATTTTTTTTTTAAATATGGAAACAACTCATCCACCAGCAAAGTGCTGTCCACCAGAGAGAGAGTCCCTCAAACAAGCCGTCCGACCTTTGACAGAGGTTGCCACGCACGTCAAGCGTTAAGCCAGGTAACTCAAGCCTCTGTAGCAAAACATCCGGTGCAGCTTGCCGTAAAATAAATGACGTTGTTAGCTGCAGTCTCGAAGGTGAAATGTGCTGCTGCTACAATTATTCTAATGCCAGAATGCCAGTGGTACCAAATGCTGCTGTCAACCCAGGGGTTTAATTAGTTTGGCACGTGTGCCACTTATAATCACCTGCCATTACCAGTTCTGGCTGCATCTGCTTACACGTCTGTCAGTGCCGGGCAGGCTGTGCATCTGTGTGTGCACAGTTGTGGGCGTGTAGGATGGCAGAGCGCTGACTGTATGTTTTGGCAACACAATGTAATCAAGACACAAAGGCTCTCCTGGTTTCTTTGTGTTACCTATAAATTGATATATAAGGATGTTAATGTGGAGGACAAAGGAGAGGGAATGCAGGTGACGTTTGTTGAGTGTATAGAATAACTGACTGCAGTCAGGACAATTGTATTTGCGGTAAGGACTTGTCAGCAGTCCATCTGTACAGATGCTGTGTGAAAACAGCGGGGAGCAGGGCTTCATAGTGTCAGACTGCAGTGTGAATAGAGCTACACCTCAGGCTGAATACATCACATTGTGATTTCATGAGAGCTGGAAGAGGTGAAAGACAGAAAAAAAAAAAAAACTTCAGGGCAGCTAGTGACTCTCGACCCAAAACAGGAGAAATGGAAGTTAAAAGTGAATCATTCACTCCCCCTGGCGTAGCATTGGCTACCTTTAGGCTTGAAGTGAAGGAGGAAGAGGAGGAAGAGGAAGAGGAGGGGAAAAGGAGCCCCCCGGCTCTCAGTCATGTGACTAAAAGAGCTCAATATCTAAAGGATGGACCTCAGGCTGTGTATTTAACTACCAGGCCATGAGCTCAAGTGTGTGTATACGTGTGTCCAAACATTTGTGTGAATCGTTAGCAGATGATGGACGTGGCGCACGGGGGATTTCCAAAAAGATGAATCTACAAAGTCTTTCTTCAGGTTCACCTATGTTTGCCGCGTTGCAACAACGGTTGCGAGCCATCCCTGCTATTTCCACGATTTCAAGTACAATCGGACACTAAACTGAGGCTTCAATACTGTTGCCGCCTCAAAACATCTGTTGGGACTTGTGTGGCCGCACTAATTACAAATATCTGCAGTAATCCGGCAACGATAAGAGAGTCATTACTCCACCAGGCATTTATCACTGTGGGATTGATGACCCATTTCGGAGGCAGCCTTTGTACGGGGAACCGGGATCTCTGATATCCCCTTTATCCTACATGACTGCTGAAGCCATCCATTCGTCAGGAGGCGAGCTAGTTAGAAGTGTAATTAACAACTATGGACTCTGGCCCTAATAGAATTTCTGCAGGAGACTAAAGATTGAAATAGGGGACAATTTTGTGTATCTTTGTGTGTCTATGTGGATCAGCTCGAGGTCAGCAAGTTTTTCCTTTTCTTACTAATTACCGTTCAGAGTGGCTGTCTGTTGGAAAGCACTGATCTGGAGTCTGTGTCGGGAAAGTGCCGCAGCAGCATTTCAGTTTTAATCACACACTGACTGTTCGAACATCGCTAAATACGTTGGCAAAATGCGAATAAGCACAGCCACAAAGCAGCAGTGCAGTAATTTGTCTCCCCTGTAGGTCAAACAGAAAATATGTTCCTCCCTCTTCAGATACATAACTTATGGGTGTCCTCTTTTATTATGGAACTAACTTGCATACGCGGAGCGCGGCAGCAGATGAGCACAGTAGGTAAGGAGTAAAGGTCTGGCCACCTGCTGGCCACGTCCCGTCTCTGAAGCGGTAATGAACAGAGACAGCTTGGGGACCGCCCTGCGAGCTTGTCCCCCCCCTGCCCCATCTCCCTGCTTCAGGGCAGAGCAGAGGGCCCCGGGGGTGACAGGGACGCCAGAGATGTTCCCCGCGCTGACAGGCAGGCCCTACCTGGCCAACCTGCTGTACACACTGGTGCAGCAACACACAGACACAAACACACACACACACACACACACGCTGACAACATTTGTGAGTGCTTGTAGACGTGCACACTGTCATTGCTCACATGTGTATCTGTGCCCACGCAGATGCACAAACTAAGGGATACACCCATGCACACACACACACACACACACCCTGACCCCGTGTAATTCGTCCACCTACACGGTTGGTGACAGGAGCAGCTGCGGCCACTACGGCAGACAGATGAAATTTTCATAACTATCTCCTCCAACTTCCTTCCTCACCTTCAGGATAATTTATGACCTGCCTGCCAGCCTTGAAGAGACAATATGCTAGCTATGAAATGAAGTGTTCCAGCGGTGTTGGTTATAATTAACAGAGGAGTGGATAGGGATGTGTGTAGATGAGGTGGGGAGGGCGGAGGTGCTGTGACTGCCCAGATGGGGTGGAGGTAGATGAAGACAAAAGGAATGGGATGAGGCATGTGTGGTGGATGCTTGTATAATGTGTACACAGGATGAACAGTGATTTCAGAAAATCTTGAACAAGCTCTCAGAGGCCAATTCCCTCAAAAATAAGGTAAATTAAAGCAACTTATTTTGCAAAGAAGATGTTTTATGATGTTCTCAACACCATCAATCCATCATCATCACCTGATCTTCACACCCACTGTACCAGCCCCTCATGAAATCGTCTTGCAGGTGGTGAGCCCTACAGAAGGCTCCAACCTAATTGGGATTCTTATCTTATCCAGGAGGTGAATCCTGGAGTGCCAAGGACAGAGACATTGACTGTTGGTCACTACTCAACACTTCTTTTTTATTCCTTTTGGCTTGTCCTCTCTTTCAGAAGACAATTTCCATCTCACCCTGTCCTCTGTATCCTCAACTCTAACTCCAACTACCTCCATGTCCTCCCTCACTCCATCCATCAATCTCCTTTTTGTCTCCTACCTGGTAGCTCCATCTCTAGGCTCATTCTTCTACCAATGTATCCACTGTCCCTCCTCTGAACTTCATCCAAACCATCTCAATCTGTCTTCTCTAGCTTTTTCTCCAAACCTTCCTGTCCGTTTTGTCCCTCTAATCACCTCATTCCTGATCCTGTCCATCATTGTCACTCCTAAAGAGAATCTTTGAAAAAAAAAAAATCCAGAATTTCCTTGCTTTATTTTTTGTTTGTTTGTTTGTTTGTTTGTTTGTTTTTATAAACTTTCACGGAAATCATTTTTCATCATCTGTGCTAGTTACTCGCCTCAAACACTAACTATTGAAACGTTGCACAGTTCAAACATACTCTTCCTGGTTGTGGGAAAGACTCTGACACACGTCCTGACACAATCATGCTCTATCAGCTCTCTGGGATGTTGAGTATGACCAGGAAATATGCGTTGGTTTTCTTGACTACCAGTAAAACAGGCCCAGAAAGCCATTCCCTCCCTTCGACTCTCACCACACTGTTTTTTTGCAACACAAATCTTGTTTCCATATTAAAAAAAAAAAAAAAAAAAAAGCCAGCGTTTAACGGGCAACCGTCTGTGCAACAAGTGTGTTTAAATGTCTTGCGGGTCTTTTAATGACATTCTTAACTCTCTCCTTCTGCCTCTCCGTGCCACACCTTATTTCCAAACTCTCGCTGCGAAATGCATAATTATGAAATGACTGTTACCATTTAAACCTTGAAGTATTTTAATTCAGTTGTGACTCAGTCAAGTTTGAGTGAAGAAACGTGAACAAAAGACCATGATCCCTGATCCTTGCCAGTTGAGTGCCTTCCATTGCCACACAGATGCACAAAGAGTGAAATCATGTGCGTCAGTCGCTTGTTACCAAACAAGTTGTCAGTCGGAAAAAAAAAATAATAATAATACTACATGCATACACAGGTATCATTGTTTGTAGAGTTGATGGGGATGAAAAATCATCAGAGGATAACTTGTCCGCAGCAGTTATGCAAGAAGGAGACACACTCATATGTTCTCTCCAGCATGGGAACTAACTAGGGTGTGATCCCAATTACAACGGCAACAGCAGCTGTGAGGTTCTGCTGAGGTCAGGACATGTCATGCATAACTGAGTGATTGCTAAACAGGGGTGGGTGCATGAGAGAAGAATTCATAATTTACAATCAAGCACACTCAAACATACACCTCACAAACACTCGGGCCACAGGCGATCTCTCGGCACGCATGTAACCAGTCTCAGGGACCACACAGACGTGTTTTAGATAAAGAAAGACAAATTAGACGACTGCGTCACGGGGCTAACCACTCGGTTTGCGCTAATTACAGAGTGGTCCTCGATGAAAGGGATGGATGACAAGTCCTTATTTGTTTTCTTCTACTGTGCCCTGAACCGAGTAAACACAAAGATGCCAATGACGCCAAAAGTACTTGGTACGAGGTTAAGGCAAGCAGACGGTAAAGACAGAGAACAGGGTTCTGGGGTGAGTGTTCAACCCACTTCACACAGGTGTCTGCCCACCATCACAGCAAACAAACCCTGAAGGTAAAGAGAAACAAGGGTGTGGACGACAAACCGATGCCAAGGAAAACACAGTGAACTAGCCCAGTCTGTTGTGCTTTCACAACACAACTGCTGTTGTGGGGAAGATGGGTGTGTAAATGTGAGACTGCTACCCAGGAGATGTGATTAACCTGTCACCTTACGTTGCAACATACATCACACAGACCAAACAGATTGTTAGTTTACAATGCCAACTCATACTGTACACACCAATTAAAATGACATTTACATCTTAATGCCACCTTCTCTGAACCTCAGTCCTAACCTCACTAACCAAAACACATGATGCAGTCGATGTGGAGCGAGTTATCCACCAGATTTCAACCATCCATCCCTCTGTCTTGGTCCATTTATCTATTACCGGGTTGTGGGGCCATCAGTTTTCATTACCAGTGGTCCCGGGACTGGTACTGGTCCGTGGGTGAATTGGTGCCGGGCCCCAGAGAAACAATGTTTCCTTTTGGCCCCATCTGGCTATGACTTCCACATGATCCATACCCATATCAACAAAAGAACTGACCAATAGAATGGCTAGGATTCCATCATCAATAATTAACTGTACTTGATTAGGAAATATTTTCTCAATGAAGACAATAAACTCAAAATGAGTCATTGATACAAGATTCTAACCTTTTATACCGGTCTGGTAGGAGAAAATTATAAGCTGTGTGCACTTCAGAACTCCTTGTTGTGTGCATGCACAGTCAATTCAGGTAGGAAGATTTTATAGGTAGGAAAATATTTCAGAACACCGGATATGTAAGGGGTATTTATCTGCCACAACTTAACGACCAGTCCGTGAAAATATTTGACGGGTCCATAGCGCAGAAAAGGTTGGGGAACACTGTTCATGACCACAACCCATATCACACTGCTCTGTTCCAGGCCCTAATAGGCCGTTGGTTGGTGAGCCCACTCGATGAAGACAACCAACTTAGCTAGATTCAATGTTGCCCAGGAGGTGTTTGTCAGATTTTAAAATTAAATTTTTGGTAAGCACTAACTTCAGCAGCACCAGTTGATGACTTGGCATGAGTCCTTGGGGTATCATAACACTTAAAGGAGTTGAGGACCACATTGGAAAAGGGTGTATGCTGTCCATCTTAATTGTAGCATCTAGACTGACAATCTCACCAACTCCCATCTGGGCCTGCAGAGCACCATTGTCTCAGAGCGCCCTGCCCCACCTCTTTGCAAGAGTTAGGGCTGGGCCTGTCAGGGGCAACACAAAGGACATGTCACCACAACAGATATGAAGTGTTAGCCAATGGAGGTCTCTCTCCTCTTTTAACGTGGAACTATGCATCTCCGCAGGAGTGCAACTTTTAGCTGACAACTCTAGTGGGGTCATTCCTAGTTGGACACACCTCCAACCTCAACTCTGTGGCCCCTGCTGGCCACGTTGGCTTCTGTTGACCCCTCGTTTTGATGACAGTCTAGGTCCTTTGTGTATCATGGCTCTGGCCAGGTGAAGACAAGAGTGGATGACAATGGCAGGAAACATAAAGCTGATGAAGACTGGGACACAACCCAAAGAGGCCATGGGTCAAACCGGACAGCTGAGTGATGAGTGCAGCTGTGGACACGTGGACCTCCTTCCTTCTGCCTCCTATGTCAGCTGACGTAGCTTTTGTCTGAGGATAAAGACCTCAGTCGCTCTCAACAAGTTGAAGAAGAGTAATAAACACATGGAACAGATGTACTACACCACAAATTCTAAGTGTACAGCTATTAGAGTGACAACATCAGCCTGGCCAGGGTGTGGACGTATAAACCATGTCCCACTACAATTGTGCCACTGTATTAAGCAATGGCAACAAACATGAACCTTTTTTCCTCATTGCATTGTGCACTATTCATGAAACTAGAAGGCCTTTCTCTGGAATCTTTGTTAAAGGTGATGCTACATTGGCAGGTGTATTTTTACACCTAGTCATCACTGTTCTTTGGAAATGCACTGCATACTATCTTGTAAAGGAAAGTTGAAAACAACAGGAGACATCGTCTATGACAAGAACATAATTTCATTGCTCTATCTTTTTTAAGGAAACTCCAACATTCTCCAAACCTGTTACACTGCCGAGTTAAAGAATGTTCACATTGTAAGTTCAATTGATTCTGATGCAAAAGGTCAGTGGGTGCATTTTCTTTTTGAGGGAAAAAAAAAAAAACAATGGGCCTCGAAAAAGTCAGTCACAAACCCGGCGTTGGGTCATAAACACCTCCGACTGCCTCTCCTCCTTTTCTCAGTGAGTTAGGTTAGCACTCTGTTAATCTTTCACTACAGGCTTTTTGCTTTAACACTGGCCTACTGGAGAACTGAGGAGAAGTAAGAAAGAAGGGTAGTAAAGGACAGGGTTGGATAAAAGAGTAGGAAGAAAAAGGCATTCAGAAAGCCAGATGGGCACCTTCACAGTCCATTTATCAAACCCAATGTGGCCCTCCCCTCCTCTTCCTGCTGCTCTCATGTCCTAAACCCCCATGTAATTCTGTAATGATTTTCATTATCATATAATGACCTTACAAAGCCTACAGCAGTTTGTATGGTCGCTACAAAACTCACAGATGTTCCAATCAGAATTTGCTCATCGGCTGTGACAAGGCCTTTTTTTTTTTTCTTTGGCCTTTTCTATTGGTCAAGAGCAGTGGCCTCTAGGCTGTGCAGGGTCAACATAAGGTCCACCTCATCCAGAAGGTTCAAAGGTGGCTCTAGTGTATGCATACAGATACACTGGCCATGATACAGTGGATTGTGTTATCTTCCATGCACTGTGTTGATTCATACGTTTCATGAAAATGGTTTCCGGTCATATGATTGTGCAGATCAGGTGGGATGTTTAAAACAAAGATTTTAAATGAATGCCATTTCCTGATTGTGCCTTACTTTTGTTTCTGCATTTCCTCTGTTGCATACTCAGCCTCCCTACTGTGGAATTGTTGTGCACATAATAATCCATCCATTTCCAGCATACTCACGGGGCATTTACCGAAGGGACACAGAAGGGCAGCATCTATCAAAGAATTCACCATGTGCATCGGCAAAACCCAGTTACCAGAAAAGCTCATAAGAATAAAAAAGCCCTCATAACTTTGTTGGCTCATGTGAATGAATGAACAGAGCGCCTCGGCTGCAGCATCACTCACTATAAGTGCCTATGTGTCACTTGCAAAGAACCACTGGTCACCAGGACTAATTCTTCTTTTTTTACTTTTACAAAAGAGAAAAAGAAAAAAAAAAAAACACTCCCTGCAATGAAACTGAACAAAATCTGTAGCTCATTAAAAACCAAATAATAAAACAGAA
>JAFBJS010003515.1:230243-244311 GCA_016785265.1 Paraplagusia blochii | reverse complement strand
ATATATCAATATACATACATATATAGATATATACATATATTTTGTTGGTTTTGTATATACTGTAGATATGTGTATGTATATTAGTATAAATACGTACATACTATATGTATATTTTGTCTGTTTTGTTTCAGTTTCAGTGCAGGGAGTGTTGTTTTAAATAGCGTAAACAAAGAGAAACAAAAAGAAAAAAAAATACATATATATATTGTTTATTTTTTCTTTAGTAAAAGCAAAAAAAATATTAGCAAACAAACAAAGTATTATAATAAAAATATATATATACAAAATATAATAATAAACTATATATATATATCTATAGTTTATTATTATATTTTGTTTGTTTTGTTTTGTTTCAGTTTCAGTGCAGGGAGTGTTGCTTTAACTGGTGTTTTAAGAAACAAAAAGTCAGCCAGAAACTTAATCAATCAACGCCGCTTGTTTATGTTTACGCGCCTCCCGTTGAAGTCATCAATCATGCCTTTTCTGCTCCTTTTTCATCCTTTTTCGCGAGCATTATGTGCTGAATTGAAACCATGGAAACAAAAGGCGGTATTATGATAAAAGCTTGCCTGTTGCATATTGTGTGGAAACCTAATTAGAACGCCCAGCGTGGGGGGAAAAATCAGCTAAATGAATCAGCAAATTAATTACAGAAGTCCTCTTTTGGTGTGTGCCTTATTGAAAATAAAGAAAGTTCTGAGCACATCTGACAGCGATGAAATAAATTCTCTTTACAGTGTGTCTGATCCTGTTATATACTGTATCTTTAATTTTAAAAAATGCCACAGTCTATGAGGACACACATAAAGAAACTTTTTTTTTTTTTTTTTTCCGCCTTCATATCTGCAGACGCTGTTTTCTAATCTGCAGGAGTTCGGCCCACTTAACATTGCACACAGCAGTGTGTTTTGTTTTGTATAAATGCTATCTGCTGACAGCCACTTGACAGAGTCACCTCTGGCTTTTTTGTAAGTGGTGTAGTCGGGCAGAGGGGCAGACGTTTAATGTGTGTAACCCTTAACACACATTATATGTGTGTGAAGAAGGCATTAGGAGCAGCTGGAGTTCAAACACATTGTGTGGGATGCATGCCCTAGACTCAGACTAATCTAATCAGTCTTTCACTGCTGATAGATTAAACGTCTGTCTGCCCCAGAGATGAGGACGGAGCACTTCCTGGTCTGCTCCGTGATAATGTTAGACATGTTAGTCCACGTTAACATAGCACGGTGGGTGGGGGTACCGAGTCGGTGGTTGATGATGTTGAGTTTGGGCTGAGGGGTTGGAGATACGGTTCCTAGCTTTCAGCACCTGCAACAGGAATGCGGTCCCACATCTGAGTTGTGAGACGGTGGTGGGGGGGGGCGGCCGTCGACACAGCAAAGAAAGGTGTGTGGAAACAGGCTGTTTACAAGGCTCATCTGGACGGGGCAGAGCCCAGGGTCAACTGGAGGGGACGGCTCAAAAACAGAGGGATGGTGTGGAAAGACGAGGGCGGCAACGCGGCAGGAAGTTAACACAAATCTTCCAAATAAAGACAAGTTGCCTTTAGTTGCAACTGGTCTGTAGATTCTGCCTCTGGCCATTCTGCTCCCTTCTGGATCTGGAACTTGTCTTCTCCAAAGTGTGTTGGTAGGGTTTGTGTGTGTCCTTGACACGCAGGTCAAATGTCTTGATCGAGACAATAAGCAGGAGAACTTATGCTACTCCAGTGCACACATGCCTACCACTGTTAGTGTGTGTTAACCAGCAGGGTGTTGGGGAGAGTGGGCAGCTAAAAAAACACTGTGTGTGTGAGTCAGTGTGTGAGGCCTCTCTTTATCAGAATGAATGGCTGCTGGTTCAAACCCTCTGCTCTATGTCCTTATCTAGGAGGAAGGAAGTGACTGAGCTTATCCGAGACACACGTGTCGTTTTGATAGCTGTGATAGCTGCCAGGCCCAAGGACCAAGAACAACAAGCGTCCACTCCGTGGCCTATCTGGGGAATTCACATCTGCACCAAGAGGGGAGTCATCCTCTAGCAGAGTGAATGAAAGAACTGATGTGTCTATCTCTGATCAGAGCATTCCTCCATGACATCAAAAAAAAAAAAAAAAATATTTCACTTTCAATACTTCTCTCACGTATTACTGAACAAATTCTAAATAGGTGGACATACCAGATGGTTAGGTAGGAGGAAGTACAAATCAGAAAAAAACTTCATACATTTCTGCAATTCTGCAATTACTATGTAATCACAATAACAGGAAGTACTGAAAAGTCAAGCTTGAGTCAATATTTATTATGCAGCTTCTTTGTAACACAAACCCGATAACGATGCAGGAAAAACACGACACCGTTGTTGTGATTATTTGGCTCAGTTGTGGTCATTGCGGTTTCTCTTTTTTGATAAACACACAGAATAATGCAACACTAAAGAATTAAGTGCATAAAGACAACATTTCTGTTGTTATTATAATTATTGTTCTTATTATAAGTTAAAACCTCTGTTTAATATCATTTGGGCGATAGTGTAAATAAAATTATAAATATATGAAATAGTGGAAATGACACTTAATGTTTTACAGGTATGCTTGCTTTGAATATATTATATTTTTATTGCTGTTGTCCATACCAAGTTGGTCAATTTTGCATCTCCATTTTACCCACAAACCGTGGTGAGCAGTGGGCAGCCTTGTGGGGTCGATACCATACTCAGGGCACACGCCAAGTTATCGCTGAGGTAACTTGATGCCCTCGTAGCGGGATAACCTGAGTGTATCTCACCTGTCTCTCCAGGTCTGCCTCTGCTGGTGTCTGTCTGTCAGTGCAGAAAGCAGCGTCTCCGCCATCTCTCTGCGTCCCTCTGCCGCCCCGCCTTCCTCCACCGTTTTCAGGAAGAGCATGGTCTGAAAAAGAGAAGCGGAAGAAAACTTACGTCTCTTTCGACCTGAATTAATGTGCACGTTAATGACACCGCCACCTGGACTACAATTGCTGTTCCATTTGCAATACAATAGGAAACACACCGTGGCTAACACGCAGGTGGAGGTGATGTCTCACCTCCCGCCACATTCTCGGAGTGTGACACATAATTACCTGGCTCTATTACATCTCCCTTTGAATATTAAACCAATTGAAAGCGAGCGGAGAGACTACCTGAGGCGACTCCTGCCGCCCTTGAGCTTCTATCATTAGTTTAGAAATTACACAGCTCTGAGCAAAGGCTCCATTAGAAGTGCTGACATACAGTAAGTCTAGTATAAAGTCAGTTTCACATCAGAGGATGGGCAAATTACATCCAATATTAAAGTGTGAGTCAATTAATCACGTCCTGCACAGCAGAGTGTAATGTGTGAGTATCCCCCTGTTGAACATGAATTACAGGCCAGCTTAAAGTGTGACGTGGCACATCACTGCTAATCTGAGACATCCTCCACAACCTTCACTTCCCGGTCCTCATGCAGCCTCTAAGCTGGTTGAGAGGGAGTCAAATGAAAAGGGATCTGGCAGTCTAAATTAAATGCAGCACTGTCAGCCATATTCAAATCCCCCTTTTCTTCTCTTCCCTTCACAAATTCTCTCCCCCTCTGAATATCCTTAAATGCCACCCCCACCCCCCCACCCTCCATCGTCTCTCCCCCTCACCCTGTGAGAAGTGATGGATCTGTAACTCTGACTGACTCTGACGCCTTGTTAGGAACAGTCTCTCGCTGTCACATCCTTCCGTCAAGCACGTTTATTTCTTCCCATTAACAGTCACTCACCTCCCCAGTCATCCCACCCTCTTTTCAAAAACCCACAATGTAAAGGAACCTTCATCTCTTTTCCTCTGCCTCGGTTTTAATCCCTTTCTGACAATCCACCTGTCTGTCTTAATTCATGTGAAGATGGCTTTGACGGCCTGTGCGTGTGTGTGTGTGTACACCTCTCCAAAGGAGCGGTATGATTTGCCAGAAGAGTAATATGCTTACTTCCTCCACACCACACAGGACAGGTGTCAAAACATATGGCAGTGTGTGACTGATAACACCTGACTCTGAGAAGACACCAAAGATTACAGTGACCAGGAGGAAGCAGGGTCGCCTGTCTGCCTATGGAGCCTGTACCATTCGGTTTGCATCAAACCCCACCCTCCAGGAAAGAGTGACAGACTAAGAAAGTGCCAGAAAGTGCGTTTCAGACTGCATCACCATCTCAACCGGCAGACATCACACTGTCACACTGCAACCGTACCACGGTGTCTTGTGTTCAGGCGCAACACTGAAGAGTAAAGGGATTCGCAGGTTTGTCTCAAACTGGGATTCTGAGCTGCTTTCAGTGCCAGACCTCAGAGGGAAACAAGCGGCATGAAAAATGTGGGGGGAAAAAAAATAGCGTAACTCACGCCACGGAAAATAATTAATTTCAAAATAAATGCTAGATTTAATTGCATAACAGTTACAGCCTTGGTACCATCGAGGACTCCCAGAATTTCCATTCACAATCAACCTGTGATCTTAAACATGCGGCCCGTGGGCTATTTGCAGCCCATGGGAAGGTATTTTGCGGCCCTTACCTCGATGCAAAAGTTGAATTTATGATAATATTTTATATTTTTGTTCCCTATATTTCATGTTAAATCCTGTATTTCTCAAAACCCTGATCCACAGCCTCCTTCTGGTTCAGTGTTGTATTACACAGAATCTATAGCAAACTGATTTTTTTATTATTTTTTTTTCTTTTGTATTGACACTGAAAGTTGATGCAGCTCTTCAGTGTGGGAGGTGGTGTGATATTTAAGCTGTTTATGCCAACCACAATTTACAGGTGTCACTTTGTCAGGTTTTCTGAGTTTGTTTGTGCCACTTATTCCAACAAACATGTTGCACCAAACCACATTTATAAAGATGCAGCTGTGGCCAGGTCAGATTCCTGGGGTCGGACAATATACTTGTTGTTCTCTGGTCAGTCCTGTCCTCTGTCAGTGACAATCAGACCACGACCCTTTTTTCGTGGTGGTGGTCAGGCTAATCTGCATCTTCTTTCCTCTTATTTACCTCTTGACGACAGCAGCTGTCCACAGTGACCGGCCTCTTTGGCCCTGATGCCGATCACTGATGTGCCCTGACCCAGGCCAGAACCCCAAAGTGAACAAAAGAACCAGTAGAACTCTAAATGTCCTCAGTGTGGGTCTCTAAGCCAACTCGTCTTTTTTTTTTTACTACAGATGGGCATAAACATTTCTTGCTCTCTGCAGACGCAGCGTAGGTAAACAATCACAAAGCCAGGTCGAGTTGTTGGAGGGTTGGAGTGATGATAGCGTTCCAAAGGTTGGCTGGCTGCAGGGCAGCCTGGGGCGGCTCACTAACACCTCAAGCCAGGACTGTATCTTAACAACAACAAGCATCTGTCTATTCTTTCACATAACAACATGTCACTCATTCAGGACTGTTGCACTACATACTGCAAACTTCATGTAATAGATGCCTCATCTAACATAATGGCTAAGAAGCAAGAGCTCAAAGGGAGGAAGGTTTAACAAAAAAAACAAAAAAAAAACGTTGGTTTACAGATGATAACCCACAGATAACCCACAGTTTGGATCTGGCAACCGCAGGGTCTGAGACACTATCAACACACATGATGTTTCTTCAGACTGGAACTTTTAAAGTAGTTTTTCGTACCAGTTATTGCAATTCTTCTTTACCAGTGGGAATCAGTTTAATGGACAGTGAGACTGAGATCACAGTCAGGGGCAAAACAACAAATGTCTTCAGAAATGACATCACTGTTCTTTGAGTTAGAGTACTGTAGATTCTACAGTTAATACAGGTGAAAGTGTAAGAAGCTTCTGTTCATTGGGAAACAGTGGGACAACCGAGCTTTATGGTTCCACCCCACAGTTAGTGGATACCGCCACTTAATAACTGGCCATCATGGGGCAGTTGGTGGCTTCGGGGTTAAGGAAGCAAACTTTGGTGTGTAAGGGCCCCGGTTATAATCCTCCAGCTGCCAAGTGACCTCTAAGGTGCCCCATAATTTCCTCAAGGATACCGACAAGGAATTAATAAATTTCCAAAAAAAAAAAAAAAGACAGCCACAAGTAGATCATAGAATTAAAAAAAAAATAAGCTACGGTTCCATTACATCTGTTTTTAATTAAAAAAAAATTTCAAAAAAAAAAAAAAATAGATAGAGCCACAAGTAGATCATAAAATAAAAAAAGTTACCTTTCCATTAAATCTCTTTTTTTTATTTCAATATGCTTGCCGTTTTTTAGTTCATTCCCAAAGTCTCCTTGTTTGTGTCGACAAGTTCTCGCGATCTCTGTGGTGATAGAAACCGTGGCCTTTCTGCCTGGTTGACCGTCGCAAGGTTACAGGCACCATCAATTATGTCAGCCAGTAAAATGGGCTTCGCTACGCACACCAGATTATATGGAGTGTAAAACATTAGAAAAATGTGTCTGAAACATCAGAGTAACATGTTTTAGGTGACAAAGGCTTTAGGGGTGGGGAGGAACCTCCCAAAAAGGGAAGACCCTGACAAGTGATTTTGTTTGAAGGTATTGTACTGCACACAAGTGGGCAGGGATTCTTTGTATGGCCCCAACAGCTGTCCATCTTCTGGGTAGAATACAAGCAGGGTGGAAGGACATATGCTTTCTACAGGGTCAAATGAAGCAGAACTCTCGGGCCTTTGTGTCCATCCCTTTTGGTGGCAAAGAAGAAAAGAGAAATCTGTTGAAGGGTTGCAGTCCAGTGGGCCCACGACTATCACATAAAAATTCACTGGTCTGTTCCTCGCAAAGGCTTTTGTCTGCCTCTCATGATAAGGAGCGCGGATCCAGTTCGCCCGGATGACGAAACCGCAAAGTTCTTACTTTGAATGAGAGGGGACACGACACGACACACACACACACACACACACAAACTCCTCACTGGCCTGGCAAAAAAATGCATCATCAATCTATGGGGAGAAAAGCCCGAAGAGGTGCTTTGACTAATTCAGGACAATGAAGACAGAGCTGGACAGAGATGTTTACGACGAGCGTGACACCGCAGCACCATCCACTCTGTTAAAACTCCCTTTCTAGGCTTCACTATATGAAAGCTGAGTCGAGATTCCGGCTTGATAACAGATTGTGATCAGCACCTCGCTCTCCTGCCAGTAAAAAGCTTTTTGCTGACTGGGGACAAAGCCAACCCGGGAGTTATACATCGTTACGCACACCACACCGTACTTAAGCTCTTCAAAAAAAAATGCTAAACCAATAAAAAGGGTTTCCATCCATCTCAGCAGACATGCATAAAGCAGTTTTGTTTCTTTTTTTTTTTTTTTTTTCTTTGTGTGTGAGGAGATTTGCCTGTAGGGGCTGAAATGTACAACTTACAAAGTTTTGATTGACTAAGTTTAGATGGTGGTTATTCTCTTCAGCGTATGTGGACGAAGGACGTCATAGTGAAACTTTTATTTTGTGTCCAGTCTGACATCAGCTGCAAATTACATATAGGCTGAGCTTTTGTAGCACAGATTAAGATCTCTGTAACCTTGGGCTTCCCACCATAGAAATGCCAGAGCCCTGAGTGAAGTCCATTATGTCTGAATGGAACACTATTGACAGACAAATGCTTGGATAAAGAATAAACACAGGCTTACATTACATTTTGTCCTTTTTTTTTTTGCACTACTATTGCCAATTCTTATGCGTTTATCCTCATAAAAGATACGATATAGTAATCTGAATGATTGAAATAAAGCTAAAACAGTGTGCCTACGTTTTCTACGTAATTGTTATACAGTGGCTAAAGGAGACGAGTAATAAGAGATATAGTAGTGGATTAGAGATTATTTAGTTTTCATTAAAAATATATATATATATATATGTAAAGTTAGCACAGTAGTCCCAAGCACACAGTTCTTTCTCTTTTTAGGAAGGGAAGCAAACTCACTTCCACACAACAAAATGTCCTGGTAACCTGGCAGGTGGTGGTTCCAAACCTGCAACCACCGACACCCCAAGTCAGTTTCTTAACGAAACTTGGCCACCATTAACCCACCAATTTTAGATTAGTTTTAAGTGTTGCTTCTCCACTTAAACCATTTATTCACAGTTGTTTCTACATTGTATTCCATATTTTATAAAAATGCTTCGAATTGAAGTTGTAGTAGCCATAGTTGTAGTAATAATAGCGCTAGCAGTTGTAGTCATAGTACCAGTAGTGTATTTCTACTTCTTTTTCTTTCAGCTTGTCCCTTTTTTCAGGGGTTGCCACAGTGAGTCAACAATTTCCATCTCATCTTCTACTCTAACTCCAACTACCTGCATGTCCTCCCTCACTGCATCCATCAACCTCCTCTTTGTCTCCTTCCTGGTAGCTCCATCTCTAGGATCATTCTTCTACCAATGTATCCACTGTCCCTCCTCTGGACATGTCCAAACCATCTCAATCTGTCTTCTCTAGCTTTTTTTCTCCAGACCTTCCTGTCTGTGTTGTCCCTCTAATTTCTTCATTCCTGATCCTGTCCATCCTTGTCTCTCCTAAAGAGAACCTCAGCATCTTTAACTCCTCCACCTCCAGCTCTGCATCATGTCTTCTGTCTATTGGTAGTGTCTGTAAACCATACATCATGGCTGGTCTACCAGTGCTATTTCTAGTTACCAAGGTATTTTGTCACAATTTTCTCACCTGGACACACTATTCAGATAAGTATATATATACATTAGGTGTATGTGTGACACCCAACCACACTCCACCCACCTACCCACCCAGAGAGGCTTTTGAGAGCAGATAAGAGGTGTTTATGAGACTGTTAGCCGGGGGAGGATGCCACCCCGCGGCTCATGCCCGAATAAAAGAGCAATTTATTACATCCAACATGACCCTCTCATTACACACAAATAGGAATTAATGAGCACTATATCGGGCGCTCCCAGTGGAGACAGACGGGGCCCTCTAAAGGACTAGCGTTAATTACACTGTCCTACATCTCACCCATTTAACACCAGGAATCAGATCTCTATATCTGCAGGGGACGCAGGGACACAAGCCTGGGAGAATCATGTGATCTTAGAATCACAGGTTAGGGGAAGATAAAAAAAAGCAGAGAGGCAAACAAATTCCAGCATATTGAAACATATTGGAATTGTTTCAGCAGAATCAAAAAATATTTATATTTAATCTGATAACGTAAAAGGTATAAAGAAACCTGTACCTGTTCTTCTTCTGTCTGTTTTATTTATAGCTTGTTTTTTTATATATATTTCAAAATCCACTTTGACAATTTATATCTTGATATACACCTACTTCACTCCTCTCACCTATGAAAACCCCGCCGTTACTCCGTCACCGTCACAAAGAAAATCATCATCAACAACCTCTTTCCACACAACTCATGGTTTTTTCGCCGTTTCTTCAAGCAAATCAAACAATTTCACACTGCTTCTCCATCACCCTCACTCCACCTTCTGCCCTATTCTAAGGTCGTTGGATTGATTCTCTTTTCCTACAAAAACATAAACTTTTAAATATAAAAGGTGATCATGGATCATGGATCTTCATCATTTTGGAATCACTTTGTCAAACATAGTGACGCAGCTAAGAAGACCAAGCATGTTTTTGAAGAGGCTTCTTTTTTTTTTTTTGCAAAATCTTTTCTTCCCAGTTAAGAACTTTCTACACTTCTTTAAATATGTATTTACTGGTTGGTTGGTGTCAATAACAAAATATTGTTTTGTGTGTGCAACCCAGCAATAGATCTTCTTCTCCTTCGGCTTATCCCGTTTTTCAGGGGTTGCCACAGCAAGTCAACGATTTCCATCCCCCCCGTCCTGCGCATCCTCCACTCCACCTCCAACCACCTCCATGTCCTCCCTCACTGCATCCATCAATCTCCTCTTCGTCTCTTACCTGGTAGCTCCATCTCTAGGATCATTTTTCTCCCAGTATATCCACTGTCCCTCCTCTGAACATGTCCAAACCGTCTTAATCTGGCGTCTCTAGCTTTTTCTCCAAACCTTCCTGTCTGTGTTGTCCCCTTGATAACAGATAAGAGGATGAAAATGAATGACACTACTACTTCACTCCAGTTATGGTCAGAATTCCTACCAAACGTCAAAGTACTAGATAAAATGTCAATGAAGATGGTTGGTACTAATGTTTCCAATTAACTAGTAGAGGACCCAGTATAGAGAATACTACATACTTTACACTCACGTCCATGCAAACGCTCTCCGTCCCCTAAGTGTCATCACAACACATAAAGATGCCGTACTCTGCAGCCATCCATGCTGTCCACACAGGACGCGATTAAGATGAGCTGTGATTAATCTATGCTGCCCCCATAATTCCTCTTTACTACCTTATTGGATGTTATCTCTCCTCCTCTGAATCCTTATCTTGCTGATCAGGGCCAAGCAAGGAGAGAAGGATGGGGTGGCCATGAGCAGGGAGAAGAAGGAGCAAGATCAAACCGAATCCATACGGAGGGAAGTAAACGAGCGTGCCAGTAAATAAGTCGGCAAATAAATAAATGCGGGGATTGAAGGAGCTGCTAAGAGGATCAGGCAGATCAGTCTCTGTAAAGTGATCATTTGTTTTCTAAAAAGACTGGACAAGCCGCCTTTAAGGCCTGCTGATACTGTGAAGACGCTGTCAACATCACAATTCACAGACAAACAATTTGTACAAAACCACTGTCAATAAAACTCCAAAGTCCTACTGTAAAAAAAAAAAAATCAGGCGCAATCTAATCACAGAGAAAAGACAATTAATATCACAGACAGTTTCCCATGATCTAATTTCTAGTCTTTCTATTTTAGAGAAGAAAAACATTGACATCTAATATATAATTAAACTACAGTCCTTCTGCGTCTATGAGGACATTGCATTCAGTAATTGAGAAATAATTATATACTTCAACTGTTTACAGGTTCATTTTAATTATTTCAAATAGGGTCATGCGCCACTGTTATGGCACTGTTATGAAACATAACACATAACTAAGACAGTACGGACAACAACACCATGTGTCTACACCTGTATATGTGCCACATAACAGTGGTTCTCAACTGGTGGGTCCCGACCCAAAAGTGGGTCGCAAACATCTGGTCAAAAATCAGCTAAATAAGGTGACATACTGTTGAGCATGTGTTTCATTTTAGGAAAATATCTTATTTTGAAAAGAACTTGATGAATAAAATGAGTATGTTAAAAGACGCGATTTCTCAAAGGTTTTTTTTTTTTTTTTTGAGAATTAATTTGCTTGGTTTGAACTCTATGAGAGTGGGTCGCCACTTAATGACCACAGGAACCAGTGCCATATAATATGAAATATTTATGAACTAAAGTATCAAAATGACGCTTTTTTTTTAATTTGTAATCATATCAAGAGGCCTCAAACGCACAAAAAAAAACTTTTCCATATCAGACTTGGACACCTCATGGTCTCTTTTCATTTCCTTCTGCCTCCCTGCTTTATGTCCACCCTTGTCTCTCTTACCATATGTATTAAGGCACCAGAAGGCTAACAGGGTTAAACCTGTTCGCAGCTCCTTTTTCTCTCTATTGGCACACAGCGATGTTGCAGTGCGATTCTGTCACAGACAAATCTCTGTGGGATTCCATTCACTGCTAGTGTACATCTTTAGGTACAAAGCCGTGGGCTGCATTGGCTCCAGGTAACATAAACGCTCCCTTCAAGCCACAGCGTATCTGCCCATGAAAATTCTCTAAAGGGCTTTAAGCATTTACACAGAACACTATCAGGCACTGCTGAAAATTCAGCTTACCCTGTTGAATGGGGACTTCAAAGAGAATTGCAAATACCTTTTCACCGCTACATTTTCTCCCTTCTCCGTCTCCGTCTCCGTCTCTGTCTCTTCCTGCCTCTTTTCATTCCCCATTTCCAAACACACTCCTCTGCATAATGTAAACTGTATTATCAGCCATATATTTTTCCTTTAAATGAATAATAACAATAATCTTTGAGTAATTTCTTTTTTTCTCCCCTCTGTTGAAGTGGGGCAAAGAAAGCAGGCTAATATAGAGCTGCAGGTAAACAAGGTGCTGCAATAATGAATGAGTGGATTAGGCCCCTGGTGTAGGTTGTGTGATAAGGAGAGAGAACAGCTACTGTCAGGGTAACGGAACACTTTTACAGCCAGTGAAGGGGGAAAAAAAACACACACACACACACACACACATTTACTTTCTTTTTTTCTAAGTGCTGCTGGAAACACATGAAGATACATGGAAAAATGAGCCGACGTGCTTCACAAACAGACTCAGAGATACAAATACGCACACACCCCATGTGCCAAAGCACTGTAATATAATAAATGTATGAGCCTATTTGCACAGCGCAGGGCTTAAAATGCAAAACAATATGTTGCATAAACACAGCCTGATTTAATGGAGGAGATAATAAATGGCTTCATAATGAGCAATATAAATGATCTTTAAGCAGTTTACTGCTTAGTTCACACTTATAATTAATCTGGGTTCCATATGTGCATATAAAGTGGGCATAAAAACTGACTGTGCAAGTAAAATGGCAAGAGGAGAAGAGAAATGTCTGCTGGTAAACATCTGCAGCCCCGGTTTTTTGCTTGGCTCCATCTTCACGCTTTTACTGTCTCACCCCCACCTCAGCCTACGCCAGCCCCACCGGCCGGACCAATACCCTCCAAACAACACATTTAAAAAATTGCAGCCTGAAAATTATTTATTGTGAAATGCGCAGAACAGAAACCATAACATTTATAATGTTTTACAAAGCCATCAAATAAGTGGAGAGGGGATTAATTGCCCCGGCTCGACCTTAAAATAATTATTTTGAGCGGTGCAACTCTAAACTCCGATGAAATTGATACACTTTGATAATTAGATTCTTGGCACTGACCCGCTGAAGTCAATAAAGGTTATTAAGGCCAATTGCTGTCTAAACGCATTACAGGCAGGGTAAACTGTCCGTCCGAGGCCCCTGCTACTCCAGTGCCAATATGATAATCCATTCTCCGTCCTGGGGGTTTCTTCCCCAGCGCCTGTGTCTCCACTCTGCCATACAAAACCAGATTGGATTCGCTTAACCTTTCCAGGACTTTGATCAAATGAGCTCACAGAGCAATAACATTTACATTGACCCCCCACCTATAACCCAACTCCCCCAACACACACACACACACACACTCTCTGATTTTCCTCCCTGTCTGCTCCTACAGACTCACCCGACAGATCACTACACACCCCCCCATCCTTTCACTGCCTCACCCAGCCGTCGCCTGCTGGGTCAATAACCTAATCAGCTATCGATGGCGACCAGAGCAGGCTGTGTTAACTGCAGTGTAGCCCTCCCCAGCAGGCAGGCGGGATTGTTTCCGAAGTCTGTTGTTAAAGGGAAGGGGAGAAGATGAAATGGCTGCAGTACTGAAGTGAACTCAAACACACCACACACGCAGAAGTATATGCATGAATAACGCAGCGAGAGGAGGAAGGATTTAATATACGGTGAGACAAAAGAACGTGTGTGTGTGTGTGACCAACCCTGTGGAAAAGAGAGAGTGACAGGGTGGGTGAGCAGAGAACAGGAAGACACGGCCCTGGTACTACTTCCTGTTTTGTACATCTTGAATTATACAAATGTATTCAACGGAGTGGATCCCATTCATTATGGAAGTCGATTAATTTCCTTGATACGTGTTGAAAGGATCTCTGTCTACAAGACCTCTGTCACATGAGAGAAGGAAAAGGGAGAGAAAGAAGGAGAAGGGAAGAAAACAAGAAATAGGAACAACTTAAAGAGAGAGAGGGGGGGGAGAGGGAGAGATGGGGAGACTGAGTGTACAGTCAAATCTCGTTGCGGCTGCGGCGGCGTTTGAAGTTGCGAAGATGAGCAGCCACAGAAGTCAGGAAAGTGACAAATTAGGGGAAAAGCTGTAGTGTGCAAGCGGAGCTGCTAAATCAATTAAAGTCATGCCGAGTGTATATATTAGCATCACCACCGCACACACAAACACACACATAGGACAGGTGGCAAAAATAAAGAGGAAATAAAGATTCGCCCGTGGACCGGTTCCTGTCGTTTCCCCCCCCCCCCCCCACCGA
>JAFBJS010003515.1:156365-230155 GCA_016785265.1 Paraplagusia blochii | reverse complement strand
GGGAAAGAGAGGGAGGGAGGGGGGAGAGAGGGAGAGATGGGGAGACTGAGTGTACAGTCAAATCTCGTTGCGGCTGCGGCGGCGTTTGAAGTTGCGAAGATGAGCAGCCATAGAAGTCAGGAAAGTGACAAATTAGGGGAAAAGCTGTAGTGTGCGAGCGGAGCTGCTAAATCAATTAAAGTCATGCCGAGTGTATATATTAGCATCGCCACCGCACACACAAACACACACATAGGACAGGTGGCAAAAATAAAGAGGAAATAAAGATTCGCCCGTGGACCGGTTCCTGTCGTTTGTCCCCCCCCCCGCCAGCGAAAAGAGGAAAAAGATATTAAAAATAATGTATTTAAAATATTCTGCATGAAGCCGAGCTTCTCGGTTTATTGTCACTCAGACAGACGCCACTCATTGTTGCTAGTTTAAGGAAATGTCACTATTGTATGATAGCCTGTGTCCTGAGGGAACATCAGGCGAAGAGGCAGGAAGGTCTAAACGGACCAACGACACCTCGGATCACAGGGGACGGACGAGTCAACCCTTTGAGTTAGCGTCCCTCTCTCCCCAATCTCCAGGAACAACCTTTACCTTAAATACACCGCAAGCGACCCCAGGTTGTCTCACACACATCCATACAATGTCTGTCCCTTCAAACGCACATAAAGAATCAGAATCTTCAATGAAAGCGCTCCAGATCCACACCTTTGTTGTCCCCCTCACGGAAACAGATGAAGTCAGAGGGTAGAGGGGGGAGCATTTTGTCTCCGTACCTTGTATTTATATTTATTTATGTATTTTATCAGAATGTCATTCAAATGAAAGGATGAGCATTTGCATGACAACAGGCCGAGGAGCAAAAGGATAGAGAGAGCGAGTGGGGGAGAGATGGAGACAGAGAAGACAGAGAGAGAGAGAGAAGGAGCCTCAGGGAGAGACAGTATCCATAGTCCGCAGATTGCAATATTATAGCACATAGCCACACACAGCACTATGTACTAACTACTAGAAGGCATTTTGCATTTAAATATTATATATACATATATATATATAATTATTATTAACAATAACACTTTATCAAAATATATAGCTCCACCAAATGGACGAGGAAACAAAACAAATAAATGCCAACCTGCATCACCCTCAGCACAGGTCAGTCATCTCCTGCTAAATCACACCCCGCTGTCAATTGTCGCCTTGAAAATGTAAAATATATGCAATAAAAGAATGAAGGCGGAACCTATGTCATTTAAATAAGGCAGAGTAATTTAGAGAAATGTGTTTTAATAAAACTACTCAAAAGCCCCGGCCCCTCAAAACCTACACGAAAAAAAAAAAAAAAAAAAAAAAAATCTATAAGGCACATCTATAAAGTGCTTTTCATCAGCGTATCAGAGGTCGATGCATGTATGTAAATATTGCTTGCCAGAGCAATAATGTTGTCTTTCATCACAACAGGGAATCGTTACAGTTACGGCTCACCACTGTATTATTTCAGCACGGGTTCAATATCCATTTCTGCCGAAGACTCAAAGCAGCTTTGGTGTGATTTGACGTAATGTAATTATTGTTCAAGTCAGAAGACAAGAGATTGGAGAAGCTGATGCTGCTGCAAACACACAATTAGGGCCATTTAGTGTATTGCCATTACTGGAAATATTTTATTTAAAGACGTGATATTTTAGGATATAAGTATGGTTATATATTAATATAGTATATTTATGTTTTTCTTTTTCTTTTTTCATAAGGAGAAATGGGATACAGATACGAAGACCCACTCAGCAGAGATGGTTTTGCTCGTCCTTCAGAAAGAAATTGAGATGCAGCAGCAGCAGAAGGACTTCACATTTCACTGGTGCCCTTCTCTAAATACAGGTCCAAATCACACACTTCATCTAGGCCCAAAGGTGGAGCTCTCCATGAGTTTAACCCCCGTCTACAAACTACCCAGCACACACACACACACCAGCCTTCTGTCTGGCTGTTGGAGAGTGGAGAGAAAAAGAGAAGGGAAAAAGAGAGAGAGGGAGGGAAGGAGCGAGAGACTATGACTGGAGCTGGGCAGTGTCAGCAGCAGCAGTACTGCTCTCTACAGCCCCTGTCTTTATCCACGCCTGAGCATTAGATGTGATTACTGCTCAGCACTCAACACTGACAGAGACAGAGAGCTCCGAGAGACAGAAGGGAAGGGGTGAGAGACATTCAGGCACACACTGGGTAAGAGACAGAGTTGGGGAGAGTGTGGGGGGGGGCATTGGGAGTGAGAGAGGAAGCACAGCTCTTTCTGTCCCTCTGCAGTTACTACAGTGATACAAGAGTGCCCCCTGCTGCTGCAGCTCTCTGTGTATTGGCTGCACGAACAACTCACTGACACACTTTGAAATCCAGCTTTGAGGAAGAGACAATACGACTAATGCATCTGTGATTATTGTGTCTGCGTGGACGATAAATCACAGTGACTAAGGTGTCCTAATCACACAGCACTGGTAGAACTGAGTGATTCACTCATATAATGTGTTTCCTCTTAAATAAAAATAACTTCTTTGAAGCTTTGGCCGATTGGTGACACACCAGCCGCAGTACAACATCTGACAGTCACCTTTAACAACCACCTTCAGTTTTAATGTGCAGGATTGTTGGACAAAGATTAAATGGAACAAATGAGGACAAAATATAAATGAATATAATTAAACTCTGATGTGACTAGTATTTAGAAGGGAACCTGTTTTAACACAATACCACTAACTAAATTTATAATAATGTATCCCCCAATTCAGTCATCTGTGACTCTTGATATATTCTTGATATATTCACGTTATATTATATATTATATTCTGCAATATTAATAGTTATAACAATAGACATTTATTAATAATTGTTATGTCTTTTATTTTGTAAAATGTACTTATAAATATAACTCATATTGTATAGATTTGTGTTCTAAAACAAATTTGATGAAAAAATATTCACCATAAAACTGGAAGTTTCCTTTAAAAAACCACAGTTAAAATATGGATACAGCCATATTTAGGCAGTTGACAACTGTACTGTATGTTCCACATAGACTGGAACCACACAGCAGGGTGAATGGCATAAAAAAAATTAGATTAAATTTTTACCATCGTCTCCATCAGCCTCCAGTCCTTCTCTAGCTGCTCCATCGGTTTGGTCCACCAGCTGCAGAAACGGGCGTAGCGTTGGCCCTGAAACCAGTACTGCCGCAGCCACTCGAACTCCACCTGCAAAAGAATATGAAGGGATGTGTTTTTTTTTTTTTTTTTTTTGGAAATGTATTTACATTTCATCCACCTGATCAAATATCTTTACTAATTTATTCAATAAATTGTATCAACTTAGAATAATTATGAATATATTTCTTGTTATTTCCAAATAGTTAAAAAGGATCAGGAAATAGTGACAAATGAAATTAAAAAAAAAATGTGTCTGTGAAAACAAATGCTTCAAATTATTGCACAAAGATCAACAAATAAATTCAAAGCAAACTGAGCCATTTTTAATGAGTGCTTAGGACAGCAATAAAACATTCAGAACAAATCTTATAATTACAGGTGTGGGAACAACACATCACAACCACACCTTCACCAAACCATGGACACACATTACAAATAAACCAGTATCTATTCTCACACACATGAAAACTCCACCCAACTCCAACTTCTCCTCTTCTCCCTCTTCTTTCTACCACACTGTTACCCATCCGCCTACATCAGCCCCAGTTTCTGAACCCCCACCTTTCCCCTCACCTCTGTTAGGACTGTTTTCTTCCCTGCTCTTTTGAAGTGTTTTTTTTTTTAATCCTAGTAAGGATGCTTCTTGTATCCAGGTGTAGCCTGGTAATCTACTTCTAAGTGTGTCTTCGTTTTTCCTCGCACATTTTGCCGTGTTCTTAGTTGCGTGTGAGGATCAGGGTGCATGTTTAGGTGCGTCGGCAGCTTTGTTAATGTCTGCTCCAGCGTCACTGTGTGTCTGCACGTCAAAGATTTTCCTGAAAATGTAAATGTGTGCTGCTGGGAATTTGCCCTCCCGCTAAAGTGGTGTACACGTATGCAGAAGAACATTTAGCCCAGGACGACAATATGGATGTCGATACAAAACAGTCACGTTGCACGCGCCACAGGGAGACGTCTCTGCTGGCATTTTTGTGAACAATGTTGCTTTTTTTTTTTTTTCCGGAGCTAAAACCATTAAAGATTGAAAATCCATTTTAGAAAATAAACTGACAACTTCAACGTATCCTAAGGAGTCAGAGACTCATCTGCAACATTGTCGTACTCCGCTTGTGTAGCAGAGGTTTGAGGATGAGCCAGTCATTAACTCTCATCTAACCCTGTCTCATACAAATTATGCTCATATACAACTAATTTGTTCTGGCTAATGAGTTCAGACCAGTTTCAGTCCAGCCTCTAAAAAACACAGACACGGTGAGGGCAGTTCAGTGGTGAAGTGGACGAGCCAACTGAGCAGTAAAGGTCAAACCGCACGGGCCTTCTGTTTGTGTACTTGTACCCCTTAGAATAAGGGATCGCAAGCTCAAATAAGTGCAAGGCCACTGCTCCTACTGTCATTTCACAAAAGGGACTCATTAGCCGTCAATGTTCAAAACGAAAGAAAAAAAAATCACGAATCAACAGAAAATTGGCCAAAATAAATCTGTGGACCAGGGTTATGAGACGTTTAAGATTTACCAAAAAAATATGGAGTAAAAATCTATGATATATACATACAATACAGTGGATTTAAATGTCACACTACATTTAGTGTAATGGGCCAAAGTTAGGATCATTAGAGTAAATATATTTTCTGAAGAACATGTGTAAATAGCTTGTTAGCAGTCGATCAACACTGGTCTATGGAAAGTCAAACACTTTACCATTAAATGCAACCAAAATGAACATTTCTGGTTTCACAGCCATAAAGGGGTTTCATTGCATGTTGACTTGCGATGCAACCCCTCTATAAATCTTGTGGGTCACGCTAACATTCTTCTCCATCTTTTCCTTTCGGCCTGTCCCTTTTCATTGGTTGCCACAGTCAACAGTCAACAGTCAACAAAATATGGACATTATTTTGTTGTCTCTTATCTTTGATTTGGCCAAAGTCTAACATCAAATGTCCTTCCTGATGCAACCCTGATAATTTATCCAGGCTTGGGATTTGCACTCAAAAAACACTGGCTTGTGCTCCAGTCCTAGTGGTTGCTTTGGGTCATGCTAACATTAAACTTTCTCTATTAACGTGGGGGCCACAAAACATCACTGCACAGGCTGCAAAGCGCCCAGGCGCCACAGGTTTAAGACCCCTGCCTTAGAAGGTGAGCAGACTTTGTGTTCAGAGATGATCCAGTTTTCATCAAACTCATGCAGCATTTCAGCATCTTAAACTATTCAGAAGCTCTGGAACATAATTACGTTTCCCCAGGCCCTGCAGCCGCTCAGCCCACCTCCCTCTGTTTGAATTCCGAGTTGATTTTCACCCCGAACACCAGCAGTAGTTGAAGTAAAGACAGGGTGGAGGTGTGTAAACACTCAGGGCAGTTTCCACATGTTTCCCTTCAGCCTCGTCCGCAAATAGACACACATTTAAAAAGAATGTGATTGTCAAGTGTTTCTCAAACTGCCGGTCAGACCACGAAGAGTCAACAATGTTTAATCAGCTGCAGCTCCACATATCTTCTCATTACATCTGCAGATGATGAAAACCTTATTTTTTTTGGTTTACAATGTAACATTGTCCGCTGTCTTATAACGGTGTCAATGAGAGACATCAAAATACAGTACGTTTACATTTAGGACTGTGTTATATGATTGTCTAGACCATGTGTGGGCAAACATTTTGACTCGTGGTCCTAAATTTGGACACAGGGGCTGATTCCAGAGCAGAAACATGGAGCATTTGCTTGACATTAAATAAATGGCATGTAAAATTCATGTATAAAACCTAAAATCTTACATTTCTAACACCCTTTGCGATGTCATCTACTGGGGAAATACATTATTGCAGGGGAAAAGTTGGCAGGCTGCATTAAAAAGGTCAACGGACTGCATCTGGCCCCCGGGCCTTAGTTTGCCCGGGGAAATTTAGTTGTTTAAGCAGCAGGTTTGAGATCTAATTAAATAAAGAAAAAGTCTGTAGTGTAAATTTAATTAGTGTTGTGTGTTTAAAATATTGTCAAAAATCGACTTGTCTACGTATGTATATGGTGTAAAAATCACAGTCTATTGAGTGATTAGGTTTGACACCTCCATCCAACTCCTATTGTGGACAGACGGACAGATAGGCAGGAATAGAGGCAGAGAGACAGATAGATAGATTTATTTATATTGTCTTCCTTTAATCCCTGTGTAATGTAATCCAGAATAACCGCCAAGTGATTTTTCTTTGAATAAATATCTTGGGCAGAAGTTGCACACAGAACCATCCTGCCATTTGCCTCCAAAGGTCTCTGATCACAGCGGGGATGACAAGCAAGTACTGGGGCATGTCAGGAAGAATACACAGCCAGTGACACTGCTCAGCAGCCTCTCAGTCACTGCATACAACACACCCTTCAAAGAAATGTCATCTTTTATGGTTCCTTCGACACCCTCCAAATCCACTCCCCTTCGATCACAACACCTCAAACACACAACAAAGCCTTTGAGAGCTGATATCGGACGTCCTTTTCTCTGTGTCTGTCCCTCCTTCCAGCTCTATGATTGTCTGCCTGTCCTTTAGTGAGAAGACGCCAACCTGTGTCCCCACTTTGAGCTGACATGGCTGCCTGTCCCCCACTGCGCGGGCCGGTGGTAGACACAAAGCAGGCCATCGAATGCAACCAAGGAGCACTGGCCAGCGTGGCATTTAGAGTGTGGATGTCCAGCAGGGAGCAACCAAGAGGCAAACTCTGACTAAATGCCACCTCGCCCAGCAGGAACATCCAAGGTGAGGGAGAAAGGAACAGTGGGTCATAGGATTTTTTTTTTTTTTCTTCTGTGGTTGTAAAGAAGAGCAGGAGGAAAGCTTGTGGCTCCCCAACGGCGGTCACTGTCATCTCTCTCGGTGACGGACACTAACTACTCTTTAGCCCCACATTAGTGGACTGACTGCCCACATGGACACCTCTGCAGTTGCAGCCAACTATTAACCTTTTTTTTTTTTTCCTTTTAATGAGACACAACGTCACCATATTCCCAGAGCGGGTCGAATCAATTTCCAGGCCAAGGCCCTGAGGTTGGAAGTGATGAGAGTGGGATCAATACTGCTGTCCTATGTTTACCTTCTCCAGACCCCTGATCATCAACCTGGTACAACCAGCTTTATCCGAACACTGAGGAATTTTCTCTGACTATATCCAGAGAAGTCATGCAATAATGGACAATCTACAGACAACAAGTGGCACATATCATCATGTACAACTGAAGGACTGTTATGGAAGTCCAAGAGCCATATCCTTCTATCCTACATCTGTCAAAAACAAGGCCAGCCGACCAAATACTTTCATCCAATATACAATTATTACATGATTATTCTTTCTTGAATTACAATTCCCATCACTGCTAAGTTGATCATGAAAGACTTCAATAAATGTTCACACATTTTGGTCCATACATTAGACTGCTTAAAGGTTTCTGCTCATCCAAAGGTGTTCAGATCTGACAATAACAAAAAAATATATATTAAATAATAAAGCAGGGAATATGGTCAATAGTAAATATATAATTAAATAAAAAAAAATGTCCAAAACAGTGTAACACCAACGCCAGGGATTAAAAAATTAAAAAGCTAATTTGTTAATTAAAATGTGCACTAATCTGGTTGTTTGTTTTAGCAAAGATAACAAACAAAAAATTATTGAAAAAAAATGTGGCTACCAAGATTTTTATTTTTACGTTGAAATGGGGTCAGAAGGCTTAAGTGACCTTGGGTTACTTGAAAGGTGCTATAATGTATAAAACCAATGTATTATTATTATTATTATTATTATTATAAGTATTATTATTATTATTGTTATTATTATTATTATTATTATTATTATTATTATTATTATTATTATTATTATTATTATTATTGTTGTTGTTGTTGTTGTTATTTTGTTGTTATTATATTTTAAAACTTAAAATATAAAATCTGAAGGTGCAGTGTGGTGCAATGGGATTTGGGTTGCAGTCATGGAGACTGCTGCCCCTGCAATCTGTTAATGGATAAGCAGGTGAAAATGGAGAGTGAGCCTAAAGTGATTTTTTTGTAATTACTATAACGCAGGGAAATATACAGTTGTGAAGAATAAAGTGATATTGTGTTTTTAACCCACAGGCAACAACAACTTGAGCCCCTCCCACCTGGGACTACATTCGGATATAAGGAACAGGACGCAGGAAGGTCACACACTCCAGCTTTCACACAGTTCACTTTCTGCCAGAACATGTGCAGAAACCCTGTCCCACCCCTCAATATTTACTGTGGGGGTACTGGGATCATTAGAAGGGGTCCCTCAGGGCACTCTGTCACACGCCCAACTGGGAAGTGACACAGTGGCTTTAAATGAGACAAGACGTTTGTGTCTGGGATTAGCATTTCAAAGACAAACAAGCACAAGACGTCCATGTGGCGATGCTACACAACTAACCCCCCACCACAGACGCCCCCCACTATACAACCTAAGACAGGAAGTGAGATTAAAAGAAGACAGACAACGGGGACAGAGCTGACAAACAGGTTGGAGTGTCAGGGTTTTTTTTTTTTTTTTTCCTAATATTTCTCTCCCTCCATCAGCATCTGCTAGAAGTCTTCCCTCCTCGAACAAGAGCAAACGCTCTTCTTCATCATCATTACACCTCACACACCCATGTCGACCTCGCGTGTGCCCTCTCGCTGCACCCCCCTAATACAATGTCCATGACACATGAGCTGGTGCTGCCTGGCTGTTTAGCACATTTCAAAGAAAGGCCCATAAGGCGCAGCTCAGGTCAGCCTGCCAGTGCGTCTCAGACTTGTTCACTCCTCAGTCGTCCATGTCAAACACAACGTATACAATACGCACCCTCCCAGCACCAAATAGAGCCCTCATCATAAATAACTCTGCAAACTAATACATCATGTAAGTGGGTGTTCTTCTCTCACGGGCAACTCTCAACAAATGGCTGCATCGATCATCGCGTGGGCCAGGTAGGGTGGGCTTGTCCCCCTGAGAGAGCCCTCCCCCCTTACTTAAACATACACACACACCTGCAGTTTTATAAATAGCATCCAGTTTTTCCTAAATACACCTGCCTTGCCCTCCTGGAGGGGTCTGTACTCTGTAATCCTGTGGTGCTGTGAGGGATCCTAGCAGGTGCTCCTAGTTTAACTAGTGCAGCGCTCCCCCGACACGCACGGCCCTATTGTTTGGCAATGCTGAATAATTAATATTGTCTACAACCTTTAAACAACCTTACGTCAGACTCATCTGTCATAGGTACCGTTGAGGGGTCTGGGGCCCTCGGGTCGGCTACGATGCGCACTTGAAGCCCAAGGGTGTAAAGGGGGGGAGAGGTGAAGTGCTATATTAACTGTTGGCCTGCAGCGGGCTAAACCAGAAGGTTGATGGCTTTACAGACGGCCCTTCACATTCTTCTTTGTTTGACCTTACTTCATCCCTCACCATCCCGAGCCAGCATCACTCATTATTGTGTGTGAAAAGGCTTTAGCGAGGTAGAGTGGGGCACGACTCCATCTTTAGATAACATATGGAGAGGCTATTGCCTTACAATTCATCACAAGGCTGGACAAATGAGTACAACCTGGATTCCGTATTAAAGGCACTTCCCTAAGCAGAAATAACAAGGTGGGAAGAGGGTGGGACGTGGCCTTCCTCCCCACTCAGGACTGTTAAGACATTCAATCACACCAGGCATTCACAGGGACCAAGGAAAAGTATATCAACAGCAAATGTTAGTGTTATATCCCTGTTGTTATTGTAATTATTAATATTTACTACTAGTAGTAAATATAGTAGTGGTAGAAGTAGTATATAGAATATAGAGAAATACCTTTTACAAATACCTTTTACAGCATGATATTTTCTAACTGGAAATTCATTACATTGAGAAAACACATTTATCTAAAGTAACCAACATTTTTTTATTTATTTATTTTTTTATTTTAAAGCACAGTTGGTGGATTCGCACTTGTAACCTTCCAGACCCAAGTCTGCCTCCCCATCTCCTAATCCAGGGGTCTCAAACTTAAATAAGTTGAGGGCCACCGCCCACACTATCATTTCACCAAAGGGCTGAAGCAGCTTTCAGTGTTCAATACAAAAGGAAAAATTTAATAAAAAAATAAAATTCCCATAGATTCTGTGTAATACAACACTGAACCAGAAGGAGACTGTGGATCAGGGTTTTTAGAACTATAGGATTTACCATCAAATATGGAGAACAAATCTATAAAATATTATAAATTCAGTTTTCACATCAAGGTGGGGGCCGCAAAATACCGTTCCACGGGTCGCAAATGGCCCACAGGCCACGGGTCTGAGACCCCTGCCCTAAACCATATATAGTATATATAGGAATGAGGAAGGAAAGGAAACTCCTTGTCATTGTGACATTGTGATTCACACCACTGCACACAATGAAATGTGACCTCTGCAAGTTTTGAGCAGTGAGTGGTGACAGAGCAATGCCCGGTGCACCTTAGCTGGGCCTCGAACCAGAAACCCTTCGGTCTCCAGTCTGTTTTTCTTTAATCATTAGCCTACACTCCTATATATATACAGTACACGGCTGATAGGTAATTACATATATGTAAGTAGAATTGCAGATTTCATTTTAAGAAATACTGTTCAAAATCGATTCCTGTGTTTATTGTCACATTTATGCAATGTAAAGTCATCTAATTCACCAAATGTAATTATGGTTTTACTTATGATTTATTTTTTTTATATGGGTAATCTCCCCTAACTGGCGTAAACTTCCCAGATTTCTCACCACAGCTGTGTGCACACTAAGCATGGCTGTGGCAGGCTGGCTGACTAAAGCCAGATAAAAAAGATTATCTGTGGTATGTTGAATTTGCTTCATTGTACAGACATCTGGTCCCCCCTCCACTCCCCACGAGAAAAATTTCAGCTTTGACGAAATTTCAAATTTCGTTTTAGTTTTGATGCAAGACTGATGACACTTCAATATGATAAACCAGGTCACTGTCAGGTTTTAACATGGCCAAAGCATACAAATGTAATACACAAGTCAAATTTTCATCCATTACCTCATTGTGGATCTCCTCGCAGTGCTGCAGAGTTGTTGGCAGCAGGGCGAGCAGACTGTAGGAGCCCGTCTCTGGGTCGAGATGCAGGTTTGACAGAGCCTCTTGGCAGCGGGACTGGATGTAAGTCAGGGTTCCACTGGAACACTGACACCAAAGGGGGAGACGTCGTGTTTTACATTCCGTTTCAGCATGTGTTGGACAGTAAAACATGTGAATGAATCATGTCAAAATACAGTATCAAGTCTGATCCTACTGAGAAAGGATATTTATTGATTTTATAACCTCCATAAAATATTGAAAATATTGATTTTATATATATATAATTTAAATATTTTATTGAATAAAATCAATAAATATCCTTTTTTCAGTATAAAATATTTTCAATATTTTATTGAAGTATAATATATTATATATATATATATATATATATACATAAATGCAACTCTCACCTCAGCCATTCTGTGCGTAGAACTGAAGCGTGTGTTGTCCCCAGTTAGGACACAGTGCTGATGGGTACTGTTCAGGTCATCTAAATTATCAAAGGACAATGAACATGAAAATAAATATATATATATATATAATATTAAAAAAAAAACACTTAGGACACATGGCTAAAAATAAAACACAAAAATTACACTAACATTAAAATTACATTCACAAAATGTTCAAATTCAGTCTCTGGACTGCATTATTCAAAGGCCAGTGAAAGACAAGAAGTAGCCAAAAAAACTACTCCAAAAACAGATAAGAGCAGAAGGAGAATATAAAAAAAAAACAAGATCTCCTCACATTCACTCTCTCAGACAGATTGCACTACAGTGGATCAAGTAGTAGGAGGAGAACTGTACTCTACTTTTAATTACCAAATAAAACCAGATCTCACTCAATCTGTCAGGATGGAAGTTCCATACCAACAAACATTTGTCCAATATCACAGGGGCTTTACAGAGAGGCCTTACTGCTGTTTCCTGTGTATCCCTCCATGTGTTTCTTTGTGTGTATAGATGTTTCTCAGTACTGCCATTATTTGCCTCATACCAATAATTAATTTAGCCATGACAGAGCTGTCATTCACAGCACATGTGCATATTTACACCCGCCTTGAGCAAGAATACAGCATCTAATGCCTGTGATTTGAAAGTCAAACAGCCAAATGCTTTGGGAGAAAGATATTATTGTTTGGAAGGAGGAGGGGAAAAAAAAAAAAGATGGTGACAAACAAAACAACTTGCCGGTGTTTTCTTCACCCTGATGAGATTGTGAAGGATTAGGTCTCTGGGCAGAATTACTCTGCGTCTTTAAAACTGTTTATATCCAATAACAAATTATCTCCATCAATCTGCTCTTTTCTTGGCGCGTCTGATGCGTCAGTGGGATCAGGGGGGAGCAGAGGCAAACTCGATAACTGTAATAAATATTTATCTTTCTTTCAACCCCTGCGCCTGCTGCCACTTGTCCTCCGTTTCCTGGAAGCAGGCTTTTAAATATATTGGGTCAACTCTTTTCTCCAGTCCCCCTGTGCATTGGGAGCTGGAAATCTGATTATTGAACAGGCGCAGTGTCAAGACTTGCATTGTTCTTTTTTAACCACTGAAATTCCATTCGGGTGGAAATGACGGTGATTCAATTTGCCTCCAGCATCTCAGACATTAGCAGTTCAAAAGGGCCAACTCACGACAAATGGCGTTGAAAAGTCTTTATTGTGTCTGTGCAAAATAGACCTCTGTGGTAATCTCTTAACACCGTGAAAGGATTTAGAACTCGTACAATTTATTTCACTACTAGCGACGATCAGTCTGGGAGGGAAATCGCTGGAATCGACTTTTAAGGTATATTTTTTCTTCTATAAAAAAAACATTTACTTAAGAAGTTGAACATTCGCGTGTTGTTCAATTCAGACAAATATTCATGCAAATGTTTGTGCATTGAGACAGGTCTCCAACGCAGGTAGACAGACCAGGGCTGAGATACGCCAAGGACTTTGTGAACCGCTATCATTGTGCAGCAGTTGGCCTCTCAAGGGCGCACTCACCAAGTGGAGCATAAATCCCCATTGATCCGCGACAGTCTGCTCCCATTAGACTGACCCGCACAGCAGCCCATCTTGCTATTGTCCTGACTGGCCCGAAACTGACTGTCCTATTGTTCAGTCTGATGCTGGTAGAGGAGGGTGGGCTTTAGGACCTTTATATTGGGTACGGACATTTCTGCACTCACTTGCTGACTTTACACAGACTCTTTATGAATAACATCTATATACAGTCACAGATACTGCAAATATGTTTCAATTATATGTGCTCAGCACAGAAGGACATTTACAGACTGCCTTGAATTCTGTCCCTGAGTCTCTGCCATCATTCTAAGTCACAGCACTGAAAGGTTTTTTTTTTTTTTTTTTTTTTTTTTTTTTTTTTACCCAGAGGCTGAGAAGTGACTGTTTCTCCGCCAGCCTGGATGGATGGAGTTGCACGGGAAGTGCTCAATTTCTGTCTTATCAGAGCCAGGATCGAGATCCCATTGCTCTCACAGCTCTTTAAATACTTTATACATTTGACAAACTCACTGAGGGCTGTCACACGGCCTTTACTCTAAGTGGCCTCCATCTTGCTGCTCTACCAGAAGGACCTGATTGATGGAGTGCGGCCAAAATGGTCATCCTTTCATGATGACGTTTCACAGCGACACAAAACCGGGCTAAAAACTGTCTGTCATCCTCAGTCTGCGGTGTCTGCCTGTGGCTTCCTCGGGCTGCTCCGCTCTGTTGTCATTTTATGGAAGTAGGTTGTGATGTGAGTGTGACAATGTCTGGCTCAACTGACGTAATACCACGTCCAGGCGGTTATTACTTTCAAATTTCCTTTCACTGTGAGGGGAATAAAGAGTTTAGAAAGAAAAAGGCTCACAATGGCACTTTGACAGAGACTATAAATGTGATGTCACAAGAGGGAACACATGTCACAGCTTGATATTTTATAATTTGTTGTGGAAACTGCTGTTTCAGGGACAGTGATTTGCTCCGCTATGACCTACAGATTTATCGCCAAACTGATTCCTCCGCCATAATTCTTTCGCCAGTGTCACAGTTACGATATTGTACAAGATTATTCATCCCCGCAAGTAATCTCAACTGAACAATCTTAATTTAGAGAAAATCCCATCCAAAAAGATTTTCAATTTGACCTCTGGATTACATGTCAACCGTACACTTAAAGAGGACGTCAATCCTTTAAGCTGATTTTTCCATTTGCTATTTAGGTAAAAAAAAAAAAAAAAAAAAAAGACAAGATAGCAGCTTAATCTTATCACAAAGAAACATTGCGATCATATGTGAACGTAATCAAGATAGATCCTCCAAAGATCCATATATTCTGTCCAAGCGATCAAAACAGTGATCTTTTAATCTCATGGTAGGTTCTTTAATCCTAAGGTCAAATACTTAAGGAGAAATAATAACACACATATCTCAACTGAACAATCTTAATTTAGAGAAAATCCCATCCAAAAAGATTTTCAATTTGACCTCTGGATTACATGTCAACCGTACACTTAAAGAGGACGTCAATCCTTTAAGCTGATTTTTCCATTTGCTATTTAGGTAAAAAAAAAAAAAAAAAAAAAAGACAAGATAGCAGCTTAATCTTATCACAAAGAAACATTGCGATCATATGTGAACATAATCAAGATAGATCCTCCAAAGATCCATATATTCTGTCCAAGCGATCAAAACAGTGATCTTTTAATCCCATGGTAGGTTCTTTAATCCTAAGGTCAAATACTTAAGGAGAAATAATAACACACATGGAGATTATGTATCGGCAGCAAGAAAAATAATCAAATAAAAGATTCTGTCAGCGGATTAACAAAGGCTGGATTATACAGAAATAAGACAATCAGAGGTGGAGAATTAAAAATACAGAAATTATGTCAAAAGACCAACCTGCTGTTTTCTTTCATTTCTTGTTCATTTTAATGCCTGGTATCGACCAAAAGGAATAAATATAGTGATAACAACAAAAATAGTTTATAAGAATTTAATTTATGAGCTGATATCTTGTCATTCTCCATGGTTTCTTGCTAGTAACTAAAATCACTCTGGTTCTTACATCAATAGCTTTGGCATTGTGCAGCCAAAAACAGAGATTTATTAATAATAATAATAACAATACATTTTAATTATAATGCACTTTAGGTTTTCTTGTTTATTGTATTTCATCAGGTGAATTTAGTGGCATTATATTGAAGAAGTTGGAGCACACTTGGGTGGTCTGATCATTTTTTTTTTCTATGACTGTATGTACAAACTTCCTCAGGACCAACACAGGAGGAGGAGGGTGGAGGTGTCTCATGCAGCCAAACACACTAAGCTGTGATTTACACTCCTGTGGCCTGCTGTCTGTCCTCCCTGAAGAGTCATAGTCAGCTGTGGGTCACAGGACTTCAAAAAATAACATTTGGTTTTCCTAACCTCTCTAATGCTCACAATTTCATGGAACCTTAAAGCTCAGCGTCGGGGCCAAGTGCACAAGCGCATGTGCACACACACACACACACACACACACACACAGACAGACACACACACGACTCCTGCTGAGAGGATTAGAATCAGAGGGAAGAGCATGACTGAGTGAGTGGAGTGCATCCTGCTGCCACGGGTCATTTGGGAAACAGGGGAAGAAACAGTGAAGTGCTTGGTAATAAAAAATGTTTCTCTTTGTCCAAAGTACCTTTCATGTAATAGCAGTCTCCGGACTCCAGCGGCAGCATCAGACCAGGTGTGTGGATGTCCCAGGCGACCTTTAGCCCAATCCTCCAGCAGGTCTTCTGACTGCTGCTCCCCTCACCGCTGTCACCTGTCAGCGACGATCAACGTAAACTCACCGTAACTCACATTCAAATAAAACAGAAGGAGGGATTACAGATATATCCAAACTTTCTGTGATCATATGAACTCTTACATTTGCATGTATCTTTATCATTATGCCCCACAGGCCAATAGTTGGAACGTACCGGATTCAATGTGGTTCCTATAATTTTATGACTATTTATATTGTACATTTTCACTGAAGGCAACAAAGCTATGAACATGTGGAATTATGCACTGCAAGTCTTGGTATTCTCTTGGTGAGTTTCAGAGGTTTTTAGCTGAAATTGTTTCCCAAAATCCTAATGGGAGTGCCCTAACCTCTTTTGCGCCACAGACCGGTTAAATGTGTCGTACCAACAAATAAGTTGTGGCAAATAAATTCCCCGTAATCAAATAAAATTTTCTGAAATATTTTCCTACCTATAAAATCTTCCTACCCGAATTAACTGTGCATGGGTAATACAAGGATTTTCAGATGTACACACCCTATAACTTCCTGCTACCAGACAGGTATAAAAATTAGAATCTTGTATCAATGACTCTGTGTCATTTTGAGTTTATTTTTGTTGTCTTGTTGAGAAAATATTTTCCAATCAAATATAGTTGCATTATTGATGATGGAATCCTAGCCATTCTATTGGTCAGTTCTTTTGTTGATATGGGTATGGATCAAGTGTCAGTAATATCCAGATGGGGCCAAAAATAAAAAATATTTCTCTGCGGCCCGGCACCAATTCAATCACGGACCGGCACTGGTCCCCGGCCCAGTGGTTGGGGACCACTGGTCTATCTAACCCCAAACCATTTTGATTGGATTCAGGTAGAACCCAATGTTTTCTACATCTACAATGTAAGTAGTCATGCAAATAGAGGAAGCACATTGAATGAGAATGTGTGTCTAAACCTTTGACCTGTATTGTATTTTATAGTGAATCAGGTAAAGTTCAGATCCACTATGCTTTGACTCCATCATATTAAAAGGAAGATTTCAAATTTTAACAGCGGCAAATGTTACTATTAAATCCATACACATCCAAACAATGGCCTTTAAGTACCTTTCCAGGAAGTACAAGTCACTTAAAAGCTGAACAGGAGAGATGTGTGTTGCTGCAAGCTTATTGGCTGATAGCACTGGAACTTTATGCTATCATTATTCCTTGCAAGAGGAAATAGTTGGATAAAAGCCCCTGATGGTGTTTGAGGTGTTATTAGACAGCAGATATCCAATGGTTCTTCTGTTTCTGCAGCCATTCACCGTAACCACCTCCCCTGTTCTTCCCTCTGCCTCTCCATTCTTACATGCCACACTAAGAAAACAAGATTTGCCTCGGCTGGCCAACACCCCTCAGCAAAATCAATGCTAAAGTCTTTTTGGGCCTCTCTACCCCACAGTTGCCTTTTCCTTTGCTCAGCACGGATAAATAGTAACTTAATTTCCAGCCATTGTGCTCTGAGAGCCAGCTAATGACAGCACTCCCAAAGGCTTCGGGAATAGAGGAAAGATCATCCTTCGTCCTGAAAAACACTCAGTTGTGGCAGATTCCTTTAGTTCCAGCCAGCAGGAAAAAAAAAAAAACTCTCAGTTTATAGCCTTTTTCTGGCTAAAACACAAAAGATATCCCTCTTGGGTGCAGTGCTTAACATGAATTTAAGATACCTGATTTAGTTTGTTTCTTTCTTCCCTGAAAGTGCAACATTACGCAAGGAAAGCATTTCATTAGCTGTTTCTGGGAGCCCTTTAGAGTCAGCGACTGGAATATATCTCCCTGGCACTCAACTCAGACTTTCCTCTCTAAAGTCTGGAGCTGTGGGGTCACTCAGAACTGGAAAGGACACAGCTGCTAAAGCACAACAAGATGTATCAGCATGGTGTTTGAAGCTCGTGTTAACACAGGGTCAGAGTTGAAATGGCTTAGAACAAATCATGGCAGCAGACCTCCAGAGCAGGTGTTTCTGGTTAAGAAAACTCCAATGAAGAAAGTGCAGCTGTAAAACGTGTCGGGTTGTCAGAGCAGTTGGCACTACACCTGTTTGATCATGTAAAATTTAATTTGCACAACGCACATGCAGACTGCGCAGAGGGCTTTCACTTTAACAAGTATTGTCTACGCGCGGCGGCGGCTCTCGGCGAAGAGTCAGGCAGCGGGAAGAAAACTGCAGCGGGTCAGCAACAACAAATCAAATTGTCAGTGACTAACGAACCATGGAAAGTTGACCTCTTTATTTGAAGAAAATAACAGTTTTTTTTATCAGTTAAATATGTTCTGTTTATTTAATTTAACAAAAGCTGATTCAGAGGTTTGGTGTCATTTTTCATTAAAGATATCTTTAAGATTTAGATCATTTCACAATTGTGTTGTCCACGTACATATATATATATATATATATATATATAAACATATAAATATATATGTACGTGGTATATATGTATATATATATATATATATAGACAAACATCGCCAGCTTTCTGCCTTTAATAAAAAAATAATAAATAAATAAATAAATAAAATATATATTATATATATAATATATCAAAAATATTATTATAAAATATTTTTATAAATAATATATTATAAATATTTATATATAATATAAAATATTATTAGAAATTACAACTTTCACATCAAGGTGGTGGCCGCTAAATATCATTCTACGGGCCGCGAATGGCCCATGGACCGCGAGTTTTAGACCATTGCCTTAGTAATTTTATTTTTTAATGCTTTTTATGGTGATTAATAGAAATGAAAACATTCACCATCATGCAATTGCATGAATAAGGTATCTACAACCTTGATCCAGACGTATTTTTTTTTTCACACAACACAGTATTCCTTCCTTTAGCTTCCGCACTCATAGTCTAGAAAGCAAACTTTCACTCCTCTCTCTGATAATCTCTATCAGCTCCATCAACAGAAACGATCAGCCCCTGACGCACACTCATAATTAGGAGACATCATTCCATCCATACAGTGTAGTCAGGAACACTTTTCAAAGCAGGCCTCATTATTCCATATCAGATAATTGCACATTGATTATTTCTTGGGGAAATGATTTAGATGAGATGCAGCATGTGCGATAAGGCCTGTTTGTTATACTGCGCCATTGAGCGCGTGTTAAGAGCTCAGATCCAAATGTCTGTGATCTCCCAACGCACGGGCTGCGATAAGGCTGTCAGCAGCAATCCGGTGATGACATTTGATAATGCCCTGACACTATCTTACAGATGAATCTGATGGATGCCTCACCGGAGGCCATGTCTACAGCTTCTACAGCACCGCTGCAGGGACGTAACGCACAAGGTTAGCTGCAACTGATCCACTAAAATTAACTGAAGTCAAAGAGTGAGAAATGTCACAGACTTGTACATTATACAGTGAGTGCACAGAGCAGGTAAATAAAAACATTTGTTTGTCGTTCTTAAGATGCTTTAAAGGACGTCCTTACCTTTGTCTTCATTACAGCTATAGCTATAAACAGCCACTGGCGAATGAGTGACCAGGTTTTCATCATGATGCCATCCCACTGCCATTTTCCCCATACCATAATAGGGCTCCTCCTTCAGCTGGCTCATAGCTGTGGGATCCATGTAGTTGAGTAGGGTGACATTGAACTTGACCACACCAGTGAATACCTGTGGTGGACTGGGCTGGGAACAACCCTGGACATTTCCCTGATCATCTTTGTCCTCGACGTGATCACCTGTTAGGCTGCTGCATTGTAGTAGGACCCCGGGAGGTTTCCCATGAGCCCCCAGTGCCACAGTTTCAGTGTCCGTGCTTCCGACTGGTTTAGACGTCCAGCCAGGACACTTGACTTCACTCGGATCTAATATAGTACCTTCACTTGGTTTGACCTGGGAGCATTCCCCTTCCTCACTGCTGTGTTTGGACTCCGTCTCCCAGTCTCCTTCCTGAGAAGACCCAGGACAACCTTCTTCACTGTGTTTGGAATCAATGTCCCACTCCTCGCTGTGCTTGGACTCAGTGTCTCCCTCCTCGCTTTTCTTGGACTCTGAATCACCTCCTTCGCTGTTTTTCGAGTCTTCACTGTGTTTGGACTCTGTGTCCCCATCTTTACCCTGTCTGGTCTCCACCTCCACCTTTAAGCACTGAGTTAACCTGTCCCCTTCCTTTAGTCCAGACACATCAGAGCAGAAATAGGTATTCAGCTCCCACAACGCCCTGCAAGCCGCTCTTAGTTCAGGGTCACAACAGGTCAGGCCTTTGACCGTTGATTCCTCATTGTGCCAGGGGATGGCAAAGAGCCTGGTGTCCAGGTAACGGTAAGTGTGTCCCGGCTCCCCCATTAGAACACGTGACACGGCCGTGAATACATCTCGATCTCGAACACGAACCAGGTCCCTCAGGAGACAGCCCTTTTTTCTCAGAGTGAGCAGCGCTGCTTGCACCTGGTCATGGAGCTCAGCAGGCAGCGAGCAGGATCTCCTCAGTACAAGGCCAGAGTAACTAGAGTCCCACTGGGGAACATAAACATTTTTTATAATGATGTTGCTGACAAAGGCAATAAAAATCTTGCAAAGCAAAAAAAAGGGCTACAGTGAACCCACCAGTTGCTGAAAGCCTCGGTCTGAAGGTCCTAAAAATGGGATCTTCTGGTCTCCCAGTTCCTGCAGTAACTTCCGCCTCTGTGGAACAGATTACAGTCAATCAGGCTGATGTGGGCAGCAGCGGCAGAAACACATTGAATTTATCTCGCCTGTAATTGATACAGACCCACTTTGATGTCTACTAAACATTGTGCTTTGTTAAATATTTTGTGAGGGGTGAAAGGTTACACCAGGAAAGTATAAGAATCGGCAATAACCACAAAACAGCAAGGACCTTCAACATCTAAAACAAATGACCTTCAAGTTCTCGAAAAAAAAAAAATCTACTCGAGCACAGATGGTGTTTTATGTATCCAGATGAGCTGCCACTTCAAAAAAATATTATCCCACTTGCTCTGAATCGGCCCACACATATTCACACGACAGCCGCACCAGTCTGCATCATTTGCAGACCTTTGCAGAGCATTAAAAAAAAAAAAAAAACATCAGTGCGAGGTTATTGAACAGGAACAACAGAAAATTCATTCATTCATCTTCCTCTGCTTGTCCATTGTCGGGTCAAAGGGGCAGCTGGTGCCACCCAAATCACATTGCACCATATTGTGATCCTTCCTGTGGGTGGTGCGCCCACAAGAAGTTGGGTCAAAGACGTGGGTCGGGACGATGCTGTGCTCAGAGCACCTTAGTGACAACCTGGCTGCTGGTGGATCCAAACCTTAAGTCCTGAGGACCTAAGTTCGCTTCCTTAACCACTAGGCCACCACTGCCGACGGAACAACAGAATAAATATTTTAATTAATAGAAAGACAGTGCAATTAAAGAACCCTCATTATTATTATTTTTTTTGTTTATCATCTTTTATTTTGAAGACTAGTGGGGGTTTCTCACGACCTTGTAACCTTTGACCCAGGCCCCTTTAACCTGAAGGCGTGATCAAAGTGCCTTTCACAGAGTGACATGCCCTTCTTGGCTGTAAATCTGATGACAACTGACATAAATATATATATTCAAAGACATTTACAACAAATATCTCACACTTCTCTTCCCTAATAGAGCCGTCCAGCACACCACATCTTATATGAGAACCAGCTGCCAAAATAGGACTCAGACTCTTAGGGTTAAGTAAAATGTTGTGGGAATGACAGTGGCATGCAGATAGGCCCGATAGTAGAGCAACGTCTGGCAAGTTGAAGGTCACATCATGGAATGGAGCCCAATTTTAAACCTACACCTTACTCCACCTATGGAGTTTGACTAAAGGACTTTAAAAAATATTCTACAAGACAATCCATTATGTTACAGACAAAGGTAGAAGCTGAGAATTTGAGGTGAAAAGACATGAACAGCTCTTTGCTCGGAGTCAGAAAACAACCGGATCAAACAAGTCAAAAGTATGTACAGGACACAGATAAACAAATCCAAATAATGTAGGAAACAGACATGGAAGGGCAGCAGATCTGAGACGGATGGAAGGCTTTACCTTTAGGGTGGAATCTTTACCTTAGGCTAAACAACACAACACATGCTGGAAGTTGTCTAGAAGGATACACACGAGTCTTCCAAGTTTTTCTTAACCAAAAAAAAAAAAAAGAAGAAGACAAAACCAACAAACTTGCAGACAATTGGATTCCAAAAAACAAAACAACATACACTATTCATGACCACGCTGCATTCAAAGGCTGTTGGAAGAAATTGACAACCTGACACACATTCATTGGTGTCAAATTTGAAGTTATGACAGAAGCTCAAGATATCAAGGTAAGGCTCTGGGCTGTGGTTGAGTGTGTGTGTCAGTCTGCATGTGTGTGTGTGTGTGCATGTGATGCTGTGAGTCTATGTCATGGCATTCACCAGCTGTGTACTAAGTAAGAGATCATTACAGTCAGTTTTATTCAGTAGGGCAAGATCAACACACACTGTAGTGTATGGAGTGTGTAGGAGTCGAAGGTGCTAACACACACATACACACACACTCACAAATACACATGGAAAATGCACGGCAAAGGTAGTAAGCGTGATGCCTCAACCTCAAATGCACACAACCAGGGCTGTCACACACTTGTCAAATACATCAAGCTTCACAGAAATTCCACAGAAAAAAAAAAAGGAAAGACATGAAGTTACCGTAGCCCTCTGAAGCAGATGGACTCAGAGAATCAGAGAAACACCGTGTCTGCCTCACTGTCTGTGTCTGGGCCCGATTCGAGAAGAAAATAAAAAAAAATCCACATTTACACTCGTATCCAAGAAATAAGATTACCAATCCCATAATAATGCAGATACTTTACAATAGCCATGAGTGATATATCTGATGTTTTTTTTTAATCTGTCCCTTTCCTTCTTGATGGGATTATATCCTCAGTCAGACTATTTATCACAAATATATATATATATTAGGTATAATGGAACTCAATTGGTTTGCTTTGATCTGGGTCTACACGAGATATCAAACACTGTAGCGTATATTTATTCATTTTCTCCACTCTTTCTACCTCTGTGAGTTTTCAACAGACGTTTGAAGTAGATTAATGTCCAGTCCTGTGGAATCTCGGATTAAAAAAAAAAAAAAAAAAGCAAGATAACGGAGCCACTGAAGGGTAGAAAGTGTTTTAGTCCCTGAGGTTGTACATATGTGGGCTTATTCACAGCAGAGATAAAGGCTAGGATTCAGAATAATTCCCAAAGACAACCGGTCAGTATTTTTTTTCTCCATATCAAATAACTCTGATGTCTTTTTCAACATACATATATATTTTAAGCCCTTTTGTTATTCATCTCAATTCTATTATAATTTCTGTTCCATCCATATGTTTTCCATTGTCCATTATGGGTTACAGGACATTGACCATGATTTAGTCCAGGGGTGTGCATACTTTTTTGTCTTATGTGTAACTTTTCAAATGGCCAAAACTCTAAATATATTCACCTACATAAACTGGACATCTTATTCTACACATCATGTTATAAATATGATATACAGTCTGACACAATACCTATATGATTCTCACTTTATCCTAGTGATTAGCATCTTGAAATAGCATTATCACTAGTTTTTATTATTATTATTATTATTATTATTATTTTGTTATGTTATTGCACTGGATCTACCATCACTTCACAGAAACACAGGAAGTATCAGATCTTAAACCTGGTCACTCGACTAGAAAGATGACTCAGTATCGGAGCTCTTTGTGTAAAGAACAAACCATTGGTACTTATGTGAGAGCCATGTCAGAACTGTTCGATGTCGACAAAAGTGATGTTGAATCAACAAATTTGACATGAAAACGCCCAATCCAAACAGTCGGACGGACCATTTACATCAAAGACACTTCCTCTCTGCTCCATTTGGCAGTAGATCATTGAATGTAGGACATTTGTGTGAAGCGATAGATGTTTGCTGAGAAGACCCAGGGATGCCCACATTGTCAGAACTAAGGTATTTGAATATACAATACTAACAATAAATATCCCTATCATGGCATCACATGATCTATTATATATTACTATATATATATAATATAAAAAGAGGGATCATTCAAGGGTATGAATAAGCTCTGGACTGGAAACTAGAAGATGGATTTGGATCATCAACCTCATTCTTAAAGTATGTCTCTAACTTGAACTTAAGTGAGACTACACAGCACTCAAGTGTCACCTTGCACAGATACCGACAAAAACACACACATAGGACGTTTCCTTTTATAGAACACACACACACACACACACATATCATGCATCTACCTATTTAACAAAGGTTAGAAGAAAATCATCTCAAGTAGCACTTACACCAACTGTACATCATAATATAATGGCTCAACTTAACATAAGCTTTGGCCAAATGTATCTCCTTAATGTGACATTTTATTTCCAGCAACTTGTTGCATCCACTTCTAACATCTAGAAGTCAGTGAGATGGCTCACTGGCCAGCAGAGTAAATGGCTCACTGGAATGTCTGGGAATTGGGCAAAGAGCAAGTCTGTCAGTAATGTGTAAACTCACGTCTGCACAACTCTGCACAGGATCTTTCCATGAATATAAATAGGATTAAGACAGGGAAGAGTTCAGATCGGATAAAGAGTCTTCATGGGCTAAAGCAAAAAAGCACTGGGCAATATTGATATTTATACAAGTGATACTGTAGCAGAGATACTGTAACAATGACAATCCTTATAAGACAAATACATTAAACAGTGGTCAAATCCACAGGTCAAAGTTCACTTGGAGCAAATAACAACAGCATGGGTGTTAAATGAATATATAATACTCAAAATAATAATTAAAAATAAAAAAGCTCTAAAGTATACAGCTATTTTCTGAAATTATGAAAAAGTAATAGGGAAAATAATAAAAATAAAATTGGCACAAAATGAAAAGAATTTCACCTCACTCTTTGATATTAATTTACCACTTAATGGGATACAAAACACTGCCATTAAACCATAAATTGACCGAAAACTATAATATGAAAGGTATTTGTTAGGTATTGCAGGTACTGCAGTAGATATCCCCAAACCAATGCAAATACTTTGGTTCAACTGTTGCTGTACTTTGTATCAACCACATTTCTCATTGTGTACGCAAACATTTTCTCTGGTTCAACCCAAGATGAATAGTGGTCCATTACCCACTTTGTATCTTTCAAATTATTCAAGCGAACAGCGTGTATAAATCGACAGACATGTTCAGTATGTGCTCGGGGAGGGGAGGAGAAGGGGGAGGAGGGGGAGAGGAGAGGTTGGCTCTGCATGTAGAATGATGACGAATGGCAGGTAAACGGCACGGAGTCTGTGCCGTTAATTTCACCCTGTGTCTGGAGGTCGGAGGACCGGATCATTAATATCACCAGATTTCCATCCATCTACCTGAACATTTGAAGGCCTGGTGCTGGGCGGACCTTCCACGACCTGTTCATAACACTGATCTAAGCACATTAACAGAACTGTGGGGGAGCTCTGCTGGTCATTAATTAGATTCACACACACACACACACATATACACACTCTTTCATGATACTGGAGATTAGTCACATATGAGAAATGTCACATAACAGAAATAAGGCAAAGTCAACAAGCAACTAGGAAAAACATCACAGGATACTTCAAATTACTCCTTTTTAACCTGTGCACATATATTATGAGTTCATATTGAAACAAGTTGGTATGTCGTCTAAAATGAGATACAAACACAATGGCGTTTTTTAGCTTTCATATACAAAAATTAATATAGTTGCCAGAAAACGGATATTGCAGACAGGAAGGTTTGGAGAAAAAGCTAAAGAAGCCAGATTGAGATGGTTTGGACATGTTCAGAGGAGGGACAGTGGATACATTGGATGGAGCTACCAGGTAGGAGACAAAGAGGAGATTGATGGATGCATTGAGGGAGGACATGGAGGTAGTTAGAGTAGAAGATACAGAGGACAGGGGGAGATGGAAAACACTTTGCTGTGGCTACCCCTAAATTAGGGACAGACAGACAGACAGACAGATAGAAATACTAAAAACTAAAATATCTAACTGGGGTTTTGTGAATAACGAAAGAGTTTGTCAGATAAACTAATATATAACCCTCACTCTGGTTTTCATTTGGATTTCCAGAAATTGTGACAATTTTGTGGGTAAAAGATTTGATTTGGGATTTTTTTATAGCTCTGCTTACAGTCATTCCAGGGATCATGATAGAGCGTCGATATGACAGTTCCTAAAAAAAAGTCAGAAGCTTCATCCGTCATTGGAATTCTCTCCCTCTCCTTGTCTCTCACTGCAACTGACGGATTCTCAAGATCATTCAAAAGTATTTACAAATGCAGCGAGCCAGACGCAGACAGGTCAGCAGCTGGTCAATCTAAGAGCTTCTCTCTGTGTCAGTGATGTCAGGTTCTTTTTCACACAACTATACACCTAAAAAAGGTAAAGAAAAGAATGTTTCTGCGACCTTTGGCAAATGTCAAATCTGGACAGAAGAAGAGAGGGGAGATCTGTCGATGCACGGCTTACATAACCTTTTTATTTATCCTGAAGAGCTGGGCTGCAAACATTTTTTTTTTTTTTTTAAATCAGAAACAGGCTAGATGCCTCACACCCACATACCTACACAATTTAACAACAGGAGCTACAGACTTTATCTAACTCTACCTGCCAGACTATAAAACTTTCTCTGTACTTTGCTGAAGCAGCTGGAGGTTCAACATTTTGCTCCAAAAGAGCTGAACACCTCAGATGCAGGGTTCAAACCAGTAGCCATATTCTGGAGTATCAAGTTTGAAAAATCAAGCACCAGCTTTGCTTGGGCAGCTAAATGCCACTTTGTACCTAATTGCATTTTTTGCCATCTAAGCACATTGTTTATACTATGATCAGGTCAATCAAGAAAAGCTTTTATTCCCATACAGGATACAACATGCTTTTACAACATCAGCTGTTTTCAATATGGAATGGTGGGTTTTTAATGCAGGTACATTCCCTTTGTATGCCCACTGAGACTGGTTGAGTGAGAAGGAAGAGAAAGGAAAATTAAGACAGTGTGGAGACTATGATTGAAGTTTGAAAGTGATTTTCAGGTTTTAGCAGGGCACTCTGACCATGAGGTTAATTGAACGACATTGCAATCTTGAGGTGCAGTCAAGGAGAAGTCGGTATTTTAGAAACACACCTCAATTCTCAATGCCACGCTTTTTTTCTGTACTTTCAAGAAATCAATATGGTTGTGCAAAGTGCTGCCCGGCCCATGGGGAGGACGACTTGGATGCAGGAACTAGATGCTGCGCTAACAGGAAGGACAAGTGTCATCCGCTAAGACAGACTGTGTCAAAGACAGAGATGAGGATCTGCCCCCCCCTGCCCCTAAATGATCCAATCACAGAGGAGAGGAAGTGATATCAAATCTGTACCGGTTCTTATAGACTGAAGACAATCCAACATTTCCTCTCTCTGACAACAGCAGTGGCCCTCATTTCCATACAGAAGGCTTGGGGGAAAGAGTGAACGTGATGTGAAGGAAGTGAACAAGGAGGATTTCAGTCCTGCCAAGTGTCTTTTAATGTGACTGACTGATCACAGCAGAAGTGGCTTGTGTCTCTAATCCAGCACTACTGTTAGACAGCACAAAGTCTCAGCTCTGTGTTCCACAGCGAGGTCTGATCAAACCCATCATGTGACAAGCAACCCCTTCAAATGATGATTTCCCAGCTCTGTGTCCTTTTGGCTGCACATTAGATCGTCTTGTGACGACTGCTGAGTCTGGTACTTCATCTGGGATAAGGATGATGTGCAATCTGACCCAAAGGGTTGCTAGCCGAGGGTAAACGATGGGCCAAAACAGGGAAATATGCCAAATGGGCTGACAGCTGTGACAATTACCATGTGGTTTATTATAACCTAGCGCTAAACATAGGATATGATACTTAACAAAACACTGTCAAAATGTTCTTCTATTAGCCAGGGTGTATTTTATATTTGCTGCGTCTGAAATGAGCTGTTGGCAAGGATAAAAAAATAGAAAATGTAAAAATAAAATACGTTCCTATCAGTTCTTGATATTTTCTAGCTGAAAATCTAGGGCGATATTTCACATTTTCTTGAATTTAGTAGTTTTTAACCTAAACTGAAATAATATCTCTGCTTGTATTTTCTTAAGCCACATTTTTATTTATATATACAATACAATACAATATAGCAGTATTAAAAAAATAATACTTTTTTAAAAAAAATGTGAAACAGATGTGAACTCTTAAAAAATCTAGGACAGGTCAATACTTTCCACGTTGTCTTCGACCTGGATAAACTGGCATTATAATGTATTCTCAGATTAATATTAAATTACAGTCTGAATATTAAGCGTAGCATATGCATCACTGTCTGTTGTCTTATTTGAATCCGGTACAGACACATTTGGAATAATGGCATTAGACAAATCCTGATGTGCAGGAGACAGCATATGTCTTACTTAAAAAAAAAATGACGCCTCATTTCTTTATTTATTTTTCCTTCACTTATTCTGAACAAAGGAAAATATTCTACCAGTGATTGAATGGCTTAATCCTCTTTTCCTTCACCAGTAGCTTGAATGGTGACAGATTAACATCCAGGAGGTTTACAAACCCAACCACTTGAAAATGTAATTGCTGGCACCACACCACATGCATGTGTTTAAGTTGAGGGTTAATATTAAAGCTCAGGGTGCACATATGTTCCCAAGGAAAAGTTGCCGAGGCCAAGTCACTTAAACCTGGACGAGACTGACCAATCTGGCCTCAGGACTGGGGAGCTGTCCCAAAGGCTTGGACGATACCATAGTTACTGTTCACTTCTGCTAATTATTACAGCCAATCAGATGGGTTAACGGGGCGCAGCCCGGCCGGACCATGTTCTGGGGCATTTAACAGCTGGCAGGAAGGGAGGTGAATGCATTACACACTGTCTTCATCCAATAAAAATAAAACACTCTTGACATCTGAGGTGTACTTAGCACATACTGTAGCAAAGGGGAGGAAGCCGAGCAGAGGAGGAAGAAACCAAGGGAGGGGTGAAGGGGAAAGAGTGTCTGATAGCACAATGTCCAAGTGCCATCTAGTGACAATTCTCAGTTCCCGTGGCGCCGTATCTTTATGTATGGTCAGAAAAAGCCAGAAATAGAATTTAGCAGTTCTGCTTTTATTCTAATCTGGAGTAGAAAATGATTCCAATGAAAGTTATTTTACATAAACTCAAATAACAAATGTGTGCAGAAATATGATATGATCTTGTAATACATTTTAATCTGATTTCAAATATCATAACCAACCTTCCTGACGTGACCCCAATGTTTCTTCAGCTGTGGAAGCAACCCCAGAACAGTGAACTGTTAGGTTGATGGCCCTGGGATCCTAGGTCCCCTCCCCTCATTAGCCCGGGTATAAATCACCCTCAACGGTGCCCAGAGGTGAGAAGGATGAGAGTCGAGGTGAGCGTGAAATAATGCTTATGTCACGGAGGGTCAGCCCTCCATTATGGCCGTTTCAAAAACTATTAATCTTGCTTGTAGTCAGTGGCCTAGAAATAATTACTTCATCTAAACCATGTAATACAGCATGACCAGCAGTAGAGCCTGGTCAATTTAAGGCTGCGGTGGCAGGAGGAGAGCTGTGCTGAAAGACCTTAGGGGAGGGGTGAGAGGTGGACGAGATACAAGGGGCGGAGGGTGGGGGGCATAAATTATCAGAATCTGTCTCCTGCTACTTGGTGACTGATGTCCTGGTTCTTACGTGGCCTTTTACACTCTATACACTGATTTCGATAAACACCCACCTGCAGACTGAGATCATGTATACAAGCTTGAATGATTAAATATCCTGACATATTTTTGACAGAGGGTGTACATTAGTCCTACTATTTTGAACAAAGGTTGAGGAGGAATAACATGCAATCAAATGTTGTCTCAATTTTTGTATTCCCTTCTTTGAACTACTTCTTCTCCTTTCGGCTTTTCAATCTCCCCCTGTCCTCTGTATCTTCTACTCTAACCCCAACTACCTCCACGTCCTCCGTTACTGCATCCATCAATCTCCTCTTGGTCTCCTACCTGGTAGCTCCATCTCTAGGATCATTCTTCTACCAATGTATCCACTGTCCCTCCTCTGAACATGTCCAAACCATCTGTCTTCTCTAGCTTTTTCTCCAAACCTTATTGTCTGTGTTGCCCATATATATATATATATATATATATATATATATATAACATATGTGTGCAAAAACAGCAGCAAAAACATATATATATATATATCCCAATACACTATCAATTATTAACTGCAATTCCATCGCCTACAAACCAATGTATGCTGCGTATACTGTATGTCTTCATTGCACAACAGCGCCCCCCATAAAAGCTACACCACATAAAAAACCCCAATCATCAGTTTCAACAGCAGAAGGGATTCACACTGCAACCCACTTCATGGATGATACAAACACAACAAAAACAGCTATTGTAAAGACCCACACTGTGAGTAAACACAGGAGTGAAAGCAAACTCAACCTTCATGAACGTCACAGGAAGTATGTATCGAATGACACAAATAAATGCAGCCCTCCAGTGGCTGTCACAGCTGGCATTGCAGGTGCAAATTTAATTAGTCAAGGTGAAGTCTCCCTTGTTGTCTGCGAAAGGGGGGTCCTCACCATGCACGACTGTAAACACGCACTGTATCCTAATCAGGTGTCACCACAGTGTTTGATCAGCCTGCAAAAACTTGTCACAAATCCCCAGCAGAGAGTGGGCCGACCCGGAGAACAAAGGGAAGGAGCTGTCATGAGAGAACAGGGTGGTGGTGCTGCTGCTGGTGATGGCAGCAGCGGTGGATGAAGAGAGTTTGCCCATTAGCAGTTTCTGTCGCCCATCTCTCTCCTACTCCCTTGAACACCTCTCCTTCGCCACAAACCTTTCTTCCTCACTGTGGCTACCTTCAGTTTACTCCAGACTGCACCCAACCACAGCAGCAAAAACAAACTCAACAAACTAAAGTCTGTCTTACGCTGTCCACAATGCATCTGGAAACAAGCCGTCCAGAGCTTGAACCACATTTTAAAACGTACACAACAGCCAGTTCTGTTTATTATTGTTTTTTATCAGGTTCTCCATTACGTTGGTTGGTTCTCCCGAATAGCAGCAGACTACAGTAGGAGGCCATACTGCAGAGGGTGCATTGAGTAAGTGCTGCTGAATGTGCAACACGAGATACTGTTTACCTTGCTTTCCGCCTGATATGGAATGTATTAGCCCGTTGAAGCTCAAAGAAAACACGGCGGAGTGACAAGACCAAATCTTCTTTGTGAATACGGTGGAAACTGAGATTACAGACTAACAAAGAGCAAATATGTGGGAAATATTTTAAACCCAAACACTGATGCATAAATTAATTAAAGGACAAAAAAATAAGTGGAGAATTAAACTTGCAACATCTGTCAGCGACTTAGCTCACCAACATAATACCAGTGTTAGAACATTTATACCCTTGAAGTTAAGGATCCTCTCTTTAATTGACAGTCAAGGAAAAACTGGCTGCGGCAGCATCCTGCTGTGGCTGCGATAAGAAGCCTGTTGAAAAAACTGTTGTAAAAACCTAGGCGCTAATCCCTATTGTCATCCCAATACAGCGGAGGGACTTACAAACACAGATAACTTTTCTAAGGCTGTATATTTCTTGAGAGTTGTGGGGACAGGCGAGCACCACGCGTCTCAAATCAGTGGCTCAGATTAGCCCAATCCCTCTGTGCTGTCAGTCAGCTGAGACACTACCCTGTCACTGTATTAACACGAGTCCATCTCATACGTGACAATAACCCCAGTTTATGACAGCGGTTGTAAGGAACAGGTCTCCTCACAGATGGAGGTTGTGCAGCGAGGCACAGGCGGGCTGTGGTGAGATTAAACGCGTTGGTGCGATGCTTACGTCCTTACTTGTGCAACGCATTATGAGAATTCTTAGCTGTTTCTTTTCCCTGTACTTAAGGAAATGTGACAGATTCACATGGGTAAGTCTAAAGGTTGTAAGAAAAGTTAACAAATGCTGCATACATGCTGTGTGTTTAGAAGAATCATAAAAGCCACATCTTTATGGGTTACTTCCTGGAAATTTTAAGGATATATTTACATCATCTGACAAATCTGCTTGTTTCCTTAATTGAAGGATAAAAATCTTATTATTTAAAAATTTCCTTTTAGATTTCAGAAAAAGATAAAATCAGGTAGCAAGAAATAATAAAATGAGATTTATGATTGATGAGAAATATAATTTTAATAGGTGATCAGTTTTTACACAACACAACCTCATCACACTGAATATGAATAGCTACTAACAAACCCATTAAGACTAAAAGGTGCATCTTGAAGTTTCAGTAGCAAGGTTGTACTGAAACAGGGGTCTCAAACTCAAAATAATTTGAGGACAACCATCCACACTATCATTTCACCAAAGGGTGAGCATTCAGTGTTCAATAAAAGGGAAAAAAATAATTAAAAAAATCAGTAGATTCTGTGTAATACAACACTGAACTAGAAGGAGACTGTGGATTAGGGTTTGAGAACTATAGGATTTACCATATAATTTGGAGAACAAATATATAACATATTATTACCAATTAACCTTTTACATCAAGGTGGGGGCCGCAAAATATCATTCCACAGGCCACAAATGGCCCACGGGCCGCAAGTTTGAGACCCTTGTACTAAAAGATACCAGAGATCCCACATTCTCCCCACTGCTTTTTCATGCCTCTGTGACGCACTCCACTACAGACAGTCTTGCAACAAATGACAGTGGATGCCCTCTACATAACAATGCCAGGGCAAGCATGACACAGGGGTTGACAAGTGAACCCTCAGACTCCCTAACCCCTACCGCAGACACAAACACAAACACACACACACACACACACGCAGTCCTAAGGACAGCCCTGACATGACTGCTCGGCAGTCTTTTCTCACCCCCTTGTCTTCTCTGCTCTCTATCTCACTGGAGACAACCCTCAATTCAGGAAGGTTTCAGCAAGGCAAGTTGCATGTGACCTGCTGCCCCCCAGTCAGGCTCATCTGAATAAACAGAGCTGAGGAAACAGACAGAGGAGGGGAGATCTGCCTTCATTATGATAGGAAAAGAGAAGAGGGGATTCAACCATGGGGCTCCCTTCTTTATGCACGTGTGATCAAGTGCTTGACAGAAGCAGTGGATGGAATTACGGACTGCTGAACAAAAAAGCGGTGTGTGAGTGGGTGAGAAGGGGGGAGTATCCGTGTGCGGCCGATTCAGTCTGGATAGCTGGGTTTCCATGGCATGAGTGTTTGGCATACGAACAACATACAAAACTCAACTTGCCAAACAGCCTTTGCAGTCCATCAGTCAGGATGACCAAGAGAAGCGCTGTGAGAAGAGGTCAGACGTGGAGGATGGAGGGAGGGAGGAGACTGAAGAGGAGAATGAAGGAAGAGGTAGCAGGGAGGGTTGGTCAGGGGTTAAGTGCTGGGAAGACAGCAATGAAAGGCAACTGTCATGCACCAGTGCTTACCCAGAAGCACCTGTCTCGACAAGAACATGCAAAGTGTGCCAGTCTCATCCTGACAATCCCCCTACTTTTCTACACACGCACACACACACACACACATTTCCTTCTTTCAGTAAAGGGCTGATGCCTAAGCGTTGGAAAAGGCAACGTCTCTCTGACAAAATGCCAGTCAAGCTGTCATTGGCTCCTTCGCATATGCAAGAAAAAGTTAAGATGATGAAAAAAGACAGTAAAAACCCTGAGGAGAAGAATCCCTGAGACATGAACAGACTGAGGTGAGTAGACAATTCTCAAAGGTTGAATGAACAATATAAACAAGACCTTTTTTTTTTTTGTGGTTTCTGGAGGAACGCAGCTGCCCACAAAACGGAGTGGTAGAGATGTCATTTAAATGGCTGTAGCTATAACACCTTGTATTTAGTTTTTGCCTGAAAATATTGGCAGTTTAGCGCCATCCCACTGTGTGCCAGGTATTCTCACGGTTGCTTTCACGGCTCATGTTTATGGAAAAGAACTTATGATGTACAAATTAACAGTTGCTATTTACGGCGCCTCGTGAACCTGGTTTCCCACAGGTTTTGTGAATGAATGGGTAGAACTCACAACTGCATTAAATCCAGATGTTGGCCAGTGTGGCAGCAGTAGACACTTTTAAAGGAAAGGTGACTCATTACCAAGGAAAAAAAAACAAACAAATAAACAGCATGAAGACAGCGCAGTCCTGTAAACAGGTGGCTTTGCATGGTGAAATCATTTTACAGGAATGAGCTAAATTTGACAACAACCGGGACAGTAAAATACAGCATTTCACTAAATTTCACAATAACAAACCCTTTTCAAGCATTTAAAGCAAATAGGGGAACTTTTAAAAATCTCATTCTTAAAAACAACATGTCCCAGCAATTGTGGGCTATTTTGGCAAAACATATTAATGGAACCAATAAGGAACATATAAATTTAAAAGCAGTTTTTAGTGCCATCGCTGGACGCTACATGAGTGGCGCCACCTCTCTATGGGTAGCAAATAAACCCTTTGCCCTCGCTGAATAGGTCCAGCGGTCTGGCTGCATGGCCATTGGCCCCACCTAGAGGTTTTCAAAAAATGACTCTGCCTCCAACAGTTGGACGCTGTTGAAAATAGCCTTTCTTGGGTTCTTTTTTTTTTTTTGAGAGAGAGAGAGAGAGCGAGAGTACATGTTCCAAGAACTAATTACTTGCATAATTTCCTGAAGGATACTCCCGAGGGATTAATAAAGTAAATCTATCTATCTATCTATCTATCTATCTATCTATCTATCTATCTACGTATCTATCTATCTATCTATCTATCTATCTATCTATCTATCTATCTGCTGACTGGATGACCTCTGTTCTTTCCTGGATTGTGTTAATAAAGTACCATATTAAAATCTAAAAAAATCTAAAATCTATCTATCTATCTAACTATCTATCCATCTATCCATCTATGTATCTATCCATATATCTATCTATCTATCTATCTGCAAGTAAATGTACTTTTTCTGTGGTCTACTGACTTCATAGGTTCACTATTATAAAAACCAATACAAAAAATCCAACGTAACTCATTTAAGTACATCTACAGTCAACACATCCATATATAAAAAAAGAAAAAAATCCCACACACACCACTACTAAAATGCCAAACAAACAAAAATGGAAAATAACGACCAGATAAGGATCATAGCCTCAAGTGGCTAATGAACTCCCTGGAGGCTGGAGCCTCTGTGTGAGGTGAGAGGGTCATTCCCATGTTTATTCAGCACCAGTCCAACGAGCCACCACCAACTATCGATTGAACTGATTATTCTGTGTCTATCTCTAGACAAGACACATGCATGACAGATGAACCCCACTTGGGCAGGTCACATTCGATGTAATCTCATTGAATTTGACAGCTGATCTGGTCGGCCAGTTTGCACGATCCACACTGCGGTCTTGTTTGTGAATATGCTGACATCCGTGGCTAATGCGTCAACACTAATATGAGGTGCTCGCCACGAGCTGTCAGACACGTAAGCTGTCAAGGAGTGTTTGGACAATGTACATGACTGCTTCCACAGGAGAGCATCATGGATTGGACTAAGGATGGTCAATGCTTAACACAGCACTAAACCATTGCTCTTAATGAATTGTTTGTTCATTAAGAGCAATGGTTGTTTAATCAGCAACAAATCAAAGCAACAAACAGAATAAAACAACTGTTTGCCAGTGGTCGAACCAGGGGCCTTGCAGACCCAAGTCCGATTCCAGTGAGCATGGCACAGTCCCCACTCACTGCTCCCCGGGCGCTCAAAGCTGCCCACTGTCCACTTGGTGATGGGTTAAATACAGAGGTCACATTTTGTTGTGTGCAGTGGTTTGGATCACAATGACAAGGAGTTTGCTTTCATTTTTTTAAATTGTGGAGATACAAATATTATACAACCCCAACGTTGCTACAGTTGCTCAATTTGTATATGTGTATTTATTTTAATTTTCTAAGTGAATCGTTTTTTATAGCCAAAATCAATCTTGACATACACAATCATGATGCCAGCTGATAGAGACGCAGTAGTCTGATGTTGGTTTTACTTTTTTTTTTGTTTTAAATGTATTTAATGAAGAAACAGCATTGGCCCTGTCATCAGACCCAGACTGACTTAACACCTTCCTTTCTCCGTGCACAGCCACAAAAACTGCAGAGTGAAATTAGGATGCAGCTACAGTCTTTGGTTCCTAAAGGAGATGCCAGATGGTGGTGGGCTGAAACATTTGCACACAACCCTTTCAGGCACAATATGACTCACTGTGGCATCCCATCTCCCAGGCAGACCAAAGCTATTGTCTAGCTTAAAACTATCTCTGTTATTCCATTTAAATCTGAAGTGAGATCACAGGTCTGTAACCACATATAGACGTCTGAGCCAGGTCATCTCAACCTAAACACAAAGCAAGCAGTGCCATAAAAGTTGATACTGATCCAGATGTTCACCAAATGTAGAGATTGAGCACATTTTAAAGAGATTCAAAGGACTGCTATAAAAAGAAAGGTAGAAAATAGATGGGAAACTTAAAATGTTTCTGCATTCACTGTGAGAACATAGCAGTTCATTTGCTTCCTTCAACAGACAAACAGCACAGATATCCCAGAGACATCAGGTGAGTTATTAAATGTGGCCTGGCATACTGTTTAACATCAGGAAACAGCTTGATTATGTTTAAAGGTCAGCACTGGCTGGATAATCAGGTACATCGGAGATGTCACAACAATGTTTGCACTCATCAATCACTGACAATTTCTCATTCACGTAAGGTTCCAAAAGCTCTGCGGCAAACTAATGACAAAATTATTTTAAACAATGACACAAACTAAACACGCAAATCTATAAACAACCTCCGTCAAAATATATAAGTCAAAGATCAAAGTGACAGGACAAGGTAAAGACATGTAGGGAAAGCTCAGCGGCAGACTAATCAGCCCCTCTAACACTCTCATCACAGATCAATGAGAGACCTGGGGCCTAGGGCCCTCACTATATTACACACCAAAACTTCATATTCACTCATTGATTTTCCTTTTCAGAATAGTATATCATTGAACTCCGATGGGAGTGAAAAACAGAGGCTAAGGCTGAGGTCAACCCTCGCGTGAACAGATGTTTGCAGAATATTGATAGTCCACCTAGAAGGAAATGACTAAATATCTGGATCAATAGCTAGTTTCCATAGACACGACAGGTTGTTCCAGGCGGAAATTTATAAATACTTCTATAGAGCCACTGGAGTGGCTAGAATGAACAAGGGTAAATATCACCCTTAAGGTAAAGCCTTTGATTAGCCCAGGCCAAAAGGTGACAAGAAGGGACATCTGATGGAAAATGCAAGGGGTTCCAACAGTCTAAGGTTCACACAGTGAAGAGGCCAAGGACATGACAGGTCAAAGCCCTGAGCAAAGTGCCCTTCGCTCCCTGAGCCCTGGATGTATTTGTAACACTGTCCTGTCACAAGCTACATTCTCTTCAGGCAACTATAACTGAGGTTAATATGGAATTCAGCTGACAGTTTAATTCATTATTTCAACCTAAAAGTAGAGATGCACAGATTGTAAATTTCATGGCCAATAGTGATTCCCTGTTTTTAAGGTGCTCTGACCTGTCAAAACCGATTTTTTCCAAAACCAATTTTCTTTCTAAGAAATAATTAGAATCATACATTAGACGCCATATTTGCTTGAGTTGTGAATAAAACATGAAAAATAATTAATAGAGTTTCAACAGTGACCCCGGAGCAGATATTTTGTTGTGGTTGCTGAGACTGCAGTGCCTCCCTACTTTTATCAGCCGTCTCCTCTTTATATTTATATTATATGAAAAAAAAAGGCTGCTTATTTTCTAACATCTTGGGTGTGGATACTTCATGGCTTACTTTTGATTTGCAGTCATTAAAAACTGTGCGTTTAAGGCATACAGTTAAAATAGTCCAACCTGGGTGCATTGAATTGCCGTGACCACGCACGCGTGACAGTGTGACAGCCGAAACCAGGAAATTACGACGTGACCATCCGGTCACCGATTGTATATAAAACCGGCATTTTAGATCGGTAACCGATTGACCGGTGCATCTCAACCTAAAAGGGAGTTCTAATTTCTAAAAAGAGTATGTATTCATTTGGCATAAGTACGCCTCAGAGGAGACTGACCACAGAATCAATAAATCTTTACTTACACCTATTCACAATACTCAAATGCAAAGTTTTGATCAATTTAGAACAGAATAATTAAAGAGCTCTTAACGTAACTATACGTTACAACGTGACACAAATTCACACAAAGTAAGAATTAAAAGGAGTTAAATTATAGTGCATATGTGGTGCACCATGTAATGAAATCAGCCCAATGGTCTGGAGAAAATCCTCCGTCCTGCTGCTGCTAATGGCACATGGGCTCCCTGTTCTTTATTTACAGCACAGCACAATTACCGAGAACAACACCCAACTCAACAGCTTTGCCTGCTTCACAGTGGCCAATGGAGCCATAAAGAGGGAGGAACCACATCATTGCCTGCTCCTTAATTAAATGAAAGCTGTTAGCTTCATTTGCCTAGTTTTTTTTTTTACACATTGAACCAGCCGGCCCTCTGTTGAAGACCTCCCAGACGCCATCCCTGCTTGGCCCTAAATCATGACTGCATAAACAGCCCAGTGGGTCCCTGCTGGCCACGGAGCGGCCGCCCAGCGGCAAGGCCAGAGTAGGGCATGCAGCAGATCGACACCTAGCCCGCGATAAGTAATTCTGTAGAGGATTAGCAGCATGATAGCCTGATCAATACTGTGTGCTCAGGCCATTAGGAATGCAGCGAGGAAATGACCCCCTCCGGTAATAAAGCAGGGCATCTGGGTTCTCCTTCATTTGCCAGCTCCATTAGTGTAATGGTATCATTATCTGCCACGGCTGTATTTTTCTGAGACCTGGCGTTTCCACAGCTCAACTGGCGGGGGTCTGATGAAGCTGTGAGAGCCCCCCTACGTGGTGTTTGCCTTTCTACCATTGTACACAGAGCCTAGGTGTAAATCTAGCTCGGCTGGAGCTTATGTGTTACCCGGCCTTAGGTATCCAAACTGTGTTTTATGTCGGTAGCCAGCACTATTTCTCCATTATTGGCTCATTAATAGAGCAAGCTACGTGTAGCTTGGGTTAAGAGGCAGAAAAAGGATGGCCGGTGCAGCACAAAGCTGCTGAATGTGCTAAATTTAACACCCCCCTCTTGCTAAAACATCAGACCTAACATGACAGGAAGTGGGCATTAGTCTCCATAAATTGTTTCCTTTACAGTAATTCACCAGCAAACATTTTGCAGGGGGGAGAATTGATTAACCATGTCTGGACATGTGGCCACATAATCAGCTTTTACCTTACTTAGGTGTTAATTTAACAGGATTGCCAAGGGAAACACAAAGCATTTTAATGAGCGTTCAGAAATTAAATACCCTAAACAGCTTGCAAGAGGTGACACAACCAGAGCAGACCAATGAGGCTGATCTAAGCATTGGGCAGGGCCGAGCTCGGGACCTCGAAACATCTGGTAACCCTGTGTGATCATTACTTAGCTTCTTGCTCATACACAAACAGTTCCTGTTTCAGTGCAGCACTTTATACTTGTCATCGCTGCCCAAATGGCGAGCCTGCATCAAAGACAGAATTAGAACATCGGGTCAAGGGACAGGGTCAGTTCTGTAGTCACACTTGCTAAAACATAAGTGGAATTCATCCGGTGATGACAACAATGATAAAACATATGAACTGTTTTAAAGATAAACAACGCCTGGTGGAGAACACCTGCGGAACGGAAGAAAGTACAACCGCTAACATTTAGGAACGATAATGTAACTTTTGGATGGAGTGTCAGCTCGTCTAATCAAAGTGGAAGGGAAACAGGTTTAACAATGTCCTATTTTAATCCCAATAAATTGAAATCACTGTCTCACAGGCTGGGAAGTGATTTCATTAGGCCAACAATCTGTTGTGTGTCACCAGAAAATATTCATGTAGACTATGGCATTCCAACTGTCTGTTTGACTGACTGGTTGCACAGGGCATGTCAGGGAAATGTGAATCTGTCTGGCACTAATCTGTCGGCGCATAGTCTCTCTAACTCAGAATGCCAGAGAACTCATTGTCGTACATTTCTCACTTTGTGCAACCCTTGCTTACTGGATGAGACAACCATCATATTGGGTTATTACTTGTTATGACTGCATCACAATAATAAAAAAAAGCAACACAAATGTATGCAGTGTGTTCCTTGGCTGCTCCATAGTCCGTCTGTCATTTAGCAATTACAATTGCTCTTTCTCATCCTTCTTTCTCATATACAAAGAATAGAAGCTAAGCCATTAGGTCTGTGCAGTGCTCTCTGTGTGCCGGAGGGCCAGCTGGAATGAGTTCTCTTTCACCGAGCCACTCATCTTGCCGCCATAGCTGCTTTCATAAACAGGAGGAACTGGGTCTTACATAGTTTCACTGCTGTCTAACATGATCCAAACACATGTGCCACAGCAGACACCGTCCAAGTCCAGAGATAAGAGAAAGACAGAGCAGAAAGCAGACAGACAGACAGGATGACTATAGGCAAAACAAAGCTCAAGATGCTTTAGGCAAAGACAAGTCTGTCCCTTTCATTCCTTTAGGATTCCACCAAAATTTTAGTTCCTGGTTATCAAGCATGTAGCGAGCTGATCGAGCCCAATTCAGCACAAAAGGGCAGCTTAATAAACCAGCACAGACATGAGAAAAAAAAAAAAAAACGACAAAATCAAGGATACCATCACCACCTTGCAATATTGTGTTAGATTTTCTTTCCTGTGTGTATCTACTGACCCAAAACATCTCAATTTTTCCAACTAAAAATATGATAAAATTGTTGTGCGGGTAGAAAAAAGACTAAGTATGTTGTTTACAAAACCATGACAGAAGCAATTTCTGCACTTTATTAGGTAAAAGACATCACAGAGTAACTGAGAAGACATGAGCGCAATGACAACAATGTAGAAATACAATGGTTCACTTACTAGACTTTTGTCAACATTTAATTATTTGCAATTTCCTCAAAGACCAATCAGCTGTCTTAAAGGGCCACTGAGTATTTCTGAACTCACATAAGTAACTAATGCACCGTAATATGCATATCTTGTAGATATATGGCTGGATGGATGGATGGATGGATGGATGACAAACCAACAGACAGACAGATAGATTGATAGATAACCTCTACTGTCCTCAAGAGGAAATTTATTTTACACCTCCATTTTCAGGCCTGTGGCAGGTCTGACAGGGTGCTGTCGCAGCAGAAATTTAAGTACAGTATATAGATAAATATTTATATTGTCCATATGTACATATGTCTGACTATGCCTTATAATTAAACACAGCAAGTCAAGATGAAAGCAGCAAATTCTTGTTTGGTGCTAAATGACAGCATTGGGGGAAACAGTTGCTTCTTATTTCAATACACAGTAAAAAAAAAAGAAAGAAAATTAGCAAGAAAAATAGACATGTTGAGGGATTCTTTAAATGTAAACAGGTTCGAGATTGTTATGATATCCTGAAGACCAGAGCAGATCTTATTTTAATTAAATTAAACTGTCAGCTGATTTTAGTCGCTAACATCTGTTTGACACTAATGGAAAACTTAATACTTGCATTAATGCCAGACTGGCTCTGATCTAATAGTGTGGTCTTCCTGTTGTTATCAGCACATTTTCAGTATATGTACTTATATATGATGTGCTGTAACAACAGCAATTGTTTTTTTGTTGTCTTTCACCCTCAAACACATCATACAGTATATGTTGGTGGGCTAAAAACAGGTTACAGCAATGTCGTTCAACTCCCGGCCCATGAGCCTAACATTGGTCTTAGAATCATTGTATTCATCTGACAGAGTAAACAATAATAATTAGTTATCCAAACTCTGACAAAATGTTATTTTTATTTTAATGATGCTAATCATTTTTTTTTAATATGTGAGTCTTCTTGGAGACTTCACAATTAGATTCTGATTGTTGTTGTGAGTTAGAGATTTAACATTTTGTAATGCAACTGAGAGGTAGAACCTGAACACTGTACAGAAACTTTAACACTTGTTTATTTTGCTTGTTTTTCCTATTGGAGTTCTACTTTTTAGTTCCTGCTTTAAACTCTATGCCACTTTTATTTGAGATTGCATGGAAAGTCTCCTCAAACTACCCCACAATTTTATTAAAACGTATATTCATTTTTATCAATAACACTAAAATGGGATTTATAATAAGGATGTTGCTCTGACGCACTTCTGCCACATACAGCAGCTGATCCAACCGTGCATTTGCATGACAAAGCAGCGATTTAATGTCACTGTAATTCTTCATTGTGTCAGACAGGGGAGAAAAAGAGAGAGAAAAAAATGGAAAAGACAATAAAGGAAACAGACAAGGTGAGGTATTCGCTGACATTGGCAGCTTTCTAGCCTTCTAAATGCACCCAGCGGTATCACATTAGGAGCACGAGACATTCAGCGAACCACAGGGCTTAGACATAAGGTAGAACTAACGGAGAAAAACGCTATCAATACCTTTCTTCTCTTCTCCCCCTCACTGTCACCCGATCTTTTCATGTTCCCGGAGTTGTGTTTACACTGACTCCCGTTCGTGGACCGGCACGCTGGTAGTTGTAGTTACGTAATGGCTGCTCTTCGCCTTTGTGTGCTTGTAATAATACGGTTTTTGTTAATACTCTGTCACGATAGCACTGTGAATAAACCATATTTCGTGTCGTTACGACAGGCGCATAGTAAGTTCTAACATTAATCAAGAGCGTTTCAGAGCCACGACAAGAGAACCTCATCTCCCAGGGTGCTGTTCGCTGCAGGCGGAAGTAGATTTGCCAGCTAAGTATTGTACTGCGCAGTTTTTCAACGCAGGTAGAGATTTCCACGCTCCAGTTGTTGTTTTTAATGTTCTTTTTTATTGACTTGTTTTATTATAACTGGTGGGGGTTTGCGAATAGACAAAGGAAACAAAATATATATTTTTTGGGGGAATATGGATATATTATACGCCAATTTTATTACATTTTACTTATAATGTAAGCTTGTAAGTAAGTAATAGATATAAAATTCAGTAGGTTTCTTCTGTGTGGGAGTCACACTGGACGTGTGACATTACCCATTTTACTTTACTGTTGTATCAAAGCTGTAAATAATGTGTTCACAGTCAAAAGACACTGTAATGTGTACAGTTGTGTGACCAAACTTTAATAATTCTTGATCTGGGCATCTGTGGTCAACAACATTGATTTTTCCATATGCTTCTTCCTTTTTTCTCTTTAAATGAAAAGCAGTACCACTTTCATCTTTTGACTATGTGTAAAAATAGCAATCACGCTTTGAACATGCTCCAGCTCATGTGCCGCCAACCTTCTTTCAACTTTTGCATGCGTCTCAAAGCCAGGTGTTTCTCTGCCGGGGCAAACTTCTACCACGTCAGCCCTTTTCAGCTCACTACCAATCATGAAAGAGTGCTGTAAATGCTCAGCGTCTCTGCGGCTGCGTTTGAGCAACGGCCGCAGTTAAAGCTCCCTCCTTCCAGATTTGCTCGTAACAATAGTGCTGAAATGTGTCCTGCCCATTGTTTCTATGAACGCACATGTGAAATACATGAGAAGGCTTCACGGATGGAGCAGCAAAGCAATGTTAGGAGGGTGGTGCAGGGGTGGATTGCAACGCTCTTGAAACACCTGCTATAAATTACCATTACAGTGTCTTCATTAGTTTCCTTTGTAATCTCTTTTCTATTATGGTAGAGCTGACCCAAGTGAACCAGTTACAATGATTTCACGCACATGTTTCTTTCACCTGTCTTGTAAAATGCTCAAAAGCTCTGCTGCTTTCAAAGACGTTGGTGTCTCCGGCATCCCTTACTAATAAACCCAGTAGGTTCTTTTGATTCCTGTTAATAACTTACATTTCCTTTTCTCTGTCTTTGTCCTTGAAAAGGAAAATACAATTGAATAATATCCTTGAGATCATTTTGTGGAAACCAGATCCATATGAATGCATGTAAGTTTTTGCACATGAACATATGTTGGTTGATAGTGCCCCTTTGGAGCATGTTGTAAATAATTCCTCCCTTTCTTTCCCTCTTTGTCAAAATCTGACTTCAGCCAACCTCTATCACCCCAATTCATCATTACACTATGTTCTTTATATGCGTCAAACGATCATCCACATATTGCCGCTGTCAATCATCTTTATGGTGAACATTTCAGGGAACAGAACGTTCGCTGCTTGACTTTCTTTTGTCAGATTTTGGGACTCTTTGAGCACTTTTAATGTAGGACCTCTTGTCCAACAAATCCTGCAGAGGCTTGGATCTTAATTCCGTCGCTGGTGGCCTCTGGTAAAATAATGTCCAAGTCCTGCAGTAATGTCTCACAGCCCCCATGACCAAAGGATTTATTGGCCATTCACAGCAAGGCCTATTTAGTCATTTATACTTATTTTTTAGTTGTCATTATAGGACCTTTTTCTAACATATGGCCCAAAAAGCAGCTTTTTTTTTTCAAAAAATATTACAAGTATTACATTGAATTCTGTTTTTATTGGCCCTAAAAGTATGAAGGGAGAAAATGAAATAAAAAACATCAGTTTTCCACTGTAATACAACACTTCAGACGAGTCTTGTAATAATCACATTCATCCAACAAAACCAGTTCCTTAGCATTGACTTGCAGTAGAATCCTTCCATAAATCTTGTGTGCCTTGCGAACACATCAAGATGGGGACCACAAAATATCACTCCATGGGCCACAAATGGCCCACGGGCCACGAGTTTAAGACCCCTGGTCTAAAAGTTTGCCTGCATTTCACACCTGTTTTTACAGCAAAAGAAACATCTAAAAAATTAATGGATAGATAGATATATTTATGCATGTTCTATTTAGTTCCACCTTTAGTTACTTTTCCTTTTTCCCTCTCATACACGTAATTTATTCCTTTTTTTTGTCATAAAATCTTTTTTTTTTCTTTCCTGGTGATTCATTTTACGTCCAACTTCTCTGTTCAATCCACATTTCCACTTCGTCATTGTCATATTTTACTTATGGGAATGTGTCAAACTGCCATTCACATGTTTTCACTGTCAGTCAGTGTGATGGGGAACATGTCAGAGAGGAGAAACTTCTCCGGATGGGATCTGTTTGATGGTCAGATTCTGAGGTTCTGCGAACAATCATGAAGTGCAGACTCTTTACATGGAGACAAGCCAATTACCTTCCTCAACAATGCCTGTCATTTGTCTGACAGTGAACCAGGCTTTAATGCAGTCACCTCTCGTCTCATGTCGAACCTGTGGGGTTGAACATAAGGCAAGGTTTAACATGTACTCGCTCTGATGTGGTATCATATGGGATTGAGGGAGAAAAAAAAACTGCTTTGAACTTCTATCATCGCATAGCAACGTCTACTGATCTGGACAATGTGTTTGTGCTCACGATGTGGTATGTTTTCTGTTATTGTGCGTTGCATCAGCTCTGGATGACCCTCTGACAGGGCTTCTTTTTTTTTTTGTGATATAATGGCGGTCTAAAAAAGAACAGGGGAAGAATAAAAGATGAGGAGAGCACGGTGCCAGAACGTACTAAAACAAAGTCAAGGAAGACAGAGACCATTGTGTTGTCTGTATTAAAACCAGAGCCCACAGTCCAGCAGTAATTTCCCCCTCATTCTTCAAACAATTGTATGCATCCAAAAATCAGAAATTCAAGAGACAGGCCTTTTGTAAATAATATTATCTTTCCGGAGTAGGACTTTCTATTGGGCCACCTAGAATTTATGATCACAATATGATATTAAGCTGCGGAATTTGAATGACAAAGGAAGACAATGCAGTCCACTCTGTCCTGGACCGCTGGGACATTTTTTGGGAAGGTAGTGTTGAGGATATTAAAGATTTTTTTTTTTTTTAAGTCACCACAACTTTGTACAAAGACTATCCTCAGCTTATTGTACTGCCCGGGTGCAGACAAACTCCTTCTAAGTTTTATTTATACGGAGTGAGCATATGGGGCAAGTATGTGCCTTCCCTGTTTGGTAACCTCCAATGCTTTAGCCTGAGGAAACTGTTATTTGTGCTATAAAGCAGATTGCTGCCCAGTGGTTTCAATTAACTTCAAACAGCTCTTCACAGGCAGTAATAGTTATATCAAAACCTGAGATGCATTATCAAGGTAATGTGCAGGGGATCACCGATTGTTCGTTCCCATTAACCTGGAGATTATTCTTGCTGTGATATTTTCTTTACTCCACACACAGGTTTACAACAAAGAGTCTTTGTAGCACTTCATAATTATTATTGCTGAATAAACAAGTCTAGGATAGGTAATTGAGTATTTATCTTGATGCAGTAACAGTTTTTTTTTTTTGGCGAACCACAGATTCTCAAGGAAAGGAAGGCAAACTCTGTGTCATTCTGACATTGTGATCCACATAACATTATTTGACCTCGATATTTAACCCATCACCAAAGTGAACAGAGTTCAGCTTTGAGTGTCCACGGAGCAGTGAGCGAGGACAGTGCCATGATGAGTGAACCTCAGGGGAAACACGGCAGTTGGTGGATTCGAACCTGGAGCCCTCCAGACCCCAGTCCGCTTCCTTAACCACTAGGCCACCACTGTTTTTTTTTTTTTTTTATTACTGTGATGCATTCATTCATTCATCTTCATCAGCGAGTCCATTGCCAGGTTGCAGGGGCAGCTGGCGCCACTGCTCCATACTGTGAGCCTTCCTGTGGGTGGTAAGCCCACTGGACGTTCTGTGGCCCTGAGCACCTCAGTGGCAACCTGGCAGCTGGTGGACTCGAACCTGGAGCCTTGTGGACCCAAATCTGCTTCCTTAACTGCTTGGCCACCACTGCTGTGCAACAATATTTGATTTTTGAAGATATAAAGATTGATTGATGATATCATGCAGAAATATTATCAAACATCATCAACAATCATGTTTGAAATGACTTAAAATGTCTCAATAGCAGTCTCTTTTGGCCAGTCATTGAACGGCAGACACAGAATTTAGGAAAGTTTTCAGCATCAAAACCTGATGTTTCAAATCATTGATAACAAACTTGTGCCAGGATGTTGGATTTCCTTCTGTTCTTCTTTTTTTTTTTTTTTTTGGCCTTCACTCATGAATATAATGAATTTCCTTCCAATAATGTGGTCGTGGTTTTTGTTGCACAGAGGTCTCATTCAAATGATTCAAAAAGTACACTTCTCAACGCGCGATGATTAAACTTCAATAAATGATTATGTGATAGCACCCACAGCAAAGGGTTCTTTTTGTTAGTGAACAGAGCGCGGGTGCAGTCAAAGCCTCAGATGTGGTACAAGCTCCAAGCCCGGGATCATTTCCAGACATGGGAAATGAGGAAGCGCTTTGCCATGGCTGTGATTTGAATACCATGATCACTGAGCACTTTTATTAGGACGCCGTAAAAAGTGAGGTTTTGACATACAAAGGAGCCCCCTTTTCAAAATCTCACGCACAATGTCGGGCTGAAAGACCCTATAAAATTCTATACAGGAGCGTACATCCCCGGCATGTGTCCTTGAGTTGCACACTGTCAGTATGAGAAACATCTTTTGTAGAAGCTGAGATCATCTGTCTCGGCGAGAGAAGACTTTGCCTGACGCTCCAGGACCTCGCTGCAGATTAAACACAAATTAGATCCAATCACAATCTCCAGACTTAACTTTTAACAAAGACACCGCCATGAAATGTGCTGATTTGTCAAAAGACCTTCTCCGAGAATAAGTCCCCGTGAATGGGACCAGCTGAGGTGGACACAATGGCCCAGTGTGACCTCAACTCCACCACCTGCGCCTGACAGTGTTTATAAAGTGCCAACTCCTCCCATTAGCGCTCCCTCTTCTCCTGGAGTTATAGCGAACCCTGCAGATCAAACACAGCCAGGGTGAACAATTGCATTAATATGATATGTAAGACCGGACCAAATATTGGAGGGGACCTCTTTGATGAGGACTGCTTTTTATTACAGTCTTTTTATTGGGGCTTTTCTGGTCTTTAAAGTGCTAGTTTTCCCCCTTTATTCACTGTAACCAGGTTCAGTTCCATGATAGATGACTGATGGTCGAACAAAGTGCACTAAACACATAATAAGAATTGGTAATGAAGACAGAGTATGAAGGAAACTTTAAATAGAGGCTTTCAAATAAATTGGTGTTGCATAAAGGCAGGATTATTCACCTGGGATGAGCCCCCATGTCTGCATCTTTTTGCACTTTTAATTAAAAAAAAAATTCTATGAGTAATATAGACATTAATTTGCAGGATTTAATCTGAAAATTTCTATATTAAATTATTATTAATTTAACCATGATTATTATCATGTCTCTATTTTGTTCTATTCTCTGTCAAGAATGGACGGCATCAGGAATGAGGTGATTAGATGGACAACACAGACAGGAAGATTTGGACAAAAAGCCAGAGAAGACAGATTGAGATGGTTTGGACGTGTTCAGAAGAGGGACAGTGGATGCATTGGTAGAAGAATGATCCTAGAGATGGAGCTACCAGGTAGTAGACAAAGTGGAGATTGATGGATGCAGTGAGGAAGGACATGGAGGTAGTTGGAGTCAGAGTTGAAGATACAGAGGACAGGGGTAGATGGAAATTGTTGACTTGCTCCCTGAAAAAGGGACAAGCTGAAAGGAAAAGAAGAAGAAATATTGGCATGGAACCACAGCATTCACGGGTTAGAGTGGTTGGTGCCTTTTGTGGGCTCACCAACTGTAGGACGGTTCATGAGGGTCTGCTGTCCCTCTGACCTGGTAATAAATAAGCAAACGAAGACGGATGGAAGGATGAATGACTTTTTTTTACATCCTACTTTCCTAAGAAGAATCCACCATTCACTGCTTGACTTTGTGTAGGTTTATCTGTTCTTACGTTGGCGTCTGATCAAGAATCAAGGCTCTGAAGGAGACCGACACCCCAGCGGTCTGACCAGCAGAATCAGGAATGAAGTGTGTTTATTTAATGTCCACATTTCCCCCGCGTTTCCAAATTAGTAGACAGGGTGGAACGTGCCGATGGTGACAGGTACACATAACACTGGCTGAAGAGTTGAAGATACAGAGGACAGGGGGAGATGGAAATTATTGACTTGCTCCCTGAAAAAGGGACAAGCTGAAAGGAAAAGAAGAAGAAATATTGGCATGGAACCACAGCATTCACGGGTTAAAGTGGTTGGTGCCTTCAGTGGGCTCACCACGTGTAGGAAGGTTCATGAGGGGCTGCTGTCCCTCTGACCTGGTAATAAATAAGCAAACGAAGACGGATGGAAGGATAAATGACTTTTTTTACATCCTACTTTCCTAAGAAGAATCCACTATTCACTGCTTGACTTTGTGTAGGTTTATCTGTTCTTACGTTGGCGTCTGATCAAGAATCAAGGCTCTGAAGGAGACCGACACCCCAGCGGTCTGACCAGCAGAATCAGGAATGAAGTGTGTTTATTTAATGTCCACATTTCCCCCGCGTTTCCAAATTAGTAGACAGGGTGGAACGTGCCGATGGTGACAGGTACACATAACACTGGCTGAAGAGTTTACACCATGTACACGGCTTCTGACGTTTTCTGACGTTGCCTTGATATTCAATTCCTGCCCGTCATTCACTGAGACATGTCTCAGATCTCCTGTGTCCGGAGATGATAGAGCGAGAAGTGCACAGCTACAGCTTGTCGGATATTCTTGCAGAACTGAGATGTTCTTTGTCTCTGCTATAAATTTGCGAAAAAGGCAGGACCCGGATTAGATGTAATGCAGCTATAATTGTCCAACCAGTATTAGAAATGTTTCATACTCAGATCTGCATGTGTTTGCATGTCTGTTTGATTTGGCCAGTGCGACTGACATCAGCTTCTGGTTATCCGAAAAACTACAGTTACTTTGATCCCAAATGGGCCTTGTTTCCATTTGCCGACAATAATGTTCCGTATTTGTGCTGCGGTCCAAGGAATGGACCTCTGTGATTTGTTTCTATCTGCTAAATGTGATGTCTTGTTACTGCAGATCATTTAAAGACGGACCGGACTCCCGTCATCTTCGTCTCCGACACTGTTGTTCTCGTCAGTAAGTGATGAACAGTCGCTGCTAATGATCAAGAAATAACAACAATCTGTGTTTCCATAACACAATGGGTAATTTTTAAGTCCTGTCAATTCAGAATTCACACTTTAATCACCAGTACCACACACCGTGGGGTAGTGTCTGTGCCTGCAGCCTCCAGTCGGAGCCCAAGGCCGAGCAAATGTTCCTGCAGACGATCGTCGTTCGGTTGAAGCAGATTAACGCGGACTATCTCGCTGCAGGCTGAGGACAAGAGACTGACAATGTCAAGAACACAAAGAGAACTCCACAGCTTTTTTACACATGTAGATCGTACATGTCGCCGAGCCAAGTCCCCATTTCAACACTATGTCAAAGGCGGTTCTGGACCGCATCCCGGGCTCTGTGCTTGTTTGTCTTTAGTAGAAAAGGACAACTAGCCCAGTGGTGCCAAAGAGCCCCGGGCTCTTTGATTTGTGAAAGCCTAACAGTGGGACTGCTCCCTTCTCAGCTGCTCCACAGATGTGTGTGTGTGTGTGTGTGTGTGTGTGTGTATATGAGAGTGTGTAGGAGGAGCCCGCTGTCTGAACCGAACACAGATTAGTGACTCCTTTTTTTTTTTTTTTCTATAACTAATAAATAAACCCCAGTGCATGCTGGGGTATGTGTGAGGGGAAAATAACATGCCGCCAGCCAATCAGAAGCAGGTGGTAGAGCTTGGTGGCTACAGACCCTGCAGCTCTTATCATAAAACAACTGCACTTTTAACTTTAATTGTAGTTGTGGATAGATTCTGGGGTTTGGTTTAGAAGTGTTTTATTACTTCGGACTGGAATCAAAGCAGCAGAAATATAATTACGCTAAGAGCAGGCAACAATTTTGTTATAATGGAGGGAGGCCAAAATTGGGGGTGAAGTCACTGATATAGTCAGGGCAGTGCCACACAGTAAAGTACAATTACTCTGTTTAAGTGAGGACCAAAGTGCATCCAATGCACAGTTTATTTCCTCTGTTCAACACGTCTTTCTATTGCGAAGTCCATGTTTGACAAAATGTATTCTACTTTAACATAAGTATATTTCTGTGTACGTCCTGAGGAGACAGACAGGTCTACCCCAAAATCATCTTTAAACAATTGTTTCAGTCCTATAGGTTTTACATTTTTTCCCTGTTGTTTTATAAGAAGGAGCCTGAGGACATCAGAGTCTGTGTCTCTGCTCCGTGTGTGTGACGGGCAAGACATTTGACTAGAAGACAGATCTGGACTGCTGGCAGACAAGTCAAACACAGTCTCAGCAAGTTATTTTATTAATTTCCTGCAGACGTCTTGAGCCAATAGTTACGATATCGCGGAAGCATTTTCTGGGTCTAATGCAACGCAGCGTAAGTTCAACCAGGTCACACGCGTTCAGCAGCACCTCCTGTCTGTGACCTTTATTGCAGTCACACAGTTTTTTTATGTTTTAATGGTAGATGCAACACTACGGATGAGTGTCAATACTGGTTATTGTAGAAAGCCAGGACAAACTTCTCCGTCTCGGGGGATTTATTGTATAAAAGGTTCATGTCCACGGCAGGTCCAACACGAATCAACTCATCAGTAGTTTCACCAACAAATCCCAAATACTGATACAGGCGTGCTATTCTTATGCAGTTTTTGGACATTATCAGTCATATTACGAGACATTCAAGACATTCGTCAAACCTCTGAAATGTAGAATGTTTTGCTCCTGCACCTTGACATTGACGTGGCTACATCTTGTTACTGTCATCAAGGCACCAGTTTATGTTGTCTCTCAATCGGTCTTGAGAATGCGTCTTGTGTCTTTTACCCAGTTGCCAATCTCTGTTGTCTCACATACCGTGGATACTAAACTTTCTACAATTCTACAGTGACCCTGCACATGAATGTCATCTAACACTTCTGTCTGTTCATAATACACAATTCTCCACCACATGGTGAGTATTAACTTCTTGGTTAGTAATGGCAGAGTATATTCATCATTCATTTCAAACCTTTCTTGGTGACAAACTCACAGAATAATTTACAACAGGAAACTCATCTCTGCCAAGGCCACAGTTTAACAGTAGGATTAGTTTTTCCCATCGTGTCCACAGCAGAAACAGACCGCAGTGCTGTTTAAGAACCAATTAAGATTGTATCAAGTGACACGTGGGATGTTTGGTAACTGTAGTAAACAGTTTGATTCAGTGTGTTATGTATTCCGTCAGTCAACAGTTAGTGCAGAAAATAACAGCTGCGTGTCAGAGGTGACACTGGGGCTGAAGGAGCCAAAAAACCCTGGGCGGCTGAGTCAGAGACACAGAAGCTTCCATTACTGAGAAATTCATGTGTTTTTTTTATCTTTATTGGCCTTTGTGGTTATTAATCCTCAAGCTGTCGGTGAAGCGTTAGAAAAAGGTCCGTAGGTAGATCCCTACATGATGTTCCAGGCTTCATTTTGGGGTCTGCTGGTCTCCAGTTTTTCTTCTCCAGTTTTTTTTTTTTTTTTTTTTTTCCTCTGAGCGCAGTGGGGAAGATTATGATGAAAAGAGCAGAGAATGAGATGACACACCCTGTCTTCATAATTTGGCTGCTTCATCATGAACAGAGGCACTACGTGTCCCCCCTTTTCTCTCTGCCGGGAATCATACATGTCACACTGCACTGTGTCTCTTTATGAGTCAGTCACCTCAGGTGTTTCGCACGTACATCACGGAAGCGGCGGCCCATCGCCCGTTACTCCATCCGCAGTGTCTCAGGGAGTTTGGAGGCAGCGTACATGATTGATGAGGTGGACCAGTGACCCTTCAGGTTGGTAAAAATTGTCACCGCACACTGGAGCGCTTCTCATAAAGTCAGCTGGAGACATTTATAGCGTCGAGATGAAAGTGGAGAGTTTAAATCTTCATTTTCTGCCGTGAAGGAACAAATCATTTGGAATAAAAAAAAAAAAACATACAGCACTTTCAGATACAACAGTGAAATGGTTTGGTAAATAAAATAAAACAATAAAGTCATCCTTAAGGTGCAGTTTGTGCAGAGCACCATAATATTATATATGTTTTGATATCACAGAAATAACGGCAAGGCTGAAATTCAGATTTTTCAAACTGTAAGTGAGGAAAAACATATATATATACATATATGTACACTCACACATTAATGGGCATAAAAAAGCCAAGAAATGATGGAAAATGTTGAAAAGACATGAAATTACAGATAACGTTTTCTTATAGAGTTTAGAAAATAGTGTATTTTTTTTTTATCTACAGAAAAGAAAGGCTCCAAAACTTTGAGCTCCCTGCAGAGATATACGGACATATACTCACAGAGGACAGAGGACAGACGCAGAGGACAGGGTGAGATGGAAATCGTTTACTCGCTGTGGCAACCCCTGAAAAAAGGTCAAAAAGAGAAGAAGAAAAAATACATATATATATATGTATGTATCTATACACACATATATTTATATATGATGTAAATCCTTGTTTTCTTTTATTTCTTAAATACCATGTCTGAATCGACCAAAATCCTACATGTTGCTTGTAATCAGTGCATACATTGATGTTTATTTTCTTTTTCTTACAGAATTTGTTTGATTCTTCGTGATGCGATCAACACGTTGACCCCGGTGTGAACTGTCTCACATATGTCCCTCATGTCTCAAACTGTAAATCAGCAGACAATTAAAACTTAAAAAAAAAAAAAAGCACAAGAAAAGCAGCAATCCAAATGCTGAACCACAAAAACATCAGACTGCCATTTCTGGGGCTTTTACCATAACCTCTTTGCTCTTGGTAATTAGTCAGCAATTGGAGATAAAGTGTGTGATTGGGAGTGAAAACAACGTGGGGATCGCAGACTGCGGTTTGGGATTGCAAATTCCTCCGGGAGACACAAGTCTGTCACAGAAGGAAATGCTTGATTTAAAGGCGTTGATTCAGTAAATTACGTGCTCCGAGAGACAGCACAGGAGTTTTTAATTGCAAACACTAAATTACAGACTGAGATACTGTGGCGTGCACAGTACAGTATGTATTTAGACACGCTCGCAGTTGTAGCTTTGGTTCTGATGAGTGTCAGCATCATCAAAATGTGCATGTGTTTTTCATTTCAAAGTGCAGTATGGAAATGTCTCCCCAGAAATGCTCGTATTAGTCGGAATAGAAATTCCATTCATCAGTCCAATATGGGATGTGAGGGGAGTGTATGCAGAAACAAAATACATTAAACACGTATGTGAATTGATTTGTATTTTGATGTTATGATCCTCGTACTGTACATGTTCTTTAGGCAAGAAGAAGTTTTTTTATATAAAGTTTGCTGGTCTGACACTGTGGGTGAGAAATAAATGTGGTCGTTGTAAAACTATCAACACCAAAAAAACAAAGTTCTCAATGGAAAACAGTCAAATGCATTTACTAGATGTCTTTATTAAATTAGTCATTTATTGATTACTTACAGCAGACATTGTCAAACTAAAGCCTCTAAAGCCTGGGTGCAAATGAAGTTCAGTTTTGTAATCCAACCAACCCAAATTGTTTTTTTATTCTTATTACATCTGCCTTTTCCATACAATGCCCAAATTTTCTCCTAGAGATGGAATAGAGAAGACTTAAAGCAATCAGCATTCTTAATTTTAATGCCTGGTGTCTCCTTAATTTATCTGTAGAATAAAGTGAACATAGATGAAAACACGGCATCTCTGAAAGCAGTGTTTTTGGCCAAACAATGTTATAGATATTGATGTAAAACCTTCAGTGGTTTTGGAAAATGCCAAAACAAAAAAAATATGGAAAATAGAGATAGATAGAACAGGAGTATCCTTTAGGAAATAATGGAAACTTCAGGAAATTACGCGAAATATTCGGGAAAAAAATGCTACATATCAGCTCCTTAATTAAATTTTTGTGACCTATTTTTGTTGTAATTTTGTTAAATTTCTCCAAACACATGTACCTTAAGTCGTACCAGGCATAAACCTGGTATTAACCTAGTCACTCTGTAGTAATTTTAGGACCAATTGTGGCCCGTGAGTCAAAGATTTGTCCACGCTTGACTCGGCCATCATTAATGGACAATTACGACTTTATTACTACAGAATGACTGATCTACACTAACATGTTAGATCAGCAATACATTTATTATTTAGATGATAATAAGATGCATGATGGGAGCATGTGATCAACAGAAGGACTCCTGGATATGAGGGGTCTCAAACTCGCAGCCCGTGGGCTATTAGCGGCCCATGAAACAATATTTTGCGGCCCACACCTTGATGTGAAAGTTGAATCTATAATAATACTTTATAGATATTTTCTCCACATTTTATGGTAAACCCTATAGTTCTCAAAACCCCGGTCTACAGCCTCCTTCTGGTTCAGTATTGTATTACACAGAATCTATAAGAAACTGTTTTTTTATTATTTTATTTTCTTTTGTATTGAACTCTGAAAGCTGACGTGGCCCATCAGTGAAATGATAGTGTGGGTGGTGGCCCTCAAAGTTTGAGACCCCTGATCTGTGGAAATTATCAAGTACTATATAGTATTTATTGACAGTGACCTTAACAAGTATAGATGCAGTAAATTATTTTTCCTACTTCAGATGGTGTGCACTCATACTACACCAACCCTGTTGACCACTTGCGTTTTCGTGCCTGATTTTTTATTTATTTTTTTGGTCTTTTCCTTTTCCATGTGAATTACTATGTGACCATGTGACCATTGAGAGTATTTACTGCACACTCTGCTGACTGCGTACATGTGCAGGCCAAATCTCAAACAATGGCCTCGTATTCGTCAGTACAACCTGATATCATAATGGTAAATAAGGCAGCTGTGGCCATGTATTTGAGCAGACAGTGTGTCAGATTAACAGCTGCAGTGTACAGTTAGAGCCTGTAGTCTGTTCCTACACTATTCCGCTCCAAAAAACCAATGCTGTTTCTCCATTGGCCCTTCTTAAAGGCTTCAAAGCGAGGCAGCTTGATGATTTCCTACATATGACTGGTGACCGTCATCTCCAGGACCAGTTGTAATTAAGTTTCACTGTCCTGCAACACCAATTTCAAAGCTGGTATTTATTAGTCAGTGGAAGCGGGAGTTTTGTAGGTTTTTTTCTTTTTTTTTCAGTATGCAGTGACTCACTTGTCCTTTCACCACACACAATATCTCTCACATATGTACAAGTTGTGATATCTGCTCCACCAAGATGTCTGCAGAGTGTTTTCTGGTTTTTCAGTCTGGTTCGACTAATTTCCCAGTGGCACCGAACACATTTGTGTCTCTATATTGGGCCCAGCTCTGGTTTACTGCCCAACTATGTTGATCACTCTGCGGACGGATGTGTGTTTTCTCTCCGTGCATAAAAAACTTGCCTCTTGCATGCGGGTGTGAGTCTTTAGGGTCCTTAAATGCAGCATGTGTGTGTGTGTGTGTGTGTGTGTGTGTGTTTGCACGTGCAGTGGTGTCACACATGGGTGTAAATGATCGGCCCTTGATTGTAGGTGTCTGAGTGTGTGCGTGTGACAAGTGTGTTGTGGGGGAGGACTACGTAATGTCAATAAACAGCAACAACAACAACAACAGCTTCGCTGGCTGCCACTGAGCCTCAGCTATGTTGTAATTAGAAGTGGATGAAAATGCGGGGCAGCGTTGCCTTTAACCCTAACCAAACATTTCTCTGGGGCGGAGGATTACAGGCAGAAATTGAATGCGGTCTGCGCTCTCTCTCCTCTGCGCGCCACATGTCGCTGCTCGGCCCGGGCCAACGTTCCCAGTCCTTCACTCTGCCACTGGCCTCGGGAGTCTGCGCTCCAGATGTGTGATATGGTCACTTTCAACCAGTGGTGTGACTCACCCAGTGTGTGTACACGCAAGCAAGTCTGGGTGTGTGTGTGTGTGAGGGTTGGAGGCTGACCTGTTATAGCTGCACATATGGGGACTTGTTTTTGGACATTAACGGGGGACACTTTAGATCCCTGGATGAATCCCTTGGGAATATTCTTTGGAAAAATGGACCTTTTGGGGACACCTTGCAGGTCTCACCTGAGGGATAGGCTAAGAGCAGGGGTCTCTAACTCAAATAAGTTGAAGGCCACCATCCACACTTTCAGTTCACCAAAGGTTTAGATGTGTATAAGAGACAGCCACACTTTCAGTTCACCAAAGTGTTAGGGTTAATAAAAAAAAAAAACAGTTTTCCATAGAATACAACATTGGACCAGAAGGAGACTGTGGATCAGGGTTTTGAGAACTATAGGATTTACCATAAAATGTGGAGAACAAATCTGTAAAATATTAGAAATTCAACTTTCACATCAAGGTGGGGGCCGCAAAATATCGTTACACAGGCCGCAAATGGCCCACGGGCCAAGAGTTTGAGACTCCTGGCTTAGAGGTTTAGAGCTTTGGTTATTCTATGGTTTATATAGAAATGGTTGCAATGATCTAGTGCCTTTAAAGTCGACCCCGGTCCCTTGGGTTTTGGTTCTGTACTGTAGTGGATGACACACCTGCCACAGAGAGAGCAGAGAGTCCTGGGTTCAATTCTCAGAGGAACCACTGGGGAACCAGGTCAGGGGCAGCCCGGTAACAGTCGTCAAAACAACTGCTGCTGTCGACACAATCATTTCCCCAAAATTGTGATCATTAGAGTAAATTTTTCTTTCTTTTCTTTAAATAATCAAGATTTGGCCACTAGTTCAACAGTTACTGAAAGTTTAAAAAACTAGAAAATACACCACGTCCACTGAAGAGCTCACAAATAACCCAAACCACTGTATGTGCTCTCTGTGCCATTATCCTTCAGTCTGTGCTGCCCCCCACTGGCTGGGTATAATACTAACGCAGTGACACTGCAGAGCTTTGTGTTCTAACAGAGGCAAAAAAAAAAAAACACCCAAAAAAGCCTAAAGCCTCAGTTTGAATAATGAATTTAACATTTTTGTCAAGCTGCATTGACACAGATCAGATGTGGAGTGAACTCTTCTAAAACACGTTCACGTCTTTCACGCTGAGTCTCCGCAGACGCTGGAAGTCCAGGAAGTCAGATAAACTTGAACAATTGAGGTGCAAATCCAACGTTGCCTCACATTTGTGTCGCCCAACGTGACAATGAAAGAACTCAGACGAACGCCGGACCACCGCATAAGTGAGTGAATTTTTGGTTCTTGCAGTTCCACCACCATGTCCTGGCATTGGAGAGAAGATCTGAGAAAACTTGTAAACAGTCAACCATAATCATATGTACCCTGAGCAGAGACATGCTTAATCTAATCCCTGCCTGTCTAAAAAAGGCCAGAAAATGTCTCTCATTGAAAACCACTCAAAGTGGCCTCGCTCTGTGGATATACATTACAATGACTGTGAGAAAGATAGAGGCGAAAGAGTTTTATCCAATTTGCCGACTTGATCGGGTTACAGTGAAGGCATGCTGCGCTTAACCCGGTGAAATCTGCAGCCTTGGGAATAGAGAGAGCCGCTAACTGCTGCCTCTTCCCTCTTTCCCTTACACATCTCAGACTGACCTCTGTGTATCCTCTGGAAGATAGATATCGAGTTAAAGAGTTTAATTGTCTGCAATAAAACAACACAAAGCCTGCTTTGTTTTCCAAACACTCCCTCCAAATAAGCGAGTCTGCTGCCAGCATCCTCAGGCCTGCATGGGAGCAGAACTCAGCAGGGCTGCAGATCCAACTCTGGGACTGACCTTTTTTTCCCGCACATATTCACCTTCATTTGAGGTTTGGTCAGGTGGGAGTGAGTCTTTGGGTCCTACTACGAGAACAGAAGAGAGAGAGGGGTGGGGGGGTTCCAATGTGGACAGGATGGTTTGTTCAACAGCCTGTTGCCTGGGTTTGTTTGGAGCTGCGGTCCTTGCTGGAATATGTAACCAAATTCCTTTCCCTGTCCCACAATCAGGAGTTTGCTGCCAGCTTCCCTGGCAATGAGGCCCTGAATTAAGGCCAGTTCTCCTGCTCATCCCACAAAGCCTTTCATGTTCCCAAACCGCAGCCTGAGCGAGGCGCCTTGGTTTCAACAGCAGCAGACCAGCATATGTTTGCCTAATTCCTGAGACATGATGACAGTGGTCTCCCAGCCACGAAAAGACAGCTTCACATTTTTTTTCTCTCTCTCTCTCTCTCTCTGCTCCATTCTGCACTTTAATTATTATTTTTCTGTTGCTGATGACTTCCAATAGTTACACACCACATGTTTTCTCATTACACATGTTTTATTCTGTCGTTTTTTATAACCTACACCCCCCAAAACTTTTCCCCTCCACCACAGTCGCCCCTCTCTTCCCACAATGCTTTGCTATCAAAACCCTGCAACTGAGGCAAAAAAAAAAAATAAAAAAGTGTGGATGAGGTTTTTGTGAAACCCCCAGCAGTTGATGGAATTATAGTTGATTATTACCCACAACTGTTGGGTGTTAGTGAGGATTTCGCAGAGAAGCCAATGTCATTTTTAATACATTTATGCATTTAGCAGACACTTTAATCCAGGGGTCTCAAATTCGCGGTCCGTGGGCCAATTGCGGCCCGTGACACAATATTTTGCGGCCCCCACCTTGATGTGAAAGTTGAATTTATTATATTTTACAGATTTTCTCTCCACATATTATTGTAAATCTTATAGTTCTCCCTGATCCACAGCTGGTTCAGTGTTGTATTACACAGAATCTACGGGAAACTTTTTTCTTTTTTGTATCAAACACTGAAAGCTGACGCGGTTCTTCGGTGAAAAGATTGTGTGGGTGGTGGCCCTCAACTTATTTGAGTTTGAGACCCCTGCTTTATTCCAAAGTGACTTACAAGGATTTACATCATCAGCTTGCATCTGGAAATCGAACCCTTCTCCCTCTGCTTCCAAGACTTAACGCTATACCATGGATGGAGAAAATGATTCATGACGACCAGGTAATTTCGAACGGCGTGAAACAACCCGTGATGACCTTTTGAACCTGTATTCTTACTCATCGACACCTTTACGGCTGGTAACTTTCTGTAATAAAAGCAACATTTCAAAATGTTCTTTTCAGTCTTAAAATTAAGAAATAGTTTTTATCTTTATCACAGCTGGCAAACCAATGTCAGCTGGAGAAAGTAGGTGTTCTCTGTGATGAATGAACTGCCTGCATTTTGCTCAAATCATCTTGCAACCTTACATTAGTGCCAGACATGAGGCGTTGGAAAAAAAAAAAAAAAAAAGAGGAACAACACCCAGTGACACATCATGATTCTTCATGACCTTGTCTTCACACTTACTGGCGCCTGCAACAGCACGGATTGAGTTTTTTTTTTTTTTTTTTTCTAAGGCGTCAGGGAAGTTTTTATTTTTGACATGATGATCATAAAAAACCCCAAGAGAATAGTTGCTTTTTATGCCCACACAATCTACAGTATAATCTCTGACACCAGTCTCATTGAGTGCAGTGTCTACTTGCTGTAAAAGGGGGAAAGAAGAAAAAAAAAAAAAGGGAGCCACAAATGTGTTGCAGGGCCAGACAGTTCCACTCAGCCAAGAGAAACAAGCACTCAAATGGCGCTGAAAATAATCAGGATTTGGTGGTGCATAATGGCTCGCTTTGAAGGAGGAGGTATTCATATTTTCGGCTCTTTATGCCACTTATCAGTGGCCCCGCTGCTCCCTTTCCCCCTTGGGTCAGTGTTTTGGGAGCTAAGCTTCCTTGGCTCGCATGAACCGCCTGTGGCTGTCATTGCATGTGTTCTGTTTCACCACTCGTTTCCTATGGCTTACTGCGGCCCTGCGATCCCCTCAGATGGCGTGTGACACGCACTTATCTCCGGCATATCTTCGCATGACTTCCTGCCAAGTCAAACAAGTCTGTATATTGGACTCCTCGAGACATGTTGCTTTTTCAGCTTTTTTCATGTACAAATCTGACCATAGTTCCAAAGAGTCAATCATTGTATAAGAGACAGCATGTGTTCTGTTTCACCACTCGTTTCCTATGGCTTACTGCGGCCCTGCGATCCCCTCAGATGGCGTGTGACACGCACTTATCTCCGGCATATCTTCGCATGACTTCCTGCCAAGTCAAACAAGTCCGTATATTGCTGACGTCCAACCCAATATCTTTGGACTCCTCGAGACATGTTGCTTTTTCAGCTTTTTTCATGTTCAAATCTGACCATAGTTCCAAAGAGTCAATCATTAAATTCTCAGCACTTTTTTTTTTTTTTTTCTTTTGCTGAAACATTCAGGGTTTATTTTATTCCCGCTCGTACAGACGGCCGCAATACATTTTTAGCAGCCGCAGCAGGAACCATGTGTATTTTAACACGCTGGCCATATGTGGCACGTTGACCTCTTTCATAAACAGAACAGTCTGAAGTGCACCGTAGGTCTGAGACAGAAGAGGTGGGACGGGGCTCTTTGGGAGGGGTCCTGTTTTAGGCAGCTTTGAACGAAGGACATTTTTGGATCTGATCTCCTTTTGGGAAATGACTTTAACTGAGTCTTGTATTAGTTTTACCAAAGACTTTGTCCGTCTGTTCGCCAGAAGGTTGACAGAATTAATTCGAGAAAGGATTCCTTGTCCTTTAAACTGTCAGGCTACAGTCCTTCAGGCAAAGTCCAAATATATTGGACCACTTTAGAATCCCGCCTTTGTGCTTTGTAGTGTGTAGTTGGACGCACAACACTGACTGGGTAGAACAATTAACCCTCCATGAATGAACGGCTCTTTCTCCCTGAAACAGATGATCATTTTCAGGGTTATGTACGCTTTGATTGATGTGGGTGGCCACCACTGCAATGCAAGTTACCCTAAGAGGGCCTTTGGGACCTGCAGCTCTATTATTGCAAAAGCCCCCCTGTGGAGCTTTACCTGCGGGTATCAGGTGAGCAAGGCCTCTGAGGGTAATGAGGTTTGGAGGATGCTGCCATCACGCAGGGTGGTCTCTGCCTCCAGTCCGACACTGATCCCTCTGCTGTTCTGTTCGCGGCCGCTCACGCGCATCCTCCCACCGTCCCCTACCCTCCTCGCGCACGCTTGGACAATCGGATGGACTCCAACCGAGGGCCCAGACGTGGCGCCCACCTGAGTCGCTCCAGCCAAGTGGGCTCCCCAGATCTGCTTCCAGACATTTCATCACATTACATCAGATCAAAAGCAATAAGCTAATTACAAACGACCGTGGGCATGCAAGCAGTAAATACAGAATCAACATAATTGATTTAATCCTCTCAATGTTAGGTGAAAGAAAAAAAAAAAAAAAAAAATAACGTATCAGTGCCGGGGCCAAAATCACAGCTCCGTTTCGGGGGGTAACTGCTACAACTGGGTGAATTAAAAGATCACATGATGTTCATTCAGCTAAGTGAAGGGGCCAGCACTGGTCTGACAGACACGCTCAGCTAAAAGTAAATGGAGGAGACATTTTGACTTCAAGCCCTGGAGATGTTCCACATTCAAACTTTGTTGTTTTCCTCCTGCCATGAAGTGATTTGTGTCTGTTTATGTTTTTTTCTCCACAGTCAAAGTGGAAGCTGAGCAGAGGAAACCAGGATGTTTTATGCATGGAACCAATGTGCACCAGAAAAAAGCAAAAGCATTAGGAATGATGGTGAAAATGCAAAAGGTTTATCGTCACTGTTCACTAATTCATGATGCCAGAGTTAAGATGCACGTATTTTAGAGCAAAACCGTGTTATCATTGGTGGAGCTCCCCCACCACAAGTCATTTTCCACCTGAGGACATGTGCTTTAATGACAGTTTGAGGTGGTGCCTCCAGAACAGAGATACACACTCGGTGTTCACAAAGCATGCAATATCAAAGAAGCATGCGGGGAGATATTTAAATAAATCTTCAAGTACGTGAAAGAACTTGTGTGATTCCCTTTAAGCCTGTCTTCTCTGTTGTGATCATACAGCAAACATACACTAAATTATACATTTTTTTTCTATCTAATCAGCACTTGCACGTGTTATTTTTACCATACAAGTGTAATACAACTCACAACTGAATCAAGTATTGGATCTTTTTGTCTTTATGGATTAAATAGTCAACTAATATGGAAAATTTGAAAGTAGAGTTTGTGTGTGAGACAGAGGGAGAGGGGGAGAAAACAATAATGTGTGTCAAATAGCTCCCTCTACTTGTCTTTTGGCTGCAGCTCTGCGGTGACAGACCTCTCTGTGACCTCTCATATGTCACACAGCGCTGTTATTCAGAATTGTTTTCCTGGAAGATGTCGACAGTGTTCTGATTAAGAACTATTGGACCTCATCCTCACCACTGGGCTGGGAGTAAGCGGCACAATAAAGCCCCCTAATGGACAGCAAAGGAAATGTTTTCCCACTTGTTTATCACGCTGATAGATAGATAGATAGATAGATAGATAGATAGATAGATAGATAGATAGATAGATAGATAGATGGATGGATGGATGGATGGATGGATGGATGGATGGATGGATGGATGGATGGATGGACCTACCTACCTATCTATCTATCTACCTACCTACCTACCTACCCACCTATCTATCTATCTATCTACCTACCTACCTATCTATCTATCTATCATAATTGTACATTTTCCTAAAAATCAAACAAACAATCGAATCTCAAGCACAATTATTTCAACAGGGTGAGATCTTCACAAGCAAACATCACAAGCAAAAAAACTTTCTCCTATTTGATGTCATATTTTTGCATAACTAATCAATTAAGTGATTATAATACTCAATGTGATAGCGATAAAAGTAATGATTTATAATATTGATTTTGACATTTTTTTTTTCGTGTTTATAATCTGTAGGTGAACATTTCCTCAGGTGGCTTCAGACTTAAATTGCTGTGAAGACCACAATCAAGTCCATTTGCGTTAATCCCCACAGCTTTACTCCTTATCAAGATTAGTGCTGTGGAGTGAAAGTACCTAATGATTGCTCAAACAACCAGTCAGTGACCTGTGTAGTTTTATTTGAGGCTCATTATTTTCCTCTTTTTTTTTTTCCTGCATAAAAAAAGCCCCTCAAATTATCTATAAAAATTTGGTTGTAGAATTCTTCCCATTTCATCTGGCTCTGATTAATGTTTTTACAGCTCGGAATTAAATGTGCTGGAGACATGACCCGTGCATGTATGGGCCCCAGAGGAGGAGAGCTGCAAGTCCTTAGGAGGGGTGGGGGGGGGGGGGGGGGGGGGGGGGGGGGGGGGGGGGGGGGGGGGGGGGGGGGGGGGGTGGTCTCTTTATTTTCTGTTAAAGGACACACACTTCTTAACTGCTTCCATGTGGCCCCCGGTCTGTGTAGATCTGAGGAGCGAGGTGGCAACAGATATTGTAGAATTCTTCCCATTTCATCTGGCTCTGATTAATGTTTTTACAGCTCGGAATTAAATGTGCTGGAGACATGACCCGTGCATGTATGGGCCCCAGAGGAGGAGAGCTGCAAGTCCTTAGGAGGGGTGGGGGGTGCAGGAGGTGCTGGGTTGGAGGGGCGGGGGGGTGGTCTCTTTATTTTCTGTTAAAGGACACACACTTCTTAACTGCTTCCATGTGGCCCCCGGTCTGTGTAGATCTGAGGAGCGAGGTGGCAACAGATAATAATGAAAATAAAACGCATGGCAGTTAAAGCAGATATACCAGCTGTGCTGTTTGAAGCCGCTCGTCGTCACTCAGCCGTGTGTGGAGGCGTGTAAAAGCCGGAGAGGGGACGGAGGCGAGCGCGATAAACTCCCAGTCTCACTTATGGAAATGTTTGCATGAGCTCCTGACGGATGAGCAGCGCCTGTGTTGGAGTTTCCCTATCTGTGCCTGCACCGAGAGCCGCAGTAGCAGGTGTCTAATGTGACCATTCTGGTTATTCAACACATGAGTCCATTATGGCCGCTGAGCCTTGAGAAGAACGGTGAGGAGGACGAGGAGGGAGGGAGGGAGGAAGAAGGGATGGGGGTTGGCACTTTTAAATGGAATCTTTAATTTCACAGGCCTCTTGATATCCCGCCACAGTTGCGATTGTGTAACAGAAAAGAGAAATCAAGGCGTTTGAAAGCACATTAAGCAGAAAGCAATTAACCAACACACAGTAGTTAATTTCTGTATTAATACTTCAACAGCTGCTGCAGATTGCTTCCTCATTTTTATCTCCGCTCCAGCTGTTCTTCCGCCGACGAGAACATTAAAGAGGATTTGTCCGTAATAAAGTGCCTCCATATATAGACACCTCGCTGAGGAGGAAGCCCACAGGGACGGGGGATTTACATATAGAAGGAAGAAAAAGAAAGAAAAAAAAAAAAAGTTGTGAAAAAGGGATATCTTTTCAATACTCGGCTGGTCCTCTTTTCAACGAGTGTTTCAAAGCTGCTCTTTGAACGGCTGATGTTGGTGTACATTTCAAATTCCTTTATTGACATCCTCTACAGATGTGCGGCTCCGAGGAACATTTGTTATATTGTGAATTGCCCACTGAAGGCAAAGCCCAGGAACATTTGATTAATGCTTGTGCATATGGTCTGAGCTGCACGTCTGCATATGAATGCATCTGTCCTAAAAAACGAGAAGGGGAGAAGCCAGCAAGCATGAGGAAAACATTAAATGACTTTTTGTTTGTTTCTCTGGGCAGCAGTCGTCCATATTGGAAGGGTAATGTGGCTTCTATTCCTGTCTTGGAAATCCAAATGTTTTGTGTTTGTGAATCAGCTGGGGTGAGCAGGGTCTGCCCATGGGGTCTTAGCTGACTGTCAAAACGAACATACCAGGAACAAGTGGAGACAAGCTGCCACTAGTGCCACATCCGTCCTGTCTTAAACCGGCAGAAACCACAGAACATGTACTTATGCACACAGGCAGCTGCCACACTGTGCCACATGTCTGCTTGATTAAGTGACTGCTTGCTACAGCTGAATGACAATGGCCTCGGAGGGAACTCTCCTCTCCTCTCCTCTCCTCTCCTCTCCTCTCCTCTCCTCTCCTCTCCTCTCCTCTCGTCTCCTCTCCTCTCTATCTGCTTTTTCTTCCTCTCCGTTTCTCCAACACCATCTTTTCCTGCTCTCATTTCATCTCCTCTGTGTTCATATCCTCCAACATCCTCTTCCCCTCTTGTCTTCTTGTTTCTTCTTCTCGTTTTGTCCATCCGTCTCATACATCTCCTCTGTCTTAGTTTCCTCTGTCCTCCAATGTCTCCTTGTTTGATTTCCTCCATTCAATTTCTCTGAAATTGTTTGTTAGGGGGGCGTGTCTGCTGTTTCAGTCCAACTAAGAAAGTAAAAAACTGCAGGGACAGGACTCCTTACAAGACAATCCTTCAAAGCAGACTTCAAACTCTCTCAGAGACGAAGTGAAGCTGCCTTTGTAGGAAGAAGAAAGTGCAACTGTGTCTGTTTGCTTTAGATGTAAAGTAAAAGTACGGTGGACTTTGAAACACAAAAAATAAAAAAACAAAAATGTGCAGCTTGGATTATTAAGGACTGTGAGACAGAATGGTGGACACCACAGATGAGTTGGGCAGAGTGTAGTAGAGTTTATTAGAGTACAGAAGCAAAGAGCGGCCTACTTGTCCAAAAATTACAGTATGATTAAGTCTTGAGCTACTTAGCCTAAGAAGTATTTGTCTTCTGGCTTCTTTTGTGACGAGAGTCTTAACTGAGATTTGGTTCTTGGTGTGTGGAGATTTATGACAATAATCATAACAATATTGCAGGAAAACTGTCTTTATGGGACTTGGATCATTTATTCAACTCGAGAGAATAATTTACACTGATGATTCTACTGCTGTTGTTGATATTCGTCATTTTTTTCAAACGCGGCCTTGTTTGTTTTGTTGCTCAGATACGTGGCGTTGATGGGAGTGATGGAAAAGTGCACTGCTGCAACTTTTTTTTTTTTTTCTTTTGCAGCAAGAAATTAGTGGCAAACATTATGAGTGCGAGTCATTAAAAATTAAATCAGCCCTAATTTATGGCTTTGGTCTGTTTGTCATTTGGCTACTGCTTTGTTGCATGTGTGTAATAATTACGGGCACAGTGTGATGGGTTTTATAACGGGGTAGGAGGATGATGAGGACCAAGAAAGGAGGAAGAGGCGGAGGTGACTGCGGCCTCCTGAGGCAGCGCGTCCAGATGTGCAGTCAGGAACCACAAACACTGTTCCTGCTTTAGTCCTGGTGGGAGAGGAGTGTGTTCTGTGAAGATGAAGATGATGACGAGCCAAGTCAGAGTGAGAGATAGGACCGACGTCACAAGCAGGTTTTTCATCTTACTGCAGTTTGTGTGGTTTTCAGAGAATGACTTGGCCGGACTTTATCTTCGAGGTTGGAAGTTTGACTGCAACCGCCACAGACAGATGGGCTTTCTGTAAAACACATGGAAGGGACAGTGAGATTTATTAGTGTCAGGTAACCCGGTTTCACCCCGCTAGTTCTGACACACAATTAAACCACATTCCTCCAGTCAGGAACACACACCACGCCACAGCACACACTGACCTCACATCCCTGCGGTGACCCACCTCTCACCTCTGTGTTCAGTTGTTGTTGCTAAGTGCCTCTCACCTCAGATCATCTGCTGAGCGGATTTTTCTGGGAACAGTTTCCAAAGACTGGATCAGTGTTGTCTGCCTCCATCCGGGGCAGTGGTTCTTAACCTTGTTGGAGCTACCGAACTCCACCCGTTACATGTTCGCATTCACTGTACCCTACTTTGGTAGAGTGAGTCGGTGTGTCTTGACCTCCGTGGCAGAAGAACCACTGATCCAGGGGCTGCAGGCAGACCTCAGGGAAAACAAGTGTCACTTCCTACAGTGTGTGTTCTTGTCCTTCATGGGAGAATGTTATCCAGAGTGACCAAAACATTGGGTTCAACTGCAGACCTCCAGAAGCAAACTCAGCAAGACCTGAAAAGAACAATGGTGATGATGACGATCAAACAATAACTAAACTAAAGAAAGGAAAATAAACTCCTTGTCATTGTGATCCACACCACTGCACACAGAGAAAATTGACGTCTGCATTTAACTTATCAACAAAGTAACAAAGCAACTCTGAGCGCCTGGGAAGCAGTGAGTGGGGATGATGCCATGTTTAATGGACCTCAGTGGTAACCTGGGACGTGGTGGATTCCAACCTGAACTCTCCCTAAACCAGAGAGTCCTTAACCAGTTTCTTTAACCAAGAGGGCACCACACAACCCAACGACTGTTATTACCCTTCACAGGTAACCACAGGTTCACCCAACAGGAGAGACCTTATCCTGGCTGAGGGTCTAAGGACAGGGGATGTTACCAACCCTGTAAAGCCCGATGTGACAAATCTGATTTGTAAATATGAGCTATATAAATAAAATTTGATTGATTGATTAATTGATTGATTGGTTGACTTACAGTTAGAAGTGAAGAAGTCTTGTCTGATGAGCGATGAAACGTTTTCCAAAAAAACTGAATGTCCAGTTGCCGAACTTACGTCCTTAACCATTTCTTGGATACTTTCTGAGTGCAATTCTCTGCGCAATTTTTTCTTTTCAAATACGTTTCAAACATGCCCCAATAACTCACATCTCACTCCACCTTCTGGCGCAGTGGGGGCCTAGTGGTTAAGGAACAAGACTTGGTCCTACAGGGTTGCAAGTTTGAATCCACCAGATGCCCCTAAGGTCCGTTAAACATGGCCTCAGAGCTGCCCGCTGTTCACTTTGGTGATAGGTTTAGCGCAGCGATCACATTACATTGTGGCGTTTGCTTTCCTTCCATTCTTTCCTTCCTCCACTTCCTCCACCTCATTGACCCAACTCTTTAGTTTGGCTTCGATGTAATAGTTTCCCCCACGTCATGATGAATTTGTCTGCTGATTGTGGTATTTCTTAAAATATATATGTACTGTATGTATAATAGTATAATGGTCATCCCACATTTGCGCTCAATTCCACGTTGATTGGATGTCACCAATGGAAACATCTGGATTCCTCCACTGCACATTTTGATACATCTGAAATTGCCAGTGTTTCCATCTTTGTGCACATGCATTTATAATAAAATCAGTATACATACAGTATATATACTCATATATATATATACACTGTGTATATATATGTATATAATTATATATATATATATATATATAATGAAAGAAGTAATATAAAGGGGCAAAATAATAGTGGATAGAATAGAATTAGGCCACATTTGCATCCCTTGGTTTATTTTGGTCCTTACCAATGTGAAATCACATTAAATGTGTAACAGCTGGAGCTGACACAATTGTACTCACAGAAAGTCACCAGTCTTTCTCTTAGTGTCTGGGGAATATTTGTGAAACACGACGAAACACGGAGAACGTCTGCTTTATTTTTCTGTGTTCTTCCTCTGCCAAACATCATGGAAGAAGTCGCTGCTGGTGACGTTGCTGCTGCCTCTGTCACCTACACCCTCACAGCTGCTGGAATCCTCCGTCCGTCTGCCTCCAACTATAAGCCACACGCAAGCTATTCCATTACTTCAAAGTCCTGCACTGAAGTTTTATTTCCCTGTGTTCATGTGCATTTCAGTTCTTTTGTACTCTGTCAGCAGCTCACACCATACTTTTCCTCGTCTCCTGATTTCTCTGTGATCACCTGTGATACAGTAATGGAGCCCAGACCCCCTGATTGGCCTGGTCCAACAGCTGAAGTGGTTATTATAAGCCCGGCCGATCACAAGGAGACAGGAACAAAGTTCACATTTTGTTCCAAAAAGCTTTCCTTTGATTTTTCCATTTCAAAGTCTGGTATCATACAAATAGGCCGGGCAGAGATTTTGCCCCCACCAGGACGCCCCCCCCCCACATGCTGCTCTCATCTCCGAGAATAGAGCGTGTCCATAATAACTTGCACATGTCCCCACTTTTGTCTCTGCGGTTTTCATTTGGCTATAAATTCAAGGTAGACACATTTTTCATTGGTCTTTTTTTTTTTTTGGTTGATGTGTAAGACAGGTTTAAATGGATGTAATTTCTCTTTGAAGCAATTGTGTGACTCATTGAACGGTGCCAGTTTGTGTGTACTGTACTGTAAGTGGTTGCGGGTTCTTTTGAGCAACAACGAGGACCCGACAAAGTCACCGGGCTCCAGGTCCCAGGCTTGTACATCTGGCGCCCAGTCCTGTTGAGTGGCAACAGCCTGGCAGAGGGCAACAAACCAAACAACACTCCCAGGTTCAGTAACACAGGGGACATGAGCCTCAGAATTTACACATTGTTTGTTGTTGTGTTGTTGTTGTTGCTCAGCTTCTCTCAGATTTACGGTGCTCAGCAAAAATAGCGCAGATCACCTTTGCGTTAAAGGAAATAAGTTATTGCGTCAGAAGTGGTGTCCTAGTGGTTAAGGAAGTGGACTTGGGCCCACCAGGCTTCAGGTTCGAATCCAACAGCTGTCAGGTTGGCCCCTGAGGTGCTCTGATCATAGCACCACCCTGACCCACGGAACTTCTTGTGGCCTCACCACCCACAGGAAGGCTCACAGTATGGTGCAATGTGATTTGGGTGGCACCCGCTGGCCCTGAGAACAATTTCAACACGTCCAAAACAACTGAGGAATGAAATCTCTTTTAACTCCAAGAAGAAGTTGCTGAAGACTCAACTTTTGGATATCATAACGTGGATAAATAAGAAACTTGGCAACATAGTTTTCTAGAATACTGACTGACACTGACACTTTTTTTATTGAAGAGATTTTTATTAGTTTCATTGTTTTCTGACACAACAGCTTCATAAGCGACCGTTGGCAACATAAACACTGGATTAGGACTCAGAACTCCTTGAATTAGTTGAATATTCTATTGAATGTAGAGCTGTCAAAAATATATAAATTAGTGACATTAATTTGGTCAATAGGAAATATTGTTAACTGGAAACAACAACAGAAAAAAAAAAAAATATATCCACGTCTGAAACGCTGTTGACATTTATAAACATTCCTGGGATGAGTTTTGAATTCAGTGAAGCAGCTTGGGCTTAAAATACCCTGCACACATTCTTATGGAGGACAGTGGTTTTATGTCGCCTGAAAGCAAATATCGACAAAGATGCACAGTTATGTTAGATTTATAAACCACAAGGTTGGGTTTTTTTTTGTATTTACATACTAATAATTCCATCATTTTGGTGATTTTTGTCCAGTACTGTTGTATAAAGATTTTTTTTGGTGGATTAAGAAACAGTAATATATCTTGATAAATCATGATTTATGCCAGAAATCAACATCCTCTCTTTGATTAACCACATTAGAATTTCTTATAGTTTAATATCTGTAATTTACAGCTGAGGAATAGTCAAAAAATGTTGAAAAAATGGTCAAATATGAGTTCTGTAGGGTGAGTTAAAAGTTGTTGATACACTGTTGATCCACTCTGTCTTAAAACTGATGTTTTTCAAGACAAAGATGAAGAGAAACGGCAACTACCATGGAGGGGAAACACATGAGGTGAATTCAGGTAGAATACAAGGAGGAGCCAAAAAAAAGGGGAGAAAAAAAGTGTTACATAAAGACCCAACCTTAAAAACATCTTAACTTTTATAGCTGATATAAAGTACAAAAGTATATGATCAACTCAGGTATCATCTGCTACGAGTTGCCTCCGCTCCAAAAAAAAGCGATCATGTCTCCAGTTATTCCCCAAAACAATTCAAAATAGTAAAAGTCCTGAATTGTTGTAAATAACACGGCGATGTCCACAGTCCTTATCTGGTATTTATTTGTGTAAAGCAAGTTCACATGAGGGAAACGTTACCATCTATTTTGTTAACACTGTGTACAAAATACTGCATATTCTACTCAGTGTCAAAATCTCCCAAAACAAATGGATTTTTTGCAGTTGGTCCAGATAGCGGTCCTCTGTCATATGCTTTGTATTTTATCCACAATGTGTCTTCAATACATCATCCCATTCGTCTGTCCTTTCTTTCAGACAGAAAATGATGGAAGGAAACGATCATTTGGGCAAGAAGATCAAGGCGAGGCATCGTTTCATTCAAGTATCTCATTTCAGGATGAAGCTGCAACATCTTGAATGTGACTCTGGCTCGATAGGAAAACTCCGCGCCAGTGGTCCACGTCTGACCTCGGGGATGTGCTAATTCTGTGGCTTTGCAGAGATTTAACAGTTGTCATGAAAATATTGAACTTGGACCTCTGCATCTGGCAGTGACACAATGATGCCACTACATCACAATGCTGCGCTCCAGTGCCGAGGAGCGGTGACTAATTTGAGACAAACATCTGCATCGTAAAATAAAAGCGTGGCCTCGTCTGTGTCTCTGCGATCGCGGGGTGAGTGTCAGACAGACCATAGCGCGGTGTCGTACAGTTGCACAAAAGGGAAACAGGGAGCGAGAGAGAGATGAACTGAATTATGGTAAACTTATGTACAAACTTTGTTGCAGGCGTGCTTGTATTTTGCTACAAAACTTAGCTCGCATCGCAGAATTCTCGTATTGAGACAGGTAATGTCTGTCTCAACGTATCACTGTCCATCTGCTGTTGTCCTTCAACGCATTGTTGTCACCCAACTGTAGGCCTTCAAGCCATAGGAATGTTTATTTATTCAATGTTCATTATTGTGTCATTCATCCCAAGACGCAGGGACAGCAGTCTCCACGACTGCCACCCAAATCACACTCCTCCAAACCATGAGTCTTCCTGCTCGTGGTGAGTCCACTGGAAGTTAGTAGGATCAGGATGGTTGTTGCAGGTGAGCTTGTATCTTATACCAGACCTAGGTCGCATCTCGGAATTCTCGTATTGAGACGAGTAATGCCTGTGTCAGGATATCGCTGTCCATTTGCTATTGTCTTGACTAGGACTAGAACATATTGTCACCCAACTGTAGGCATTCAAGCCATAGGAATGTTTCATTCATTCACCCCAGGTCACAGCGACATCGGTCTCCACGACTGCCACCCAAATCATACTGTGAGTCCACTGGAAGTTATGTGGGTCAGGACAGCACTGGGGTTTTTTGGTCTTTTTCTTTTCTACGATGTCGCTCCCCGTAGTGCGACGTCGCAGAGCTCTCCGAGTCAGATTTCTTCTTTTCTCTCTTTTCTTTACTTTCCTCCTATGCAGAGTTAACGTCGTCTCTGAAAAAGCTTCATTAGATCGAGCGACGCTACTACAGCTGAGAGAGTTTCGACCCAAAACTGCTGGAATCCTATCCAGAGCTAGTAGGCTACACAGAATCCGCGGAAGGCCGGACCCAGACCTTGAACCTTGAACCTTGGTGGCAACCTGGTAGCAGGTATATTCGCACTTCAAGCCATGTGGATTCAAGTCCACTTCCTTTACTGCCACGCTATGTTTGTTATGTTTTTAAGATAATTTTAAGAAAACCGTCTCAGTTTGTGGACTTAAATCCATCAGGACTGCTATAAGAGCGAGACTACCAACATATCTGCAGGTATATCAATATCAAT